>CM064492.1:53709775-53947499 GCA_032716605.1 Paralithodes platypus
TCGCGGTCGGCGCATACCGCCAGTAGATCAAACATGCAAGGTGAAAAATCACAGGTAGAAAAAGGGTAAATTAATAAAGTTGGGAATATTGTTATACTCTGGGGTTTTGTTTTCAGCTGACGGTAAATTGGTATGTCTATATCTTTTGTCTATCTATTCTATTCTTTCTACTCAGGCACATTCCCCATTTTGTTTTTGTTTTTTGGCAAAATTTGGTGTTACTAATGAAAACTCGGCACTAATATGAAGTAGAGACATAGTAGATATATATGTTTTCCGTTAGTTATCGATAAATCAATTTCTAAAGGATTCAATTTACCATCAGGTGAAATATAGCCGGGTATAGTGATTTACCTTTGATTCTTTGATGTACACTCGGATGCCATAGCCCACTCATAAATATTCGTGAACCTCGCCTATTTCTTTTTGTAGAAGTAGGGCCTAAATTATCTGGCATCGAATTTGTGAATATAATTGTCTATACATCAACAACAAAACTATATTTTTACAATTTATTGAAACGCGAATTCCACCCGAATATCAATCCAGATAGATAGAATTACATACAGAAAAACAGGGTGGATTTTTTGTAAGTGACTCTACTGTAAGCAGATCACAGGTATGAAAGGGGTAATCAAATCAAGATGGGATTATTGATAGTGATTTACCTTTGCTTATCAATTTGCAATCATTTGCAACAATTCTGGGGCCCCATTTGTTTTTGTTTGTGATGGCACTTGCTCTTCAATAAATAGTACTGGTATATATTACAGTTTTGTAGTTGATGTATAGACAATTATAATTGTCTATATAATTGCCCCCCCCCCCCCCCCCGGAAGAATGAAAAGGGTGCGGGAGGCCGGATTGCTAACCTGGCCAAACGTTGTGTACTCTAACTAAAATATTCAACAGAGTGCTGCAGGAGTGGAGAGAGAGAGAGAGAGAGAGAGAGAGAGAGAGAGGTTTACATAGATACACTGCCCACACAGACCTTACGATCCAAACGAGGTGGTCTGGACTTAATTCTAGTAGAGATGGCATACCCGATAGAAAAGGAAAGTTGAAGGAAAGGATAGAGAGAGAGAGAGAGAGAGAGAGAGAGAGAGAGAGAGAGAGAGAGAGAGAGAGAGTGTGTGTATGTGTGAGATATTGAGTTACATAGTTACATAGATACACAGACTGCACAGACCTTGTGCAAGGGTCCCTACTAGGCAGTCTGGAGTTAATGCTACCATAGAATTTGCTAAGTGGAAGGTGAGGATAGCAAAGCAGAAGGCTCTCTCCCCACCCAGAGAGAGAGAGAGAGAGAGAGAGAGCTAAACAGGTATCGGACTAGCAAGCTTGTTGGGAAGCAAAATACAAATAATTCTAAATGTAATTCCTTTCAACTAAGCTTTTAAATTTGCACCAGCAAGGGCGTGTGATGTCCCCATGGTTGTTCAATATATGCAGTATATACTGTAGATGAAATAATAAAAGAAATACAAGGAAGAGCAGTGGATGTTGGTGTACCGCTGATAAGGGAAGGAAATAAGTGGAAGTTACTTGTAGTGCTGTTTGCTGATGTTACAGTTCTGATGAGCGATAGTGAATGGGAATTGCAGGGTCTGGTAAATATGTTTGGGATAGTGTGTGAAAAATGGAATCTGAAGATATACACGGGGAAGAGCAAGGTTATGGTCTTTGAAAGGGGTGCAGTCACAGAGTGTGAGGTGAGGTTGAGCAGTCAGGCTATGGAGAATGTCAGCTCATTTAAGTATTTGGGCAGTGTGTTGAGTAAAGATGGGAGTATGGAGGAATAAGTGCGGGAGAGGGTGCAACAGGGGAAGAGGCTTGTAGGAACACTGAAAGCAGTAACAAGAAATAGAATGGTCAGAATGGAAGTAAAGAAGTCCTTGCATGATAGTATTGTAATCCCGAAATTGACGTACAGGAGTGAGCATGGATGTTGTTGGAGAGACACAAACTAAGAGTGAGAGGGATGGAAATGAGTTACTTGAGAAATGCGTGCGGAGCTACATGGAGGGATAGACAGACGAATGAGGAAATACGAGATCGGTGTGGTATGGATGTAGATATGCTGGAAAGTGTGAAAAGGAACACCTGGAGATGGTTTGGCCATGTGGAACATATGGGAAGCGATAGAATGACTAAGAGAGTGTACGAGAGCAAGGTGGAAGGACAAAAAGGGATAGGTAAACCGAGAGGGATGTGGAAGGGTGGAGTTAAGAAGTATATGCGTGAAAGCGGTGCTGGATAGGAGGAGGGGCGTGGTCTTAATGAGGACTGAGGTGCATGGGGGCGATTCATTCGTGGCTACCCCTTCTAGGATAACGGCGTCCGGCAATATATAGATAGACCAGCTATGAAACAAGGATACAAAACTACTAATATACACAGATTGTTTATACCTATGCATCCCTCTGTCTCAGTATTGCAGTACACTCGGATGTCATAGGCTCTAGCCCACTCATAAGAATTCGGGGTCTGACATAATGTTGAATAAAGAAAGTTGACGATATAAGCTGTATATCCCTTAACCCTTCTTTAGCGGGGCCTGACTTAAGTCCGTATCCAAAAAGCTGGACAATGTGGCGGGGCCCGACTTAAGTCTGTGTGCAATTTTGGCGCAATATTGGCTCTGAGAGAGAGACGAGCGACGGGAGGAGCGTAGGTTACCTCATGACCGCTCGCCACGGCCGTCGTGGGTCTACTGACATGTACTCCACACTACTCCACCCTCCTTCCCTTGCTACACACGTAATTATGTAACGAAATGACTGTATTTTAGCAATTTTGCCCTTAGGTTGCACGATCATTGCAAGAAAACCAGTGATCGTAGAACGATGGTTCTGGTGTCATTGGAAAGCTCAATTTACGCCTTTTCTGGAATACATAATTGTATTACGCTCTGGCTCTTGTTTATGCATGAAAAAGAGCACGGAAACAACACCATTTATGGTAAAAAAAAAAAAACGCTGGGCGGCACCGTGAAATATACTCCACCAGCCGCTCTTTGAGTGTTAAAGAAAGAACCTCGTGATAATTTTACTTAGCTTAGAAAGGATTTCTAGGAATGAAAGGGGTATAAGCTATCGTAAATTCCCCTCAGACTTTGATAGGCATTTCTTAATATAAAATTAATTGTCTAATAATAATCAGAATAAAATTAAAATATCTTAATGGTAGTAATGGCTAATGGAGAGCTTTTTATTATATTATATTTGTATTATATTATATTTGTATTATACCGGTATTACATTTGTATTATATTATTATTATTATTATTATTATATTTTATTATATATACTGTAGGATTGCTATTTGTTGTGAATTTTAATCGGTCAAGTTTTATTGTGCATTTATATATCGTGAATTATACAGCAATAATATCAACTGTAGGCTACATATACAATTGAATCTGTATTGAACTCAAATGAGATAATGGAGTACTATGTACTATTCAAAATGTTTCGAAGTTTTCCTTGAAGCCCTTCAGCACCATGACGACTGTTTACCCTTGATTCTGGCTAAAATTAGACGATTTTATGCAGTCTAAGAAGGATCATATTTACCCCTTTGAGTCCTAAGGGTAGATTATATGCTACATAAAATCGTATAATGGTAACCAGAATAGGATGAGAATTACGTCATGGTGGTGAAGGGGTTGAAGGATCACATACCTAGTGTAGTATATGTCTGTACCATCGTGAATACAAATATATAATTGTGAGGTCGAGAAGTTACACTTTTATAAGTACCGTATTCATTTATTTAACGGTTACAGGACGAGAGCTGCATTGCGTGATATATCGAAATGCTACATGTGCTAGTGTAAATATGCCTAACCAAAACGTTCCTATCTTAGCTTTCAATGGATGTTAACCTCTTTTTTTTAATATTTACCTTCTTGTGAATGAGCCTAGCCTAATACTCTACGGAACGTTGCCGCTTAAGGGGTGTGTGTAAGTGAGTATATGTGTGTGTTTATGTGCGAGTTATAATTGTATGTGCGAGTTGTGTGCGTGTTGTCAGGTGTATATATATATATAACTGTTACCCAGCTAAAGTCGTCAACGCGACCATTTTCTCTGCAGCATAAGGTATAAGAAAACGGGCGTTTGAATTGTATCTAAAGGGTAACTATGATATATATGAATATTCACATAACATCACTGCACTCATGACAATCATACATACAAGACTCACACACACACACACATGCACTATCTCTCTCTCACTCACACTCACACCCATACACACTCACACACACAACTATACCCATCTTCATCAACAACTCTGGAGCTTATACTGTAGAATCGATTATTAAACAAACACGAATTATTTCACTATTGCCTCGAGTTCAGTAAATGTAGTCATGTGGGCTAGTGGTATATGCCATATTTAATCAATGTAATCTTTGTATAGATTATAGCAATTGCATTTTCCTTATAACTGCATATTGATTGTAACTTAACCCCACTGTCTCTCACTCACTCACCCATTCTCTCTCTCCCTCTCCCCCCCTTGTTTTGGTCTCTCTCTCTCTCTCTCTCTCTCTCTCTCTCTCTCTCTCTCTCTCTCTCTCTCTCTCTCTCTCTCTCTCTCTCTCTCTCTCTCTCTCTCTCTCTCTCTCTCTCTCTCTCTCTCTCTCTCTCTCTCTCTCTCTCTCTCTCTCTCTCTCTCTCTCTCTCTCTCTCTCTCTCTCTCTCTCTCTCTCTGGCCGTTCTCCTATTGTAATAATTTTAGTAATTATAGTAATTTAGTAATGTCAATTCAAATAAAGTTTAATTTACCAGGATCGAGTTAACTTGCATTGAGTTTACAAGGGTTGAGTTTACCAGAATTGAGTCTTTCAGGGTTGAGATTCTCAGGGTTACGTTGACTGGGGTTGACCAAGGTTGAAATTACCGGAGTGCGAAAAACGGAAGCTAGAGGCTACTGAGGTGAAGAATAAGGTTATGGTCTTTGAGAGGAATGCCGTCACAGAGTGTGAAGTGTGGTTGAATGGTCAGGTAACGTACAGTGTCAGCTAATTTAAGGGGAGGCAGGCCGTTTTTCTGGACCCCATTCTGCCTAATGTTTAGCCCAACTAGTTTTGAGATTATAAGACGTTCTGCCTATTAGTTTGGCGATTTTAACACCTTTTGCCCCATTTCGTTGTCAATTTTAAGACCTTTTGAGCCATTTAGGTGTCGATTATTTCCTGGCGAGCGATAGCGAGCCTGCAATTTTAATAGTACAAATTTATCTTGAAAGGGGGTGTAGGATTTTTTTGGTCTAAGCTTGATGGAGGTCTAGGGAGGAAACTAAAACAACATATGAATAAATGATTTAATAGACCAATCAAACGGCCAGTCTCCCCTTAAGCACTTAGGCTGCGTAGCCTAATGAGTAAAGATGAGTAAAGATAGTAGTTTGTAGGATGAAGTGAGGGAGAAAATGCAACAGGGGAGGAGGGTTGAAGGCACGTTTGTAAGCAGTGACTAGGAATAGGGAGGTGAACATGGAGGTAGAGAAGTTACTGCATGATAGTGTGGTCATCTCGACATTGATATGCGGGTGTTAAGCATGGTTGTTTTTTGAAGTGGCAAAACTCAAGAATGAGAGAGGTAGAAATGAGTTACTGGAGAAGCGCATGTGGAGTCACATGGATGGATAGAAAGACAGACAGACAACTGAGGAAGTACAATAGCGATGTGGTGTAGATGTGGTTATGATGAAGAATGAAAATAGGAATACCTTGAAATGGTTCAGTCATTTGAAGGGTAAGGAGAGTGAGAGAATTACTAATAGAGTGTATGAGTGTTGTGAAAGGGCAAAGAGAGAGAGAGGCAGACCAAGAATTATAGATATGTGAGTGAAAGTAATGTTGGGCGGGAGGAGGGGCCGGCCAATAGTAATTATGTTGTTCTTAGTTTTTAGGTATGTACTGTAGTAATTGTAGTAATTTATTTTTTTGTTTTTGGTATGCATATTAATTTCATCTATTGTAGTAATTGAATTTTTTGTTTTTTTCTTTTTTTTGCATATTGATTTCATCTAATTTTTCTCTCTTTCTCCCTTGATCAGAGTGGCGGTGGTGGCGTCGGAGGATGTTTGGGGTCGCGGGGCGACACGCCAGGCGACGCACCAGCTCGGCATCGCTGCTGTCGTCCTCCTCATCGTTGCTCCCGGCCGCTCGCTCCCCCTCCCGCCTGGCCTCACCCGCTGCCCGGAGGAACACCAGCGGCTCCCTCACCTCCCTCCCCCGCTCCCCTGCTCGCTCCCCCAGGCCATCGATATCTGGGGTCTCGCCGGCACGATCTCCCTCCAGATCCCCAGGCAGGACTTCCGTGGGGTCATTAGATGGGGCCTTGGCCCGCCGCAGGTCCTCACAGGCTCCAGATGGCAGCGATGTACTCAAGGAGGAAGACGAGGACGAAGACGAGGCACAAAAGGATGACAATGATGACGAAGAGGCAGATACTTTTGACAAAGAAGATGAAGGTGAGGAAAAGGAGGAGAATGAAGAAAAAGAGAATGAAGATGACGATGAGAATCAAAAAGGTAGTAAAAAGGACGAGAGTGAGCAAAGCGAGGCGATGTTGGCCGCTAGAAGACGGCGTGTGTCCTCCATCACCACAGGACTAACCACCAAGAAGCAGGTCCGCCTCAGCCTGCCCAATGGCCCCTACTTGAACTCTCGCTATCCTGCCCTGGTGTCCCCCTCCCCCCTGCAGGGCTCAGGGTACTTCAGAAGGCGGGCAGCAGTAACTCTAACGGACCAGAAGACTTGCGCCATACTACAGACCAACATGAAGATGGGACTTGGCGACCTAATGTGAGTACTCATTTAGACATTTATATTTATTACTGTACCTGAGATTGGGCAAATTATATGTTGTGTCTTTACCATTATGAACGATGATCACACTTATGATTTGGATGCTAATATAATTCATTACGTAACTACCTGTTGGGACTAATCCGTCTGTCTCAATGAATGGCGGGGTTGTTGAAAACGATTATCCTCAATGCCTAAGTACCATATTGCACTAATTTCACTATGCAAAAATATAATATTAATTAATATTATATTAGCGTAGAAAACAAAAACACGCACCTGTTAGCACGAAAATGTGATGGGATGATATGAAATGGCCTGATAGTTATGATGAGTTGTTATGATGAGTTGTTATGAAGTCTTTGTTGTTATAACATCTCTTTGAAATGATATTATAGTTAAAGTTAACCAGTCTCTAGTTTTCTAGCATTGAATATTTTGTCATCCACTTTATTTATCATTCAAGTTATTTATCATGTGTTGTCATCCAATAGCCTATATCATTATCTATCATTTAATTTGTTATCATTACTTATCAATGTATTTTTTTCATTTTTCATCCAATATATTATGTTTCTCATTGCGAAATTTTATTGAATTGGCGTAAAGTTGGTGTATGTTTTATTTTCTTCTGTAGATGAACACATGATTACATTGTTTTAAACTTACTGCATACTATAGTGACTTTAAACCAACACATAACTTGCCAATATTTTTTTTGTTTTATCCTATAGCTAAGTTTATTTGATTATATAGTCGGTTAGACTGCAGCTGACGGTAAAATGCATCCCTTAGCAAAGGATATATTGATAGTTACTGGAAAAACATGAGACTATTAGATTTTTTGTATCATATCAAGGCTAAGTTTTCATAACTAGCAACATATTTTGCTACAATTTATTCTTAATTAGAGCTTTCAACAAGAGTGAAACTTGCTAGATGTTTCCAGATGATTCATTTTCATTCATAACGTTGCTCTCCGCGGCCCCCGAACAGCTGTATAGCGGATGCAGACCTGCCAAGACCCTCACATGTTTCTTGGGTTAAGCAAATTGATATTTTATATTGGAGACTAGAGCAGTGTACACAGAAACTGCTGATTGGTAGTTGATTAATAAGTGTTGATCAACTTGTTCCATATTTAGTATGGACATTTTGAAGTTGCAAGTACAGTAATTCTAATGATAGTCTTAATGTAAAGTGATATCTGAACCCAGAAAATCACATTTAACACATTAATTATGTAGATATCATGAAATGAACACAAGCTATATAAATAATGATAAAGATAAGTAAGCGAGATTTGAAGGCTGATTGATTCTCAGCTCATATCTCACCCGTCTTACCCAATCACAGGCCGTGCATTGCTCATTACATTGTTAGCACACACCGTGACTTCCCAACACCAGGGTAAGTCACTGCAGTATTGGTAAGTCGGCCCCTGATTGGTTAATAGGCTAGAGAACTTGGGCATCTCAGCAGTCAGTCTCCTTTCTTGATTACTTGTTTTTATATCATATTTATGTCGTCTGTGTCCACTTTATGACGTTTCCATTAATAGTGTATCTTAAATGCCATATTATATCACAGGGTTCGTATATCTCTAGAACATAACTCACTTGTTGAAATTACTTGTATTATTAATTTAATTTAAATTAATAGTTTAGTTTAAATGGGAAGGAGTATGACTGATTTAAGAGATAATTACTTAAACTTGAACTGCAGGTGAATATCATGGTAAATGATGGAAGAAACTAATCCTTCCGGTATTTAATGACGCTTTATCTGGCTATCATTAGACGATTTTACTCAGTTTTAGAAGGCCCTCTAGGAATCGAGAGGGTAAAGCCTATCTTAAGGGTGATCACCTGCTTTTTTTTCTCTTTCTCTCCTTTTCACTCTTTCTCTCCTTTTCTCTATTTATCTTGCTTGTATCCATTCGGCTTCATTCAGCCAACTGTTTTAAGACTTTTATCCCCATCCAGGTGTCGATTTCTTCCTGGCGAGCGATAGCGAGCCATTATTGTATGGAGAAATCCGGCTTCGCCAGAGACATATTTCTTTCGAAAAATTTACAAATTTAACTTGCTGTAAAAAAATATATATACTGTATATGTTGGCTCGCTACAGCTCGCCAGGAAAATATTGACACCTGTATGGGGGTAAACTTCTTAAAACAGTAGGCTAAATGGGGCCGAATGGATACAAGCCAAAGAGAGGGAGAGACAGAGAAAAAAAGCGAGGTGGGTCCCCTTAAATAACCCTCTGATATCCAAAAATCCTTCCTAAAGTGAATGTAATAATTATAATAATAACGAGATAATAAGGAAGAAAGGCGTCCTGAAATACCAATGGGGTTATACGTGGGATGAAGGGAGCTTACAAGTTTAGCATCCTATATATTTGATAGACTGCACATATATAGTTTATCATCCTATATTATTTTTATTAATCTCACCACCACACCCCCAATGAAATTAATTAAAGTATATATGATCCACCGGGATTCGAACCCGGGTTTATATTTGATAGACTGCACATATATAGTTTATCATCCTATATATTTGATAGACTGCACATATATAGTTTATCATCCTATATATTTGATAGACTGCACATATATAGTTTATCATCCTATATATTTGATAGACTGCACATATATAGTTTATCATCCTATATATTTGATAGACTGCACATATATAGTTTATCATCCTATATATTTGATAGACTGCACATATATAGTTTGAAACGTAAATAGTTCATCCAGAAAATATATAACTGATTTATTTTGCACATACATAGTTTGAAACATAATTTGTTCAATCAGATAATATATAGGATTTATTTTAATATTCTGACATGTATGTAATAATTAGTAGGCCTATAACGAATGTGTGGTAAAATAGAACCAAATAGTGTTATAGTGAGTGTGTGTAAGAGGGAACCAATAACACATAACTCGGGATATAGTGTGTATCAAAGGAAAACTATATAGTATGCGGTTGTTGTTGTTTTTTGCTCGTGTAGAAGACTAAAATATAGCCTACTTTAGTGAGTATGAATATGGATAAAAGTAATAATTGTATTTCGGGTGAGTTTACGCAAGAGGAAAGATCAATGTTTGGTTGAATTTGTTAACATTGAGAGAGAGAGAGAGAGAGAGCGAGATAATTGCATTAGATTGGATTTTTATTTGTTTAGAGTTTTATTCGAGTTGTTGCAAGATGAAATCATAAATGTGTATGTCATAGTTAGTTTCGTGCTAGAGGGTAAATAGTTGGACGTTCGTGTAATACTAGAATCTTGTTCAATCTCATCGTTGCGGAATTTCGGATCTTGCCACTCCATCTAGGTTTTATCCTTTTCTCTTGCTTACAACTTTGCTTGGAACTTGAAAAATTGTGTAGTAAATGCATATATGAACATCCATGTAAATGCATCTCTATCCATTTACCCCTCTCTACCTACTGTTTCTATCTAGTGTCTATATATTTGTATATCCAACTACCTCTGTTTATATATATATATATATATATATATATATAATTATATATAAACCTCTCTACTTTATTCGTTTGTCTATCGGAGGGCTATCGTATGCCTATATACAAATGTAATAGTGTCTATCACACTAAATCTACGGTGTGAGCAAGCCACGTCTCAGTATGTGGGGGGTAATGAGGGTGAGCATGTGGGGGCTAGAACAGTATTGTACCTTCGTTCTTTTAATATCTAGAATAGATCTCCCTAAATTCTGCTAGGAGTCCGTTCTCTCCAACACTTTAGTAACGGTTCCGTTTTCTGTCCCCTCGTAATTTGTATTGATTTGTAATATGTTCACCCTTCAATACAAAACCCAACACTCTGGAAAATGTTTGGTGCTGAAGGGATGTTCACTTGTAATAGTAAATGTGAGTATGATGTGTGTGTCCAGGCATTTTGACCCCAACGTCCCTTAAATTTGGCTCTGTCACTTTTGGCTTTGGGGGAGACACTTGTTACAGGCAACTTTGCGTTTGTCTCCTTCATATACATTGGAAAAAGATGTGTGCATGTGTGCTCACAATTGCCTGTGATTGTTGTGACCATATGTGAGAAGAGAGAGAGAGAGTATCTTAAAGTTATTTTATTATTTGTATTGACCTTCAGTACAAATCCCATGACTCGGAAGACCGATGTAGCTAATGGTGTACATTTGTGAGTGTATATATGAGTGTCAGAGTGTGTTTGTATGGCCGTATAAATATCAAGTGTGCGTCTTGCGAGTGTCAAGGCTTGGTATTTAAAATTTAGTGTAGGTCTCCTTGAATAATGGTGAAGGCGTCCGTTTTCTCTGACACTTTGGCTGGTTACGCTTTCTGTCTCTCCTGGTGAAGTCATTATTATTTATTTATGTATTGTTTATTTTCTCTTCAGTAAAAAATGCAACACTTTGGGAAATCTTGTTGTTGATGTGATGTGTACTTGTAAATGTGTATGCGTGTGCGTGTAAATATTGTGTTTTGATGTGTGAAGAGTGTCTATTAAATTAATGATTCACCATTCAGTAAAAGCCCCAACACTATCGATAACGTTGTTGCTGTAGGGGTGTATATGTGTAAGTGTGAGTTGTGTTTATGTGTGTGTGTGTGTGATATGCGATATACGTACAATTGTATTCTAGTATAGAAAGATATAGTTCACCCTAAATATTGGCGAATGTATCCGTTTTCTCTGACGGTGTGGCTGGGTTCGTTTTCTGTGGTCTAATAACCTATAGTAAACAGATAGTGGCCAACTTCTACCATATTGGTGCACCTGGTGTCATTTGCCTATCTCTACATCTGCACATCCATACCCCAAAACGAAACCGGCAATATTGGTACAGATAATTTAGCTTGGTCCTTGGATCTGAATGCTACGTTATCAGAATTCATCCTTACAGTGCCGGTGACGTCTTTTTCTTTTTACTTCAGCTGCATTTAGACGATTTTATGAAGCTTAGGAGGGATATATGGTATATAAAAGGATTAATTAAGATAGCCTGAAATCTGTTAACGAGTAGATATCCTTCCTAAGCTGAATATAACCGTCTAATACTTGCCAGAATATAATGAAAAGAGTGTCCCTGGTACTGAATGGGTTAAAGCACCACCCTGTTGTGCGATACACACGGCACCACAATGGCGGCCAAAGACACAGATGGCCGATCTCTCTCACTGTAGGATCTCTAGTGAAGTCATTTTGAGAGTGAAGTATGCCAAGAATTGGACCAGACAAACCCCCCCCCCCCCCACACACACACACACACACTCACTCTCTCTCTCTCTCTTATTTTTGTTCTATTTTCCTCCTCCTTATTCTCCTTCTTGTTATTTCGCTTCTTCTCTCTTAGCTTGCTTATTTAGCTTCTTTCTCTTCTTTCCTCTTTCTTCTCCATATTGTTCTCTCATTTATCTTCTTTTTCTTCTTTCCTCTTTATTGTCCTTTCTCTTTTCTCATAGTTTTCTTATTTCTCTGCTATCCTCTTTATTCTTTTTACTGTTC
The DNA here is from genome assembly GCA_032716605.1 of Paralithodes platypus. NCBI lineage: Eukaryota > Metazoa > Arthropoda > Malacostraca > Decapoda > Lithodidae > Paralithodes > Paralithodes platypus. The sequence continues at coordinate 53,722,128 of CM064492.1, forward strand.
TTTGTTTTCTATTAGTGTTCCTATTTATCTGCTGTCCTCTTTATTCTTTTTACTGTTCTTTGTTTTCTATTAGTGTTCCAATTTATCTGCTATCCTCTTTATTCTTTTTACTGTTCTTTGTTTTCTATTAGTGTTCCAATTTATCTGCTATCCTCTTTATTCTTTTTACTGTTCTTTGTTTTCTATTAGTGTTCCTATTGATCTTCTATCCTCTTTCTTTTCTTCAGTGTACTTTCTCTTCTTATATTTCTCTTAGTTGTCTTCTTTTCTCTTTACATTTTTCTTTCGCTTCTCTTATTTCTCTTCTTTCCTCTTTCTTCTAAGTTTATGTTGCTTCTTCTCTTCTTTATCTTGTCTCTTTCTTCTCCGTATTGTTCTCTCTCTTCTTCTTTGTTATTTATCTTATTTATCTTGTCCTCTTTTTTTTCTCCTTATTGCTCTTTCTCGTATTTTCCTCTCACTTTCCATCACATTTTCACAGATTTGTCCTTCGTTTGACCTATTAATGTGCGGTTATAAAAGTGGTTATTTACCCTCCGATAATTGTGACGCATTTGGACAGTTTATTCTGGCTATCATTAGACGATTTTATTCAGAGTAGGAAGGGTATATGGAAATCAGAGGGTTGATGGGGCCAGTCTTTACCATTTTAACTCAGAGATCCTTCCTAAGCTGTATACGATCGTGTATTGCTTGCCAGTATAAACTGCTAAAACGCGTCATAATCCTTAAGGGGTTAATTTAATAGTAGAGTAAATTGCGTGTTTTGTTTTTTTGTTTTGTTTTTATCCAAGAATGATAAACCATAATCCGATATTGACTATACTCTGTTCATTTTACATAGGCCAAAATGTCCAGCCTCTCATAATTCAAAAAGGAATTCAGTAATTGACCTGTTATTTCTACCATTTGGGAAGAGTCCACCAATTAATAGGTGTGGAAATTTACAGTCTATTTGTTCTAGCCCTTTTCGGTTTATAAGATATTAGGGGTTATGATTTAGGCCTACCTATAATACACAGGGTATAGCTGAAACACCGGAAATGCTCCTGTATATCAACCCCTCGACGCTCATGACGCGTTTTGACAGTTCATTCTGGCTATCATTAGATGATTTTATTCAGTTTGGGAAGAACTTTGAAATGGTTGGATGGGACTCGTCAGCCATGGTCGGCAACCCATCTAGTGAAGACAACCTTTAAAAAAAACTGGTGGATGAGACTTGTCAGCCTTGATTGGCAACCTATCTAGGGGAATAAACTTTATACAAAATACCAAAGGGCGCCGCGCTCATCGGTGCCACTTGCAGGTGGCGAACTCTACAATAGATGTAATAAACAATAGATAAAGAGAGAAATTTAGGGAGGTAAAGGGTTAATTGAGATAATATTTACTCCTTTGATTCCAAGATGTCTTTCTTAAATTGCATAATATCGTCTAATGATAGCCGGAATAAACTGTTAAAATGCGTCATGATCCTCAAGGGGTTAACACTATCTAAACCGTAAGTGGTCTGTGTGGCCCACCCATTTCTTACTTCATTAGTTTGTGAATATTAAGACGCGTCAACCCAAAATTCAGGTGTTCATTATTTTCTAGGCGAGCGATAGCGAGCTTGCATATTAACGGAAACTAGTCATCGGCCGGGACTTTTTTCCGAAAGATCTATTAATATACCATAAAGAAGGGTATGGAGAAGCGCTTTTTAGTTAAATGAACAAACTAAAAATATTGCTTGATAATGGGAAAATTAAAACCCTTATTAATAATATTAAGCATAATAATAATCATACAAAAATATAATGAGATGGCCTAGTGTTACATGTAGCTATACTGCGAATATCGAGGGTATTTAAACTAACATTATAATAAATTATGTATATTTATAGTGATTTGCCTTTCTATCCTTATATTAAATGGGTTTATTACTACCAATACAAATTTATAAGGGTATATATGTATGGACACTTTAATTATCCTCTTCATACCTTATTTGAACCCATAATTAATGACGTATATTATTTTGGATAACATCAAACGATTTTATTAAGCTAGGCTATATACGGACCTGAGGGGTTCAAAGAGTTAGCACAATGTGTTGTGACCTTTTAGGGGTTGTTGTGATTTTGTTTTAATATTATTTTGCTCTTGACTGCGTTTGCCATTTTCCAGCAATATATTTTTACCTTGCCCCTTAGACTGAGAGAAAAACGCGCCTCCCCAGACCCCCATTTTGTTCTTTACTCTTTTGTTATATTTTCTTCTTCTCTTGTTCTTATTTTGTTCAATCTTATATTTCTAATTACCTTCGCCAAGAAGTTGGAAGGAGGTTAATTGTTCGCCTCTGTTTGTTTATCTGTAAGCAAGATATCTCATAAAGTTATGAGCCGGTTTGACGAAATTTGGTTGGCAATTCGGATATACACCAAGGAAAAAGTTATTCAAGTTAGGAAGCGATCAGGATGCATCTATCTATTGCCGGACGCCTAGATTCCCGAAGGGGTGGCAATGAATGATTTGCCCCCATGCACCTCTGTCCCCAGTCAGTCGACCTCTCGGTTTACCTCTCCCTCTCTGTCCTTCCATTTCACTTTCATACATTCCCTTAGTCATTCTTTCGCTTCCCACCACATGGCCGAACCATCTCAAGGTGTTCCTTTTCACGAAATTTGGTGGGCAGATAGGATATAATATTATGCTTCAAGGAAAAGTGTTTCAATTTAGGAGGCGATCCAGATTATAGCCTGGAACTCAGATGTAGAAGATATTTTAAGTCTATGATATTATTGGTAAAGGACCTGCCAATTTAGGCGGAGGTATGCGCTCTACCTCTTTCGCAGATTATTATAATTTCCTATATCTCTCTCTCTCTCCCTTTTTATTTCTTCATATTGACACACAATTTTGCCCCAACATCAATGACAGTAAAGCCACTCTATATTTAACTTGATGACGCAGAGAGAGAGAGAGAGAGAGAGAGAGAGCATTGAGGTCATTATTGTTTGTTCCAGTGTATGTGTGTACGACATGGTGTAAATATATACTGTACGTATGTGTCGTCGTGTATGTGTATGTGTGTGTGTGTGTGTGTATGTATGCATATTTGTTGTTTTTATAGAGTATGTACAGTATATCTCTGTCTCTGAAATATTGTTCGCAAGTTTATGTTCATAGTTATTCAGTTGCAAGTCCTCTGTTCATCCGATAAACCACCGTGTCTCGAGCTATGCAGTATGGACCGGATGATGTGTTTGTATTTATGTATTTTAGACACCGTACACTGTTTTATTTTAGACACCGTACACTGTTTTATTTTAGACACCGTACACTGTTTTATTTTAGACACCGTACACTGTTTTATTTTAGACACCGTACACTGTTTTATTTTAGACACCGTACACTGTTTTATTTTAGACACCGTACACTGTTTTATTTTAGACACCGTACACTGTTTTATTTTAGACACCGTACACTGTTTTATTTTAGACACCGTACACTGTTTTATTTTAGACACCGTACACTGTTTTATTTTAGACACCGTACACTGTTTTATTTTAGACACCGTACACTGTTTTATTTTAGACACCGTACACTGTTTTATTTTAGACACCGTACACTGTTTTATTTTAGACACCGTACACTGTTTTATTTTAGACACCGTACACTGTTTTATTTTAGACACCGTACACTGTTTTATTTTAGACACCGTACACTGTTTTATTTTAGACACCGTACACTGTTTTATTTTAGACACCGTACACTGTTTTATTTTAGACACCGTACCGGTATACTATTTCATTGGATGTGTTGTATTTGTGAATGAGTGGTCGAATAGTACGTTTGTTCTGTATGTCACAACTATCAACTACTTTATAAGGGACTGGTGTGTGTTTATTATTGTGTTCAGTACCGGTGCCGTTTATACCATTATTCTGGCAACTATTAAATCATTGTATTCAGTTTTAAAAAGGCTTTCAGCAATTAACAGGCTTGGAACTAACTCACTTAACCCATTTCACTACCACAGATCCTTCTTAAACTACACAAACTCGTCTAAATATAGTTATAATAAAATGTGGACAACGTCGCCGGTGCAGAAAGGGTTAAAGGAGGTTGGTATATGTTACAACTGACTACTATAAGGCGCCGGTGTATGTCGTAAGTTACTATAGTCCCTTCATTCTAGGTTGGGCAGAAATCATAACCTCTAACCTGTGTAACTCAAAAAGGGCTAGAGCAAATGAGCTGTCAATTTCCACACCTATTTCCTAGCCAAGTCTTCCTATTTGGTAGATAAATGTGCTCGATTACTCTAGTCCTTTTTGAGTTACAGAGGTTAGAGGTTACGATTTCTGCCCAACCTAGAATGAACATACTATATCAAACGGGACTGTATATATCATAACTGATTACTAAAGGGGGTTGTTGTATGTCGTAATTGACTCCTAAAAGTGATTGGTCCGTGTCATAACGGACTTTTAAAAGAGGCCAATGCCATAATTAACTACTAAAAGTGTATGGGACTCATACGTCAGGTCAGGTGAAGGTATTGAGGGATAAGGCTTTACAACGGCACCTCGTAGCTACTTTCTGCTTTTCCTATTATCTGAAGAGTGTAGAGAGGGGAGAATGGCTGTTGGAGAGAGAGGAAGCTGTTAGAGTGGCTTTGTTATGTGTGTTGTTAGTCTCATATAACTCGGGAAAGCGTTACCAAATCAAAATCACAAAATTTAGCTACATTCGTTTTCAGAAGATGCGAGAATGTCGCTAGATATCGGAAAAGAAAACTCAGATATATCGCTAAAGAATGGGACAATCTGCCAAATATCACTTGGAAGTGCCTTAACCCAACAAGCGCGAGCTAATAGTAGTGAACACCTTACCGCCAAGCGACGATATTAGGCTTCATTCCCGCCTAAAATCGTAATTTTACGATAAATATCGTTATTTATTACTTATTCATATGCGCCTTTTTTACGTTTAATATGAAGATATTAACATGTAACAGCAATAAAACAAGTGGGAATAGTATTTGGGGTGTGAAAAAGACGATTTATTGCCGACCATCCAGTCATGAAGTGTGAGGCGAATGCGACGTATACCCTCCTTTTCCGAAGCCTAGAGGCAGACTGAAGCCTCTCTTTCACTCTCTCTCTATCCCCATGCACTCGATAGGCGCAGGACAACACCTTGGAACCGGGTTGGAGATATTGGCGTGGTAAATAAACCGATAAACAAGGGAATAAGAGGAAAAATAGGTGATAATTGAAGGGGGGACAAAAGGGGGGGAAGGAAAGGGTTTTGACACATGTGGAGGAGTGATATGAGGTATGGAGGGGAATAATCTCACTTAATCACATATTCCTTTGTTTTAAGTACTACTGGGGCCTTTTAATAAGCTTTTTTTTTAGGCCTTGGATCTTGAGAGGTTCGTCGCCTTTCACCACCAAAACCTCTTAAGAGTCTTCTCGCCATTTTCGGGTTAAGGGGGCTCGCCTCGCTTTGTTTTTCTCTCTTCCTCTCTCTCTCTCTGGGTTGTATCCATTCGGCCTCATTCAGCCTACTGGTTTATGACGTTTATCTTCATCGAGGTGTCGATTTTTTACTGGCGAGCGGTAGCGAGCCAGCATATTTAAAAACAAAAAATTGACAGTAGGCTAAATTTGTTACATTTTTTCAATAGAAAAATCTCTCCGGCAAAGCCGGATTTCTCCTTACAATGTTGGCTCGCTATCTCTCGCCAGGAAGAAATCGAAACCTGGATGGGGATAAACATCTTAAAACAGTAGGCTGAATGTGGCCGAATGGATACAAGCCAGAGAAAGAGAGAAAAGGAGAGAAAATTAGCAGGCCACCCCCCCTTAAATCTACAAACTTTAGCTAGAATTAATGTCGCTAGATGTCAGTGATTGCCGCTAGATAGATGAATATAGCGGTAAAGTAGCTAAATTAGCAACACTGGCCTAGATTGGGAAGTCCGTTAGCAAATTAACTATAGTCGGTTTAATTTCATCTGACGCCAAATTGAATCTCTTGCCAACTGTTTTCTGGATAATTATTGGCACTATATGCAACTATTATACTCCTGCATCCTATAAATACCAAGTTTTCATAATGATCTCCATGCTTTTTTATAATGTGTTCGTATTAGTTGAGTAATTGATATAAGAACATTGTAATTTAGCGCCAGATGAAATGAAACCGAGTATAACCATTTGCGTGTTGTGGGCCTTAAAGGGGGCCCACCTCGCTTGTTTTTATCTTTCTCTCCCTCTCTCTTTGGCTTGTATCCATCGGGCCCCATTCAGCCTACTGTTTTAAGACGTGTACCCCCATCCAGGTGCCAACATTTTCCTGGCGAGCGGTAGCGAACCAGTATATATATATTTTTGTTATGACAGCAAGCTAAATTTGTAAATTTTTCGATAGAAACATTTCTCCGACGAAGCCGGATTTCTCCATACAATGCTGGCTCGCTATCGCTCGCCAGGAAGAACTCGACACCTGGATGGGGATAAACATCTTAAAACAGTTGGCTGAATGGGGTCGAATGGATACAAGCCAGGGAAAGAGAGAAAAGGAGAGAAAGATAAAAAAGCCTGTGACCCCCCTTAAAAAGTTTAAGAGGTAAACATCGATTTTTAGTAGAAATATAAACAATAGGTCACGTTTTGATGTATGGTATTATGTTTAACTTGATTAACCCATTTAGTACCAAGGACGTCCTTTTTATCATATTTTGGTAATTGTTAGACGGTTTTATTCAGCATAGGAAGGACAATTAGCAATAATAAGGCTTCAAACTATCTCAACCAACCCTATTAACTACCATAGATCTTTCCTAAGCTGCATAATATCGTCTAAATACAGCTAGAACAAAATATAATACACGTCGCTAGTACTCAAAGGGTTAAATGTATTTACGTGTGTACTACAAACGTATTATAACTTCAATTGACCACCTGCGAGTTTTGGTCTATAAGGAAGTTGGAGCTGTGGCCATCAATATTTAGCAGAATTATCAGCTAAACTACGGTCATAATACATTTATAAATACATCAAACCAAGTTTATTATACTTTTTATCCATCAGAAATCCACATTATTATTGAATTTCTCTTTAATTAATATCGATCTCATACTTTGTTATCCATCAAAAATCCACATTATTATTGAATTTATCTTTAATATCGATCTTCACGGCTCCAACTGCCTTACATCCGAAAGCTCACATGTGTTGTATAGACTGAACACTTGCGAGGTTCGAGCCCTACAGGTGTTGGAGCCGTAAGCATTGGTATTAAGGGGATAGGAGGCGGTGTTCTGGACCCCTTTTCCCTCCTGTTTAGCCCCATTAGTTTGGAAATGTTAATACGTTTGGCCCATTAGTTTGCCTATTTTAACACCTTTAGCTCCATTCTGTTGTCAATTTTAAGACCTATCGTGTCATTTAGGTGTATATTTTTTCTGGCGAGCAAAAGCGAGCCCGTAATTATAAGAGGAATCGGCCTTCAGCCGGGACACTTTTCTACCGAAAAATGTACAAATATATCTTGAGAGGGGATCTAGAGGGTGTTTTTCTAAGTATGAGGGAGGTCTAGCGATGACACTAAAAAAATAAATTAATAAATTAATTCATTAGACCAAAAAACAGCCACTAGCCCCTTAAGCCACTATACAGCCACTAGCCCCTTAAGCCACTATACAGCCACTAGCCCCTTAAGCCGCTATACAGCCACTAGCCCCTTAAGCCGCTATACAGCCACTAGCCCCTTAAGCCACTATACAGCCACTAGCCCCTTAAGCCACTATACAGCCACTAGCCCCTTAAGCCACTATACAGCCACTAGCCCCTTAAGCCACTATACAGCCACTAGCCCCTTAAGCCACTATACAGCCACTAGCCCCTTAAGCCACTATACAGCCACTAGCCCCTTAAGCCACTATACAGCCACTAGCCCCTTAAGCCACTATACAGCCACTAGCCCCTTAAGCCACTATACAGCCACTAGCCTCTTAAGCCACTATACAGCCACTAGCCCCTTAAGCCACTATACAGACACTAGCCCCTTAAGCCACTATACAGCCACTAGCCCCTTAAGCCACTATACAGCCACTAGCCCCTTAAGCCACTATACAGCCACTAGCCCCTTAAGCCACTATACAGCCACTAGCCCCTTAAGCCACTATACAGCCACTAGCCCCTTAAGCCACTATACAGCCACTAGCCCCTTAAGCCACTATACAGCCACTAGCACCTTAAGCCACTATACAGCCACTAGCCCCTTAAGCCACTATACAGCCACTAGCCCCTTAAGCCACTATACAGCCACTAGCCCCTTAAGCCACTATACAGCCACTAGCCCCTTAAGCCACTATACAGCCACTAGCCCCTTAAGCCACTATACAGCCACTAGCCCCTTAAGCCACTATACAGCCACTAGCCCCTTAAGCCACTATACAGCCACTAGCCCCTTAAGCCACTATACAGCCACTAGCCCCTTAAGCCACTATACAGCCACTAGCCCCTTAAGCCACTATACAGCCACTAGCCCCTTAAGCCACTATACAGACACTAGCCCCTTAAGCCACTATACAGCCACTAGCCCCTTAAGCCACTATACAGCCACTAGCCCCTTAAGCCACTATACAGCCACTAGCCCCTTAAGCCACTATACAGCCACTAGCCCCTTAAGCCGCTATACAGCCACTAGCCCCTTAAGCCACTATACAGCCACTAGCCCCTTAAGCCACTATACAGCCACTAGCCCCTTAAGCCACTATACAGCCACTAGCCCCTTAAGCCACTATACAGCCACTAGCCCCTTAAGCCACTATACAGCCACTAACCCCTTAAGCCACTATACAGACACTAGCCCCTTAAGCCACTATACAGCCACTAGCCCCTTAAGCCACTATACAGCCACTAGCCCCTTAAGCCACTATACAGCCACTAGCCCCTTAAGCCACTATACAGCCACTAGCCCCTTAAGCCACTATACAGCCACTAGCCCCTTAAGCCACTATACAGCCACTAGCCCCTTAAGCCACTATACAGCCACTAGCCCCTTAAGCCACTATACAGACACTAGCCCCTTAAGCCACTATACAGCCACTAGCCCCTTAAGCCACTATACAGCCACTAGCCCCTTAAGCCACTATACAGCCACTAGCCCCTTAAGCCACTATACAGCCACTAGCCCCTTAAGCCACTATACAGCCACTAGCCCCTTAAGCCACTATACAGCCACTAGCCCCTTAAGCCACTATACAGCCACTAGCCCCTTAAGCCACTATACAGCCACTAGCCCTTAAGCCACTATACAGCCACTAGCAGCCCCTTAAGCCACTATACAGACACTAGCCCCTTAAGCCACTATACAGCCACTAGCCCCTTAAGCCACTATACAGCCACTAGCCCCTTAAGCCACTATACAGACACTAGCCCCTTAAGCCACTATACAGCCACTAGCCCCTTAAGCCACTATACAGCCACTAGCCCCTTAAGCCACTATACAGACACTAGCCCCTTAAGCCACTATACAGCCACTAGCCCCTTAAGCCACTATACAGCCACTAGCCCCTTAAGCCACTATACAGCCACTAGCCCCTTAAGCCACTATACAGCCACTAGCCCCTTAAGCCACTATACAGCCACTAGCCCCTTAAGCCACTATACAGCCACTAGCCCCTTAAGCCACTATACAGCCACTAGCCCCTTAAGCCACTATACAGATACTAGCCCCTTAAGCCACTATACAGCCACTAGCCCCTTAAGCCACTATACAGCCACTAGCCCCTTAAGCCACTATACAGACACTAGCCCCTTAAGCCACTATACAGCCACTAGCCCCTTAAGCCACTATACAGCCACTAGCCCCTTAAGCCACTATACAGCCACTAGCCCCTTAAGCCACTATACAGCCACTAGCCCCTTAAGCCACTATACAGCCACTAGCCCCTTAAGCCACTATACAGCCACTAGCCCCTTAAGCCACTATACAGCCACTAGCCCCTTAAGCCACTATACAGCCACTAGCCCCTTAAGCCACTATACAGCCACTAGCCGCTTAAGCCACTATACAGCCACTAGCCCCTTAAGCCACTATACAGACACTAGCCCCTTAAGCCACTATACAGCCACTAGCCCCTTAAGCCACTATACAGCCACTAGCCCCTTAAGCCACTATACAGACACTAGCCCCTTAAGCCACTATACAGACACTAGCCCCTTAAGCCACTATACAGCCACTAGCCCCTTAAGCCACTATACAGACACTAGCCCCTTAAGCCACTATACAGCCACTAGCCCCTTAAGCCACTATACAGCCACTAGCCCCTTAAGCCACTATACAGCCATTAGCCCCTTAAGCCACTATACAGCCACTAGCCCCTTAAGCCACTATACAGCCACTAGCCCCTTAAGCCACTATACAACCACTAGCCCCTTAAGCCACTATACAGCCACTAGCCCCTTAAGCCACTATACAGCCACTAGCCCCTTAAGCCACTATACAGCCACTAGCCCCTTAAGCCACTATACAGCCACTTGCCCCTTAAGCCACTATACAGCCACTAGCCCCTTAAGCCACTATACAGCCACTAGCCCCTTAAGCCACTATACAGCCACTAGCCCCTTAAGCCACTATACAGCCACTAGCCCCTTAAGCCACTATACAGCCACTAGCCCCTTAAGCCACTATACAGCCACTAGCCCCTTAAGCCACTATACAGCCACTAGCCCCTTAAGCCACTATACAGCCACTAGCCCCTTAAGCCACTATACAGCCACTAGCCCCTTAAGCCACTATACAGCCACTAGCCCCTTAAGCCACTATACAGCCACTAGCCCCTTAAGCCACTATACAGCCACTAGCCCTTAAGCCACTATACAGACACTAGCCCCTTAAGCCACTATACAGCCACTAGCCCCTTAAGCCACTATACAGCCACTAGCCCCTTAAGCCACTATACAGCCACTAGCCCCTTAAGCCACTATACAGCCACTAGCCCCTTAAGCCACTATACAGCCACTAGCCCCTTAAGCCACTATACAGCCACTAGCCCCTTAAGCCACTATACAGCCACTAGCCCCTTAAGCCACTATACAGCCACTAGCCCCTTAAGCCACTAGCCCCTTAAGCCACTATACAGACACTAGTCCCTTAAGCCACTATACAGCCACTAGCCCCTTAAGCCACTATACAGCCACTAGCCCCTCAAGCCACTATACAGACACTAGCCCCTTAAGCCACTATACAGCCACTAGCCCCTTAAGCCACTATACAGCCACTAGCCCCTTAAGCCACTATACAGCCACTAGCCCCTTAAGCCACTAGCCCCTTAAGCCACTATACAGACACTAGCCCCTTAAGCCACTATACAGCCACTAGCCCCTTAAGCCACTATACAGACACTAGCCCCTTAAGCCACTATACAGCCACTAGCCCCTTAAGCCACTATACAGCCACTAGCCCCTTAAGCCACTATACAGACACTTGCCCCTTAAGCCACTATACAGCCACTAGCCCCTTAAGCCACTATACAGCCACTAGCCCCTTAAGCCACTATACAGCCACTAGCCCCTTAAGCCACTATACAGCCACTAGCCCCTTAAGCCATACAGCCACTAGCCCCTTAAGCCACTATACAGCCACTAGCCTCTTAAGCCACTATACAGCCACTAGCCCCTTAAGCCACTATACAGCCACTAGCCCCTTAAGCCACTATACAGCCACTAGCCCCTTAAGCCACTATACAGCCACTAGCCCCTTAAGCCACTATACAGACATGATGGAAGTTTATGATGTGTAGATTGTTTACCGATTCCGATTATATGTGGTTATGCACATATGGTCATTCCGATTATATGTGGTTATGCACATATGGTCATTCCGATTATATGTGGTTATGCACATATGGTCATTCCGATTATATGTGGTTATGCACATATGGTCATTCCGATTATAATTATGTGGTTATGCACATATGGTCATTCCGATTATATGTGGTTATGCACATATGGTCATTCCGATTATATGTGGTTATGCACATATGGTCATTCCGATTATATGTGGTTATGCACATATGGTCATTCCGATTATAATTATGTGGTTATGCACATATGGTCATTCCGATTATATGTGGTTATGCACATATGGTCATTCTACTATATATCAATGTTTACGGTTCTAACTTTTGTATATAGACCGCAACTCGCAAGTGGCCTTGCTGGGTTTTTTTTGTTTTTTTTTAGCTTGCCCACTAGACTGACAGCAAGACCAAACCAAGACCTCCTATCTTTATATGCCGTCTACTGAAATATATATATATTTTGTTTTATCTCAGTCTAACTTAAAGTGGGATGGGCGTTTTTATTTGTTCATATATATATCTTTTTATTTTGTTTTTAGTTTCCTCCCTAGACCTCCATCAAGCTTAATAAAAAAACATCTGCCCAAGACTCTCCTTCAAGATAAATTTGTACATTTTTTGATGGAAAAAATTCCTGGCCGAAGGCCGGTTCCTATTAAATAACAGGCTCGCTATCGGTCGCCTGGGAAAAAAATTGACACTTTAGTGACACAAAAAGTCTTAGTATTGACAAAGAAATAGGGCGAAAGGTCTTAAATTCATCAAACTAAGTGACCGAACGTCTTAAAATCTGAACACTAATGGGGCTAAGCGTGAAGGAGAAGGGGGACCAGAAAAGCGACCCATCTCCCCTTATAGGATGTTTAATATTATTGGGTAATATATGTAAAAAGAGGTTAATGAGTGAAACCAATTTTAGCCAGTATCGACCCGTCCACCCAACATTCAATATAATAACCTTGTATTCTACCTCTTGCCATATAATCATTTCAAAACTACCAGGTTAAATTGTACGAAAGATTGTTTAGTTGGTGTTCCTATTCCACCTACAATGTTTCCCCTTCTCCTTTATGGTCTTGTTATATTTGCTTCTTTCATGTTATCTGGTCCTTTCTTTGATATCTTACAAAGGCTCTGCCCAGCCTTCCTCACGTTATAAATCAGGCATATAATTATATATATATATATATACTGTATATATATATATATATATATATATATATATATATATAGAGAGAGAGAGAGAGAGAGAGCTAATATAAATTTTCCATATTTGCGAATGCGAATGCGAATTTCTAATATTTCAATAAAATAGTCAATATCTGGTACTAAATACGAAATCAGTGAGGAAATATGATGGCATATTCCTTATTGACATGCTAGCATATTCCTTATTGACATGCTAGTATATTGGATATGTCTGAAACTGCAATAGTGTGACGGTTCAACTGTACAGGTCCAGCACACGTTCGTTTACCGGGCAGTGATGCCAGTTTAGCTATTTTTCCTCTAAATCTAGGATATCTAAACAGCAAGAGTGAAACGCTATTCTCAGTCTTTCTTCTATTCAACTGCTGAGCTCTGGAACTCTCTCCCAGAATCAGTCTTTCCCTCTTCCTATGACTTAAATTGCTTCAAACTCCGTGTGTCCAGGCATTTTAGCTCGAACGTCCATTGATTTCGGCCCTGTCACTCTTTCAAATCTGGGGGAGGCACTCGCTCCAGGCAGTTATGCCTTTTGTCTCCCTCGTTCACATAAAAAAAAATGTAGCGGAGGATTTTTTTAAACATTTTTTCTATCCACCAAATTTCGTATCAACCACCAATCACATTTACAAATATGAAATTTATTATATAACGTCAATATAATTGTCCCTTTTGGGCTTTCAAATCCAAACTAATGGGATATATGGAATATATCCCAGTTTAAGGGTTTGGAGAGATCAGATAAATTAATTTAACCGGAGTGTAAATGACAACACTGTCGCTTAATCATCTAGAGATTTAATATAAGGTAATTTATGTATTCACTGTATTTGGTACGTTTTCGAATAATATTGGTACTTTTCACTGGTTCGATCTGGTACCCTTCTGTATCGGCGACGTATTTTTAATTGCATTCTAGCTATATTTAGACGATTTTGTGCAGTTTAAGAAGGAACTGTGGTAGTAATATGAGTTAAGGGAGATAGTTAGAAGCCAGTTAATTGCTTGAGGCCCTTTTTTAAACTGAATTAAGTCGTCTTATCGTAGCCAGAATAAAGTTAATAAGACGTCGCCGGTACAGAAGGGGTTAAATAAAGTTAAGTGGCAACACTGCTCAGTCCTCCTTCATTCCACTCTAGCGCCCCAACGCACATCTACACTTTTATTTATTAGTTTGTGTTAACATTAACATTTAATATTTTTTATGTTTTCCATTGGATTAGTGAAAATATTCGTATATTCGCAGATACTGTAGCTATGAATGGAAATGCGGATGTGAATATTGAAAAACATAGCGAATATTCGCACATGCGAATACGAATATTCGGTCCATCTCTAATTATATATATATATATATATATATATATATATATAATGATTAATTTTATCTGTTAGTCAGGCCATTCTTTTAGGTTATTAATATTTGTTCACGACTGGGAGAGTTAATCCTCTGACTGCTATTCTTTCTAAGAGGAATATCTATTTCCCTAATACTTGACCTTGAACAAGCAACCTTGCAATATCCTTTGTATACCTTTGTTTATCAAAATTGGTTCATTTCTTGGGTTAACGGGTTGGATGTGTAGTTTTATTTTCCTGTAAACTGTAAACTAGGACCTTGCTATAGGTTCTGGGTCCGCTTGAGACCTAATAATAAGGTTGATAGATATTTGATTCTCACACACACACACACACACACACACACACACACACATACACACATACACACACACACACATACACACACACACACACACATTAATAATCTCAAATAGTTTATAACAGCATCTTTTGAGACTTAACAACCACCTGCATTTTCTTCTTTATTACATGTTTACTGGTAGCGTTGTGACGATGTGACTTGTCTGTGTTAGTCCATGGACTAGAAGCCTCTACTGTCAGTCGTAACAGCGTTGGCTCAACAACTTAATTATTAGAGTAGGTGTGTTAGTGAGAGGAGTGTTTCTTGGAACACCCTCATTATTTGGGTTTTATACTAGAAAAGCAAAACAAGCCGTTCATAGCTCGTACACACATTATGATCATATGTATGTATAAAAAGTTAAAGATCTGTATTGGTGAGATGAATGTGTGTGTGTGGGTGGGCATGGTTGTGGGTGTGTGGGTGTGTGTGTGTGTGGGTGTTTTATATCTTCATCTGGAGCCTATCCTCCAAAATTGGGTTGTGATCTTATGTGTATAATAAAACGCTAGTGACAATAAGTATTCACACTAAAAAAAACAAAAATTAAATAATCATAATAATGTGGGCTCTGACCATCAATTCCTTACGATTCATAGAACAAAGTAGATAAATTAAAATGTGCATTTCATTCTAAGCACTTCATAACTAATACCCTAAAGTGTTCTATTTGTACTTTGCCTACTGTTTCATCCTCTTTGTTAGTCCCTCCTAGTCTATCTTTCATTGTTCAACCTGTTATTTTACTTCATATTATTATCATTGCTACATCATGCCTCTCATTCACTATATATTGTGTCGCTATTGACTGGTTTAGTTCCATAGCCTCTTCCCTTTCTATAGTTTCCACAGCTACTAATTCTTCGTCCCTCTACAGTATATTCTTTATATTTCTCTATTTTCTTGTTCATCCTCTTTTTATTTCAACGTGTTTATAATGTACTTATAAAGCATCACTTCATACGTTATTTACATTATTACCTCATTTACAATATACTTTCAAAATGGAATTATCAAAAATATAGTCAACCAAAATAATATACATTGGCATATCCCTACTTTATATATATATATATATATATATATATATATATATATATATATATATATATATATATATATATATATACCGGGTATATATATATATATATGTATATAATATTTCATAATCTGGTCGCCCCCCTTGGGAAATTCCTGGCTACGCCCGTGGTCTAGCGGGGAAGCTAATATACGTTGCTCGAAAATGGCAAAAGCATTCAAAATCCTCAATCATATATATGATGAAATAATATTAGTATAACCCCAAAGACGTTGCATTATAATGATGTTTAGGGGATATCAGACCAGAGCATTTATCATCAACTTGTCGATAGTTAAGGGGGTACCGGTAGTGCTTGCTGTTTGTCGATAGTTAAGGGGGTACCGGTAGTGCTTGCTGTTTGTCGATAGTTAAGGGGGTACCGGTAGTGTTTGCTGTTTGTCGATAGTTAAGGGGGTACCGGTAGTGCTTGCTGTTTGTCGATAGTTAAGGGGGTACCGGTAGTGCTTGCTGTTTGTCGATAGTTAAGCGGCTACCGGTAGTGCTTGCTGTTTGTCGATAGTTAAGGGGGTACCGGTAGTGCTTGCTGTTTGTCGATAGTTAAGGGGGTACCGGTAGTGCTTGCTGTTTTTCGATAGTTAAGGGGGTACCGGTAGTGCTTGCTGTTTGTCGATAGTTAAGGGGGTACCGGTAGTGCTTGCTGTTTGTCGATAGTTAAGGGGGTACCGGTAGTGCTTGCTGTTTGTCGATAGTTAAGGGGTACCGGTAGTGCTTGCTGTTTGTCGATAGTTAAGGGGGTACCGGTAGTGCTTGCTGTTTGTCGATAGTTAAGGGGGTACCGGTAGTGCTTGCTGTTTGTCGATAGTTAAGGGGGTACCGGTAGTGCTTGCTGTTTGTCGATAGTTAAGGGGGTACCGGTAGTGCTTGCTTTTTGGTCTATATATTAATTTATTTATTTATGTTTTAGTTTTCTCGCTCGGCCTCCATCAAGCTTAATAAGACGCCCTCTAGACCCCCTTTCAAGATAAAATTTTACATTTTTCGGTAGAAAAATGTCACGGCCGAAGGCCGCTTCCTTCTGAAATTACAGGCTCGCTATCGCTCGCCAGGAAAAAATCGACCCGTAAATGGCACATGGCACGAAAGGTCTAAATATTGCCAAAGAAATGGGGTGAAAGGTCTCAAAATCGCCAAACTAATGAAAAGAACGTCTTAAAACCTCAAAACTAAAATGCTAAACATGAGGGAGATGGGGGTCCATAAAAAGCGAGTACTACCCCGTAACCCCCCTTAGAAGATCCGATGACGCATTTCTTTTCTGTTTTCTGGCTATTATTTATTTATTTATTTATTTTCAGATTGGGGAGAGTATGTGGAGTATGTTGTATGTGGAGAATATGTGGAGTATGTGGAAGTTAATGGAGATAGTCTTTACCCTAAAGGGGGTATCCCACTGTGCACTTTTCGATGGCGAATGCCGTGCGAGTGTGTTTTTTCTATCTCCCAAAATTCGCGGTGAATAGGGTTTTTTCAGAAGCGAAAAAGGCGAATTTCCTCGATTGCAGTGCGACGGAAGTACGACCAAAGTGCGAATATGGCGAATTTTTTGGCGAAAATTACAAATGGTGTGCGACAATTGAGGTCGATTCATGGCGAATGTGGCGAACGATGATGGCGAAAATAGCGAATGCACGGCGATTGTTGGACGATGTAATGAGATAAACCCGCGGAGGTTGTGCGACTTAAGCAGGGATCCCACTGTGCGACTCGACTCGGCGACTTGGAATGCTATGAGACAGCTTGCGACAGGGTTTTTTTCTCTGTCCATTATTCGCATTAATCGACCATAAAGTCTCAATTAATCTCAGTATTCTCACAATAGTCTCACAACCCCCCCACGAGACCCCCAGAAGTCGCTAGGGTCGCCGTTAGATTTTGAAAAATTTAAAATCCGGCTGCGAATGGACGACTGCTGCGAGAAATGCGACATAATCGGGCATTGTCGCACTTCGTTCTCACCTTAACTCAGTAGAATCTCAGTACTCGCACCAAGGTCTCGTTTGTCGCAACTCATGGAAAAGGTGTGCAAAATGGTCGACCTTCAAACAATAATTGCGAAAATAGTGCGACAATTCTGCAACATAATTGCGACAATATCGATTAATTACGATGTCATTGCGTCCTTCATTGAGATTTCAGCGATCCTTCATTATTGGCAACGCTGTTTTTGGTATGACCGAGCGATTAAAGTGCGACAGTAGCGCAATAAACGCGATAGTCTACCCGGTAACTTCTATCGCGACGAGATTGTCACTAGACAAGTTCCGAAGGAGTGAGATAATGTGCGAACAAAGAAGAAAATACGAATACAACAAAAACATTACAACAGAAAATCAGAAATTAGTAGTTCGAAAGGGTTTAGGATTAGGAACGAAGAAGAAGAAGAAGACAGTGAATAGAATGAAGAGGAGGACGAAAGGGAGGAAGAAGGCAGAGGAGGAAGAAGGCAAGTAAAAGGGGATAACATGTTAAAATAAAGGAATATGAACGATAATAATTAATAGATAAGAAGACGAAGAGAAAGAGAAATATAAGAAAGGGAAAAGAGAAAAAGATGAGAGAAGAAGAAGACGAAGAAGATGAGAGAAGAAGAAGAAGAAGATCCTTCTTAAGCTGTATGAAATCGTGGAGATAATCTTAACCCTTTGAAATTCCCAGAGTTCCTTCCTAAGCTGTCTAAAATCGTCT
Source organism: Paralithodes platypus (assembly GCA_032716605.1). Lineage (NCBI taxonomy): Eukaryota > Metazoa > Arthropoda > Malacostraca > Decapoda > Lithodidae > Paralithodes > Paralithodes platypus. The sequence continues at coordinate 53,740,696 of CM064492.1, forward strand.
AAAGATGTACCGGTAGCCTTATTTGAGATAGTCTGTACCCTTTGAAATTCCCAGAGATCCTCCCTAAGCTGTTTAAAATCGTCTAGGGATGTAGCCTTATTTGAGATAGTCTGTACCCTTTGAAATTCCCAGAGATCCTTCCTAAGCTGTTTAAAATCGTCTGAGGATGTAGCCTTATTTGAGATAGTCTTTACCCTTTGAAATTCCCAGAGTTCCTTCCTAAGCTGTATAAAATCGTCTAAGGATGTAGCCTCATTTAGGATTTGTTTTTTTACACCATGCCCTTACATAAGGAGGGTTGAGCCGGTATCACACGAGAGCTTTTATAGTCAACATTCGATGACTTTTTCTGGCAACATTTCTGGAGTATTTGACACTGGTATCGGACACTAGACTGATGGTAGATGAATTTAGGTAACCGAAATCATCTAAATGTTTACCTCATAAGCTGCCAGACCAGTGTTAAAGATAAATGTTGAGTGAAAAAGCGCTCGTGTGATACCGGCATTATGGAGCTCCGATCTTACTTCCAACTATTTTGACAATTTTACCAAAACACATTATTATGATGATGTGTTGTTTAATGTTGATAAGGGTTGTGAGTGCTTCTACCTACAGTATATATAACTTTCTCTCTCTCTCTCTCTCGCTCTCTCTCTCAACCTATTTTTTTTGTCGAGTAGACTGAAAAAACGCCTCCCCAGACTTCCTTCAAAATAAATGTTTACCTGATCGAAGGACCGAGACATTGCAGGTTTGCGATCGATCACCGCCAAAAACCGATCCTTGAATGGGGTGGAGCGTCTTATGATCGCCATAAGGATGATGTGAAATGTCCTAAATTCTCCAAACTAATGGAGTGAAACTAGGAGGGTCCAAACCCCGGCCACACATACACACACACACACACACACACACACACACACACACACATACGCACACACACATACGCACACACACACATACACACACACACACACACACACACACACACATTTGAAAAGAGTTGAAATTAATATAGATATATGAAAAATATAGAGATACAGTTAAACACCCACCCCAAGGCAAAATAGAGAGGCGGATGGACTTCATCAGGCCACAGCCATCCGCCGTAATCGGTTTTCTGTTATAACTGTGGCAAACCGGCTATCTATATAATACCTGGTGTAGAGTGTTTGCCTTAAAAGGAAAAGTAGTATAGTACTAATGAAATAGTCAAAATCAGGGGGTTGATAAATTCGGGAAGTAAATTTTGTAGTCAGAAGTAGAGTAGACAAAATCAGTTAGTTTAAATTGGGGAAGTCACATTTTGTTGTATGTTGTCGGATATCGAAGAAGAAATCCCTTAACTACGTTAAAAAGTACTGAAACGTATTTAGCATGAGATAAAGTGAGGTTGAGCTCTGGGAGGCAGGTAAACTGGTCGAGAACCTTCCGCCACCACCCTATTTATACCATACCATATCTGCCTCATCCAATTATAAAATCGGTGACATCGCAGGTGGGATTACAGGGGAACGTATGTCCTGTGCGACAACCATCCATCAATCATTCGACATGTTTGCATAACATTTTCAGTCTAATTGCACCAGTAGTCTTGCATGCGCACCATTATTGCAGCGGTATCGCAATTGTCAATAATACCTTTCGCATAATTCGTTCTTATCGCTGTCAAATTGTCTTCAGACTTTCGGTAATGTCTCCTCACATTCGATGTTCTCGCACGATACTGGCATACTCTCTCACGGCTACCGCGTTTTTCGCTTACAAAATCACATTGATTCGGCGCCGAAAACGGCGATTTTTGGACATAGACAAAAAAAAGCTGTCGCATCGCATTCGAAGTCGCCGAGTCGCACAGTGGGATCCCTGCTTTATGGTGAATATGGCGAATGCCATGTGTGTGTTTTTTTTTCTTTTCTATGTGATTGAGGGAGGCAAAAGGCAGACCTGCCTATAGCGAGTGCCTCCCCCATAGTTGAAAGAGTGACAGGGCCAAAATCAAGGGACGTTCGAGCCAAAATGCCTGGACACACGGAGTTTGAAGCAATTTAAGTCATAGGAAGAGGGAAAGAATGATTCTGGGAGAGAGTTCCAGAGCTCAGCAGTTGAGTAGAAGAAAGTTTGAGAGTAACGTTTCGCTCTTGGATTGGAGAGTTGCACAGAGTAGGGGTTGGATTGAGTTGCAAGACAGGTACCACGTGCCCTACGTAAAGGAGGTGGTATACACTGGGAAAGCTCTGAGGAACACTGATTATTATAGTAGCGATAGAATAGCAAGAGAGATGCAACATTGCGGCGGAGAGAGAGAGATTACAGAGAGTTGGTGAGTGGACGGGAGTTAATGATACGAAAGACCTTCCTTTCAACTTTGTCTAGGAGAGCGGTGTGAGAGGAACCTCCTCACACATGTGAACAATACTCAATACAAGGACAAGTGTATGTGTGTGTGTGTGTGTGTGTGTGTGTGTGTGTGTTGTAGTGTGTGTGTGTTTGTGTGTGTGAAAAGGCGAAATGTGGAAAAGCTGGACATTCTGTGTGTGTGTGTGTGTTGTAGAGTGTGTGCAACTGTGCATGTATGCGTGCCGTAGTGAGTGTGTGTGTGGTGTGTGTGTGTGTGTGAAAAGGCGAAATGTGGAAAAGCTGGACATTGTGTGTGTGTGTGTGTGTATCTATGGATCAATGTGTACAAGCCTTATCCCGGAATATCTGAACAATACTTGGGAGAACAACAATGATACACTGACGAATTATTCAGAACATTAACTTTGTTTTATATTTGCATTCGAAGTTCACAATCTCGTTTACATAAGGTCTATTACAAAAACATATGCCCTCGAATCAAAATGTAAATATAATTGTGTGGGTATGTCTGAGTGTCTGTGCATCTATGGAATAGGTGTATTTCCACTCAAGATACAATTATGGATTTATTTATTGTTTCCTTGCAATTATAAGACTATTGTATTCAGATTAGGAAGTGTAGAAGGAGGTCAGAGGGTTAATTGAGATACTCTTTACCCTTCTAGTTCCACAGATCATTCCTAAGCTGGATAAAATCTAAAGGTAGTCAGAATATACTGTCAAAATGCGTCCTAATCTCCAAAGGGTTAAGTAGAAGTAACTATTAAATTAACACTTTCACTATTTTGATAGTTTGTTTCCTCTAATTCGAGTTATCATTTGTCGATTCAAGGGGAGATTTCCACTTGAAGGATTTTATTCTAAACCCCTTTCTCCGTCATGTTTAGCACCATTCCTTTTTAAATTTTAAGACGTTCGCCCCATTCGAACGTTCCCTTAAATACAGCTTAGACAGGGCCTTTTGAAAAACTATGCCTCACATGCAGTACACACTCGACATAGCCACACAACAATAACACACACAACACGCGTTTCGGTAATGGTTTCGGTACACTGACTTTTAATTTGAACCATAGTTTGAACTTATAACTCGTGTTATTTAAGTTTATTATGATATATTATGAAGAATTAATTAGGTAAGTATACATAACCTACTGTTATGTACTTGTGATTAAATTATCGTATTTCGGCGATTTTGGTCACTCGGAAAATCAGCTGATGAATCTCGGCGCTCCAAATTCACTTGCATTGAAATTATATTCATTGTACAAGACCACCCATGGTTTTGCAGGGTTTATTTAAGGCTTAGAAATGTTTCTTTATTCGCCGGTATATACGGTATACTCAGTTTCATTTCATCTGACGGTATTGAATCCCTAATTTCTCGATACTTAATGGATATATATGAAATCATGTCTCTGTCATATTAAGTCCAAGTTTATATAATTAGCACCACATTTCACTACAAAATCTTCAAAATAACTGATAAATCCTGATGGGAACTTTGCATTTTTTTACCGTTAGTTGAAAAGAAACAGACTATAGTGAGAGACACATCAACAGTCACATAAAACCCCACCAATTGCCTCAGTTCGCCACATGTTGCATGTCATTCGTATGGCATTGGCAATAATTCGTCGACACATTCGCTGCATTCGCGCTACTGGCGCGCTACTGGCGCCCTATTCGCTCAAAAAGCAGTGTTACCAATAATTGGAATTTGCAAATTGGCGAATCAGGGCGAATTGGTGCGAATTGTGCGACTATAGTGCGACCAAGGGCGAATGAAGTAAGACAAAGGGCGAATGTCGCACAACATTCGCCAAAATTTTCAGTTCGCCGCCGTTTTTTGGGTATGCTCAAAATTTAACGGCGAATTTGGGTGAATCTGGGCGATCATGGGCGACGCTAGGGCGACCGTTGTGCGATTTCGGCGACAATTGGAGAATGTTCGAGCGAATATGGCGAATTTTGGTGAATTTTGGGAGATAGACAAAAAAATCCTGTCGCCCTCTGTCGATGGGGGTTCCCCATCGAAAAGTCGCACAGTGGGGTACCCCCTTTATAATTCCCACAGATCTTTCCTAAATCGTATAAAATCGCTTAGTGATAGCCGGAATAAACGGTCAAAATCCATCATAATCTTCAATGGGTTAAAATGTTCCAGGAATGTTTCTGGGATTGCAGTGTTATCGGAAACTAGACTGAAGATAAATGAAATTAGGTGTCATAATGCTCATAAGCTGCCAGACCAGTGTTGAGAAGAAAAACACTCGTAAATACCAGCTTAAGCAAGATCACCCTACTTCCAACAACAAGAGCAACAATAATAACAAGCACAATAACAACACCATAATCAGTATATTGAACAAGAATATCAACAATCAACTTAAGGGGGTAGTGCTTGGTTTTTCTGGACCCTTTCATTAGTTTTGAGATTTTAAGACGTTTGTTTCATTAGCTTGGCGATTTTAACACCATTCGCCATATTTCTTTGTCACTGTTAAGACCTTTCGTGCTATTCAGGTGTCGATTTTTTCCCTGGCGAGCGAGCGAGCCTGTAATTTTAAGAGGAATCGGCTTTCGGCCGGGACATTTTTCTACTGAAAAAATTTACAAATTTAAATTGAAAGCGGGTCTAGGGGTGTTTTCCTAAGCTTGATGGAGGTATAGCGAGGAAATTAAAAAAATAAATGAATAAATTAATGAATATACCAAAAAACAGCCACCAGCCAGTGAATATACAACATAAACAAGCTAAAATGATAACCTAAGAAGCAGCAACAGCAACAACAACAACAACAACAACAACAACAACAATACCACCACCACCACCACCACCACCACCACCACCCGCAACAACAACACATTAAACAATAGCAACAATGTCCACTATTATTTAGTTGTAGATATTCAAGCTGTCTCGTTCATTGACCTATATAATTATATTATGCAGAGAGAGAGAGAGAGAGAGAGAGAGAGAGAGAGAATGTGAGTGTGTGTGTGTGTGTATGTATGTATGTATGTATGTGTGTGTGTAAGAGTGAGATAAGGAGTGGGAATGACAGTTGTGTGTGAGATGAAAGAATTGTGTGAGAGAGAGAGAGAGAGAGAGAGAGAGAGCAGTAGACAATAGGGTGGAGTGAATTAAGTGGGGTTGAAACCTTTGAAGGAGGTGGAGGAGGAGGTGGTAGCTGGTAGGTAGGTAGGTTGGTAGGTAGGTTTAAACGTTGGATGGTAGTTAGGTTGGCTGGCTGGTTTGTTGGTTGATTGGTAAGTAGGTTGGTACGTTGGTTGGTACGTTGGTTGGTAGGTAGGTTGGCTAGTTGGTTGGTAGGTATATAGGGAGCTAGGTAGGTAGTTTGGATGGTAGATGGGGAAGCAGGTAGGATGTTTGATTGGCTGGTAAGCAGGTAGGTTGGTATGTTGGTAGATAGGTTGAATGATTGGTTGGTAGGTGCGTAAGTTGGTAAGTGAGTATGTATGTGGGTTAGTCGGTAGGTCGGAAGGTATGTTGATGAGTAGGTCGAAAGGTAGGTTGGTTGGTAGGTGGAATGGTAGATTAGTTGGTTGAGTAGAAGGTTGGAGGATTGGTAGGTAGGTAGGTTGGTAGTTATATAGGTAGCTAGGTAGGTTGGTTGGTATATAGGAAGTAGGTACGGTAGGTAGACTGGGAAGTATATGAGTTGGTAGACTAAAAAGTAAGTAGGTAGACTGGAGTAAGTAGGTTGGTAGACTGAAAAGTAGGTGGGTTAGTAGACTGGGAAGTAGGTGGGTTGGTAGACTGGGAAGTAGGGGGGTTGGTAGACTGGGAAGTAGGAGGGTTGGGAGACTGGGAAGTAGGTGGGTTGGTAGACTGGGAAGTAGGTGGGTTGGTAGACTGGGAATTAGATGGGTTGGTAGACTGGGAAGTAGGTGGGTTGGTAGACTGGGAAGTAGGTGGGTTGGTAGACTGGGAAGCAGGTGGGTTGGTAGACTGGGAAGTAGGTGGGTTGGTAGACTGGGAAGTAGGTGGGTTGGCAGACTGGGAAATAGGTGAGTTGGTAGACTGGGAAGTAGGTGGGTTGGTAGACTGGGAAGTAGGTTGGTTGGTAGACTGGGAAGTAGGTGGGTTGGTAGACTGGGAAGTAGGTGGGTTGATAGACTGGGAAGTAGGTGGGTTGGTAGACTGGGAAGTAGGTGGGTTGGTAGACTGAGAAGTAGGGGGGTTGGTAGACTGGGAAGTAGGTGGGTTGGTAGACTGGGAAGTAGGTGGGTTGATAGACTGGGAAGTACAAAGGAGTACAAAGGAGTACAAAGGAAATCAAGCAACAACAGATCTAGTGACCCTTCTAGGTTGCTTGTCCTCCAAAACACTGAGGATCAAGTGTCCAAACAGTGGTTTAGAGTGGGTAAGGGAACATTGGAAAGGGAATTACTGCCCTGGAACTAATGTCCGTGGCAGGATTAGGAAGTTAGTAGGGGACAGATGGGTTAGTAACTGAGGGGGGGATAAAATAAAGTTATTCATTTACAAACGCAGTCAGTCGCGGGTTTGATGCGAGATATTTGTCTAGGCGGAGTTTAAATGAATCAACGGTGATGCAGTCTATAACGTTTCGGGGAAGCCCATTCCACAAGTTGACAACTCGATTGAAGAAGAAATTCTTAGATTCGTGTGAGTTAAAAGATTTACCAATAATTTTGCAACCGTTTCCCCGCGTGTAATTAGATTGGTCGATAGTGAAGTACTTACTACAGTTCATATTGTCGATGCCTTTGAACACTTGAATTAAGTCACCTCTTAATCTGCGCTGGGTTAAAGGAAATAGGTTTAATTCTCTAAGACGCTCTTCGTATGGTTTGTTCTTTAGGCTAGGTATCATTTTGGTAACTCTACGTTGAACTCGTTCTAGCTTGTTTATATCTTTTTGGTAATAAGGGCACCAGGATTGAACGCAGTATTCCAGAAGAGGGCGGACTAATGAATTGTAAAGGGTTAGGATAACTTCTTTGGATTTATGCTCAAATGACCTGCCTATAAAGCCAATTATTTTGTTTGCCTTCTTAACAACTTCTGAACATTGTTGACTCGGTTTTAGGTTACTCGATATTGTTACTCCCAGATCGGTTTCTCTGTTTACATTCTTAAGCTGAGTGCCATTCATCGAATAGTTTGCTTTCTCATTTAGGTATCCGATATGTAGTACTTTACATTTATCCGCATTGAAACTCATTTGCCAAATTTGGGCCCAACATGACAATTTATCTAGATTGTGTTGCATATCGTCAACTTGTTCTTTTGAGAGTACGCTATTTGCAATTTTTGTATCGTCAGCAAATTTTGAGATTGTACAGGTGAGACCCTCATCTATGTCGTTGATGTAAATTAGAAAGAGAATTGGTCCTAGTACCGATCCCTGGGGTACCCCGCTACTTACATTGGTCCATTTTGATGCCTTACCGTTTATGACTACTCTTTGCTTTCTGTCGCTGAGCCAATTTTCTATCCATTTCAACACACCGTCTTGTATTCCATGCGCTTTTAGTTTTAGCAGTAAACGTTTGTGGGGAACTTTGTCAAAGGCCTTTTGAAAATCAAGGTATATAATGTCTACAGCTTTACTCTCTTCGTAGAGGTTGAGGATATCGTGGAAGAAGTCTAAGAGGTTTGTTAAACAGGAACGTTTTTTACGAAAGCCGTGTTGAGTATCTTTAAGTATGTTATTTTCCTCTAATTGATTTACGAGTCTGTCTCTTATGACCGTTTCTTGACCGTTTCTAGCATTTTACATACAACTGAGGTTAAGCTAATTGGACGATAGTTACTGGGTAGGGATTTGCTGCCTTTTTTTGAATATCGGTGTTACGTTGGCTAGCTTCCACTGATCGGGCATAGTTCCAGACTGCAAGGATTTATTGAATAGTAATGTCAGTGGTTTAGAGAGCTCATCCTTAGCTTCCTTTAGAACTCTAGGCGAGATTGTATCAGGTCCTGGCGTTTTATTTACCTTGAGTTTATCTAAACAATTCAATACTTCTCTCTCTGTAACGGTGATATTGCTTAGAACATCTGAATTATCAATCTGAATCGGCGATGGTGTAGGGATATCACTGAGGTCTTCTGTTGTAAAAACTGATGCAAAGAAGGTATTGAGGGCATTACTCATTTGTTCTTCGTCTTTGGTGTATTCTCCATTTTCATCGACTAACGGTCCAACAGTTGAAGTAATGACTTTTTTCTTTCTGATATAACTATAGAATTCTTTCGGGTTTGTTTTACTTTGATTCGCAATATGTAACTCTAAGGTCTTTTTACTTTGCTTAATTAACTTTTTGGCTTTGCGTCGTAGCTCTACAAATTTCAGCCGTTCTTCGTCATTTTGTGAGGATTTTAATCTATCATTAGCAATTTTTTTAGCAAGCAGGCAGTTTGAAATATCTTTATTCCACCATTTGGGCTTATTATTATGGCCTGGACGCCGAGTTTTCGATGGTATGGAGTCTTGCACTGCTTTTAGGTAAGTGGCTTCGAATAACTTCCAAGATGTATTTATGTCGTTATTGTGAATTAAAAAGCTCCAGTCAGTTTCTTTAAACATAGCTCTAAGTTTATGGAAGTTTGCTTTCTTGAAATTAGGGACTTTTTCGATGCTACTATTTGGTTCGTTACTAGTAAACTTTAAAGTGAAAGTTATCGTACGATGGTCGCTGTTACTGAATTCATCACCAATATTCAAATTCTCAATTAATTCTTCTTTTGTTGCAAGTACAATGTCAAGAACGTTATTACCACGGGTCGGCGTTCCAACAAATTGATAAAGCGAACTCTCTTGCAAGTTCGTATACAAGTCATGTCCGGAGTGTGAAGTAAGAGTATCGCCCCACTTGGTCACAGGTAGACTGAGAAGTAGGTGGGTTGGTAGACTGGGAAGTAGGTGGGTTGGTAGACTGGGAAGTAGGTGGGTTGGTAGACTGGGAAGTAGGTGGGTTGGTAGACTGGGAAGTAGGTTGGTTGGCAGACTGGGAAATAGGTGAGTTGGTAGACTGGGAAGTAGGTGGGTTGGTAGACTGGGAAGTAGGTTGGTTGGTAAACTGGGAAGTAGGTGAGTTGGTAGACTGGGAAGTAGGTGGGTTGATAGACTGGGAAGTAGGTGGGTTGGTAGACTGGGAAGTAGGTGGGTTGGTAGACTGAGAAGTAGGTGGATTGGTAGACTGGGAAGTAGGTGGGTTGGTAGACTGGGAAGTAGGTGGGTTGATAGACTGGGAAGTAGGTGGGTTGGTAGACTGAGAAGTAGGTGGGTTGGTAGACTGGGAAGTAGGTGGGTTGGTAGACTGGGAAGTAGGTGGGTTGGTAGACTGGGAAGTAGGTTGGTTGGTAGACTGGGAAGTAGGGGGGTTGGTAGACTGGGAAGTAGGTGGGTTGGTAGACTGGGATGTATACAGGTTGGTTGGTAGACTGGGAATTAGGGGGGTTGGTAGACTGGGAAGTAGGGGGGTTGGTAGAAGTACAGATGGCATGTTATGTGGTGTGGTAAGCTAAAACACACACACACACTCTTTCTTTCTTTCTCTCACACACACACACGCACTCTTTCTTTCTTTCTCTCACACATACACTCATTCACTCTAACACTCACTTACTCTCATTTACTCTAACACTAACTATAACTCTCTCTCTCTCTCTCTCACCCCTCCCCCTCCTACTCCTCCTCTCTCCCTCCCTCACAATCGATAACTTTCTCTCAGCCCCGCCCCCCCCACTCTCTCTCTCTCTCTCTCTCTCTCTCTCTCTCTCTCACTCTCACTCTCACTCACTCACTCTCACTCTCTCTCTCTCTCTCACTCAAAACCACCAATCAACCACTAGGGTCTCTATTTTATAACCAAACATAACTTCAATGCAATCCTTGTATTGTGTAGCTTGATTTCATCTGACATTGTAAAGATCTTTGGTACAGATCATCTGACTATTTCTAGAAGCTTTCGGTGACATCATCAGAATATATTATACAGTATATATATTGATGATGTCAACGAGAACTTCTTGAAATATTCAGAAGTACAGTTAGAATGGTCTACACATACTTGAGTGTTCCTTATAAACTTATATTATTATATTGTACGTAGGCTTATTAGTTATTAAAGGTTTAATAAGGAACTTTTGAACTTGATTTTTGCTGAATATTCCAAAGAAATCCAAGTGTCTATAAATCTATCTAAGAATCAAGAGAATACTTGACTTGAATTACATTACTGTATTTATCAAGACGAAAATGTGTGACAAAATGAAGTTGGTACAGAGGTGGACAAGGCTTTTAGTTTATGTCTTCGTGGTGCAATGCATATGTGTGTTGATTTTCGGTGTGAGCATCCTAGGTTCGAATCCCCGGACTGCCACATGTGTTTGTTAATTTCATTAATCGAGTTTAGGAGTAAAGTTGATTGGTGGAGAGAACATAATAATTTGGTGATTTTTGTCACCAGCAATAATGACATAACGGGGGGATGGGCCGGTTTTGTCACCAGCAATAGTGACATAACGGGGGGATGGGCCGGTTTTGTCACCAGCAATAATGACATAACGGGGGGATGAGCCGGTTTTGTCACCAGCAATAATGACATAACGGGGGATGGGCCGGTTTTGTCACCAGCAATAATAACATAACGGGGGATGGGCCGGTTTAGTCACCAGCAATAATGACATAACGGGGGATGGGCCGGTTTTGTCACCAGCAATAATGACATAACGGGGGATGGGCCGGTTTTGTCACCAGCAATAATGACATAACGGGGGATGGGCCGGTTTTGTCACCAGCAATAATGACATAACGGGGGAGGGGCCGGTTTAGTCACCAGCAATAATGACATAACGGGGGGATGGGCCGGTTTTGTCACCAGCAATAATGACATAACGGGGGATGGGCCGGTTTAGTCACTAGCAATAATGACATAACGGGGGATGGGCCGGTTTAGTCACTAGCAATAATGACATAAGGGGGGATGGGCCGGTTTTGTCACCAGCAATAATGACATAAGGGGGGATGGGCCGGTTTTCTGGACCACTTTCTCCCTCATGTTTAGCCCCATTAGTTTTCATATGTTAGGATGTTTGCCCCATTCGTTAGTCGATTTTAAGACCTTTCGCCCCATTTCTTTATCAATATTTAGACCTTTCGTGCTATTTAGGTGTAAAAAAAAATCCCTGGCGAACGATAGTGAGTCTGTAATGTTGGAAGAATCGGCCTTCGGCCGGTACATTTTTCTACTGAAAAATGTACAAATTAATCTAGAAGGGGGATCTAATGGATTCTTTTTTTTTTTTAATTTGATGGAGGTCTAGGGAGGAAACTAGAAAAATAATGAATACATTCAAAAATCGGCCAAAAAGTAAACCAGCGATCCAGTCTAACCCCCTTGAGGATTATGGCGCGTTTTGATTGTTTATTCTGGTTATTATTATATTATTTGACTTAGAATAGGAAGGGTATATGGAAATCATTGGTTTAATTGAGGTAGTCTTTACCCTTATGATTTACACAGCTCCTTCATAAGCTGTATAGAATATCGAGATGCAACATTGCGGTGAAGAAAGAGAGATTGCTGAGAATCAATTAGTGGACTGTGTCTAGAAGTTCTTCCTAATCTGAATACAATCGTCTAATAACAGCCAGAAAACTAAAAGAGAAATGTGTTATCGTATCTTCTGAGTGTTTAATACCGGTACATGGTGAGACTGTCTCAAAATGCTTCGTAGAGACTCCCAGGGGTGGTACAAAATAAAGTGTACGTCGTCTTTAGTTATATATGGAGAGAGAGAGAGAGAGAGAGAGAGAGAGAGAGAGAGAGAGAGAGAGAGAGAGAGAGACAAAAATATACCACCTACTCGCCTCTAGACCTATCCTTTCCCTCCACTGCTCCCTCTCATCTGATTTACCGAGAGCATCTCTCTCTCTCTCTCTCTCTCTCTCTCTCTCTCTCTCTCTCTCTCTCTCTCTCTCTCTCTCTCTCTCTCTCTCATCTGATGGATATTGGATTAATTTATTAGTGGCCTCTTCATCATTGACGATATGCCTTAAAGGCTTAAACAATAATGGCACTCTTTGATCTCATGCGTCAGCTGTTCGAAACACCCGCCCCAGAGTAATGAAGTGACCTACATCGTAAGCGTACGCTCATTCACTTACGAAATCGTCCTTATGAAGTGTACGACGTCTTTAGTTATATATGGTGTGTGAGAGAGAGAGAGAGAGAGAGAGAGAGAGAGAGAGAGAGAGAGAGAGAGAGAGAGAGAGAGAGAGAGAGAGAGAGAGAGAGAGAAGCCTACTAGCTTACCAATCACAACTTAGGCTCACTACAACCCACCAATCACAAATTAAGGTTTCTACAATCCATCAATCACAACCTACTTTATCTACAATCCACCAATCACAACCTACAGTTTTTAAAATCTACCAATCACAACCTACTGCCTCTACAATCCACCAATCATAACCTACAGTCTCTATAATCTACCAATCACAACCTACATTCTCTACAATCCACCAATCACAACCTAATGCCTCTACAATCCATCAATCACAACCTACCGTATCTACAACCCACCAATCACAACCTAGTCTCTACAATTCACCAATCACAACCTAGTCTCTACAATTCACCAAGCACAACCTAGAGCCTCTACAACCCACCAATCACAACCTAGAGCCTCTACAGCCCACCAATCACAACCTACACCCTCTACAGCCCACCAATCACAACCTACACCCTCTACAGCCCACCAATCACTACCTACAGCCTCTACAACCCACCAATCACAACCTCATGTTTCTACAACTCCTCAATCATAACCTGTTGTGTCTACAACCCACCAATCACAACCCACTGTCTCTACAATCTACTAATCACAATCTACAGCCTCAACAATCTACCAATCACAACCTACAGTTCGACAATCTACCTAGCACAACCTACAGTCTAAAAACACACCAATCACAACCTAGTCTCCACAATCTACCAATCACAACCTTCTGTTTCTAATCCACCAATCACAACTTGAACTCTCGTTATTTTACCAATCGTAACACAATCTCAAATCAGATGTATGTATTGTTCCTATCCTAATATATTATTTGTACTGGGTCTCTACAGTCTACCAATCACAACCTATCATCTATGTACTTAATATGTACTACAATCCACCAATCACAACTCAGCACTTCAGCCCGTTTACTCTAGAGCCACTGCAATCCACCAATCACTACTCGGCACTCTAGTCTCTGCTTACTCAAGGGGCCAGTACAATACACCAATCACAACTCGCCGCTCCCACACCGCCCGAAACTGGGACACAGTCACCCAGGACCGGGCTGACATTTCTCTCAGTGTGCCGCCAGCCGTGGAGTAGGGAGGGTGTTGCTGCCGCACACTGGCTGGCGAAAGATAAAAGACAAGAATGCTGATAGGGGGGTTACTTTAAAGATATATTACTCTTTTTCAGTCGGTTTCCATTCACACCAAGTCCCGCTAAACACACACTGAGGCCAAGGGTAGCATTCTTTATTTATTATGTATTACGGATCGATGACAGATACCTCGCCTGTAAGACTTCTCGACTGTGATTCACAGGATGGCATAAAACACCTAGATTGGGAGGGGATTAGGACAGATACAATTATACACTGTAGAAATAGAGAGGCATAGTAAACCCCTTGAGGATTACGATGCATTTTGGCAGTTTAGTATCGCTATCATTAAACGATTATATAGTTATGGAAGGAATTATGGGGTCAGAGGGATGTTTCAGATAATTTGTACCCTTTTGACTGCTAGAGGGCCTTCCAAAACTGAATAAAATCATCTCATAATAGTCAGAATAACCTGTTAAAATACGTCATAATCCTTAAGGGGTAAAGATAAAAATATAACTATCTTGGATATGTTGAGAATGGTTTATCATTGATTAATGGGTACCGGTATTCATTTATATTTATATTTGGGTTATCGCTACCATTATACCCGATATAAGTTAAACCCCATTTGACCTGAGGGAGGTCTTTTTGGGCTTCTTCTGTTTAGCCCCATTAGCTTCGAGATTTAAACACATTTCACCCCATTAGTTTGGCGATAGAAAGACGCTTCACCCCATTCAAGTGTCAAAGATAAGGACAGGATTAGCCCGAAATGAAAACACTATATAGATGCAAAGTAAAAATAGCAGGGGTGGAATCTATGAGATGTAATAATGAACTACTCCGGCCAATGACGATTTCAAGGACCGGCAGATATTATTATTATTATTATATTTATTTACCTATCTCTATTTATTTATTTATTTTAACTATATTATGTTTTATTGTATTTTTGTTTTGTTTAGCTCAAGAAGGCATTATCTGAAGGCCATGGAGAAACGTTGGAGTTACACTGACTTATTTTGCTGGCATTTTTTTTTTTTTCTGAAATTTTGGTCTTGCCGTTTTCTGAAATATTGTTAACCCTTTGGGTACGAAGACTCCTATCGTTTTATTGAGGCTAACACGAGACGGTTTTGTTTTCAGTTTGAGGCGGATTTATAGGATTCAAAGAGTTCATTTGAGACAGTCTGCAACCATTCATTCATTAAGCTGAATAAAGGCGCCCAGAGAGAGAGAGAGAGAGTAAAATAAGTGAAGAAAGGGATTAACTAAAAGAGAAATAAAAGTCACTGTTGGTAATTAAAACTGTGTGTATGAGAGAGAGAGAGAGAGAGAGAGAGAGAGAGAGAGAGAGAGAGAGAGAGAGAGAGAGGATGGGAGGGGAGGGGGGTGAGTGTGTGAGTTAAGAATAATGTTTAGTGTCTCAAAGACCTTTGCGACCCATTCCAGGGAGATGCTGTTGATGAAGAAACAGGGATTGTATAGTGCAGTACTCTCATTGGGGATACCCATACTGCACAAACCTTATGATCCAGAGAGAGAGAGAGAGAGAGAATGAGTGTGTGTTTTTATCCTCTCAGCCGGACTCCATGTTTTAATCCACTACACCACGGCGTGACAAAGGATACTTAACCTTTTCCTATTTACATTATTGAATACTTATCCTGACTGTCGCTAGTCTGAGTCCGGCTGGGAGTATAAACAAAAATGTAGTAGCTTAGGTCTATTTGGGAGATATATTTGATAGTAATGACTCTCGTGTTTGGCTGGGTGAGAATTAAATAAAATCACTATAACCCGAGTTTTGTGGGGATACTTGTAAAAACCCTGCATGGTATCCTGAAATATGGATCCTACGACTTATGTAAGAATTGAAATACATTCTCCAAGTAGGATTTTCCTTATAGTGGATATTTGCATGGACACTCCACCTGACTGTCGGTGGTTCGAGTCCGGCTAGTAGCATTGAAGACAAAATAATAATTAATATATATATATATATATATATATATATATATATATATATATATAATTTGCGACGCATACATTTGAATCTGTATCGAAAAAAACGAGGCAATACATTAATTTAATACATCCAAAATGCTTCAAAACTTGAATTTAAAGATTCAAAGATTCACATTGGTGTACCGAAATTAATTATCCCGTCTGTACTTATATGCTTGCGTACTGTACAGTTGCCCAGATAAATATGGTTCCACTCTGTGATCTTTATGTATGAAAAGATAAATAGTATGAATGAATCAGACGTGTTGTTAGTTATGCAGTTGTTAATTTGTATGATCCATTAACAGTTGTATATCAAGTTATTCTTGTAAGTCAACCACACTATTTGTTACTGCCATAAAGAAAATTAATGAATGTGTACGAATCCATATGGGCAACTTTACGTTAAAGGAATAGGATACTACTACGACTACTACTATTACTATAACTACTACTACCAATAATAATAATAATAATAATAATAATAATAATTAATAATAATAATAAAATAATAATAATAATACAAATAATAACCAGTAATAATTATGAAAAGTAATATAAGACAAAGATAAATATTAGGAATGAAATAAAGAATATAAAATCTAGACCAGACAATTAAACAAGGATAACCATAATTACAGTGAAATATGAAAGCGTTTGTTAAGGGAGCCCACCTCGCATTTTTTGTTTTCTCTTTCTCCCTCTCTCTCTGGGATGTATTCATTCGGACCCATTCAGCGTACTGTTTTAAGACGTTTATCCCCATTCAGGTGCCGATTTTTTCCTGGCGAGCGTTAGGGAGCCAGCATATTTTTTATAATGTTTTGACAGCAAACTAAATTTGTACATTTTTCGATAGAAAAATTTCTCCGGCGAAGCCGGATCTCTCTATACAATGTTGGCTCGCTATTTCTCGCCAGGAAGAAATCGACACCTGGATAGGGATAGACTTCTTAAAACAGTTGGCTGAATGGGGCCGAATGGATACAAGCCAGAGAAAGAGAAAAGGAGGGGAAAAAAGCAGGTCACTCTCCTGAAGCTTCCCGGGGGTAGATGAACTCTTACCACCACTTTAACCCTAAGAAGATATGATACGCATTTGTCTTTTGTTTTCTGGCTATTATTAATTTGTTTTCAGACTAGGAAGGGTATATGGAAGTCAGAGGGTTAATTTAGACAGTCTTTACCCTTATAATGCCAACAGATCCATCCTAAGCCGTATCAAATCGTCTAATGAGGGCTAGCTAGCATACACTGTCAAATTGCGTCACGATCTTCAAAGGGTTAACCCTATTTGGTCCGAGGAAGGTCTTTTGGGAACTACCCTGTTTCGCACCAGTAATTTGGAGATTTTAAGACGTTTCACACCATTAGTTTGGCGATAGTAAGACGCTTTATCCCATTCAGGAGTTGATTGTTTTCTGGGTCAGTGATAGCGAGCTTGTACCTTAAAATAATTCGGCCTTTGGGCTGAACATTTGGCTATACAAAAATGTAAAAAATTTGCTTAAAGGGGATCTGGGTGGCCAGTTACGTAAGGTCGTTGAGAAGTCCGAGGGTTAATTAGGATAGTTATTACCCATTTGATTCCTAGAAATCCTTCCTAAACTGCATAAAATCGACAAATAGTTGCCAGAAAAAATGGATGAATGTTTCCTCGAGTCCTGCTGAAATATATTGTTAACCCTTTGAGGATTATGGCATGTTTTGACAGTATATTCTGGCTATCATTAGACGATTTTATTCAGTTTAGGAAGAACTTGATTAGAAAGTAAAAATGCGTCCTAATACCGAAAGGGTTAACACTATCTAGTCCAACGTCTTCGGAGTTATTATGATATGTGTACATTTTATTGAAGATTTTGCTTGTTTTTGCCATTTTCGAGCAATGTACTTTAGTTTGTCCTTTTAGGCTAGCAAATTGCCTTCCCAGACTTCCTTCCAACTAAACAAAAAATGCCCATCCAGATCCTCTTCAAGCTAAATTTTTACATTTTTCGACATAAAAATGTCTCGACCGAAGGCCGATTACTTTTAAGTTTCAGGTTCGCTATTGCTCGGCCAGAAAAAAAATCGGCACCTGAATGGGGTTAAAGTGTCTTACTATGGGCAAAATAATGAGGTGAAACATCTAAAATCTCCAAATTAAAGGAGCGAAACATGGGAGGTCCAAAAATACTCCCCTCGGACCAAATGGTTCAAGTTGTGTAAAATTAGCCAGAATACGATAAAGGAGGAAGAGGAGTGAGTGATGCTTATGGTGGGACACAATAGATACCACTAACTCTGGACGGGAGGAGGAGAAGGAAGAAGATGAGGGTGAGGAAGATGAGGAGGGGAGGAGGAGGAGGGGAAAGAAAGGAGGAAGAGGAAGGGAAGGAAAGGAGGAGGAGGGGAAGGAAAGGAGGAGGAGGGGAAGGAAAGGAGGAAGAGGAGAAGGAAAGGAGGAAGAGGAGAAGGAAAGGAGGAGGAGGGAAGGAAGAGGAGGAAGAGGAGTTATGGATGGCTATGGTTAGACACGAATAGACCCGCTAACTCTGGACGGGAGGAAGAGAAGGAAGAGGAGAAGGAACGAGGAGGAAGGAGGAGGATGGAAGGAAGAGGAGGAGGAGGAAGAAGAGGAGGAGAAGGAAGAGGAGGAGGAGGACAAAGAAGTGAAGGGGAAGGGGAAAGAAGATTAGTCTACTGAAAGGGTTAACGAGCAGAGAGTAAGGAATGCAGGAGTGACGTGTGAGACGATAAAGAAGGAAGGGTAAAGAGAGAGAGAGAGAGAAACGGAAAGACAGAGAGGGAGCTATCAATGTAATATGAATGCAAATTAAGAGAGTCGTTAAATAAAGTAGGAGGAGGAGGAGATTAATGAGATGGAGAAATTAGGGATTATTAGCCCTTTCAGTATTTAAAGACGCATTTTTTCACTTTATTCTTGATATTATTGGGCGATTTTACGCATTATAGACGGGCATTTTAGGAATCCAAGGGGCCAAAAGTATCCCTAGCTCCCACAAGTTCTTCCTAAACTGAATCAAATCGTCTAAGGATCGCCAGAATAAACAGTCCACCCGCCTCATAAATCTCAAAAAGGGTTAACTCATTCGGTCAGATGCGCCATTGTATTTATTATTATTATTATTATTATTATTATTATTATTA
This sequence comes from Paralithodes platypus, assembly GCA_032716605.1. Lineage (NCBI taxonomy): Eukaryota > Metazoa > Arthropoda > Malacostraca > Decapoda > Lithodidae > Paralithodes > Paralithodes platypus. The sequence goes on from CM064492.1 coordinate 53,759,610, forward strand.
TTATTATTATTATTATTAGTATTACTTTTATTATTAGTATTATTATTATTATTATTACTTTTATTATTATTATTATTATTATTATTATTAGGCCTATTATTATTATTATTATTATTATTATTATTATTATTATTATTCAGTAAATGTGTTACCATGCTATACCACCATGTATACTATGTACATATATCTTTCTTAAATTATATTTTACTCCTATTAATGCTAAATTTACTTTTATAATTATTATATCTACCAATTAATGTCTTCGCCCACTGGTGGGTACAAATAAACAATCAATCAATTATTATTATATATATATATATTTTTTTTTTTTTTCCCTAAATTGAATTAAGTCTTTAGGAGGTGGCAAATTGTGCGAAGTTGTGCATCTTCTGATTATAAGAATCCTGTGCTGTAACCTCATCATGTTCGCCTTACAACTTCCTCGTAATATTTCCTCATGTTAATTCTTAAATTACATTATTTTGCTGTGTCCAATAATTACTGTAATGTATTACCCCATGTGGGTATAAATAAACAATCAATCAATCAATTGGATATAAATAAACAATCAATCAATCAATTATTATTGTTATTATTATTATTATTATTATTATTATTATTATTATTATTATTATTATAACTATTATAACTATTTCAGACAGTTTTATTGGTATCTAAACTATTGCGGGTATGAAAAGGAATGTCCATAATGATATACAAATTAAAGGTATATTGGTTGTGAACACCCTATCTTATACCATTTAGAAGGGTAAATCACTATCAATATAATCAATGATTTTGTGTAAAGGATTACTAATGAGAAAGAGAGGTTGGCCTATCCTGACCAGGATTCGAACCCACTAACACCAGGTAGATTTGGGAGAGTTGGGCACCGTAACCACTAGACCATGATCGGATAGTGGTTACGGTGCCGTACTCTCCCAAATCTACCTGGAGTACAAAGGAGTACAAAGGAAATCAAGCAACAACAGATCTAGTGAACCTTCTAGGCTGCTTTTCCTCCAAAACACTGAGGATCAAGTGTCCAAACAGTGGTTTAGAGTGGGTAAGGAAACATAGGAAAGGGAATTACTGCCCTGGAACTAATGTCCGTGGCAGGAATAGGAAGTTAGTAGGGGACAGATGGGTTAGTAACTGAGGGGGGGATAAAATAAAGTTATTCATTTACAAACGCAGTCAGTCGCGGGTTTGATGCGAGATATTTGTCTAGGCGGAGTTTAAATGAATCAACGGTGATGCAGTCTATAACGTCTCGGGGAAGCCCATTCCACAAGTTGACAACTCGATTGAAGAAGAAATTCTTAGATTCGTGTGAGTTAAAAGATTTACCAATAATTTTGCAACCGTTTCCCCGCGTGTAATTAGATTGGTCGATAGTGAAGTACTTACTACAGTTCATATTGTCGATGCCTTTGATGATTTTGAACACTTGAATTAAGTCACCTCTTAATCTGCGCTGGGTTAAAGGAAATAGATTTAATTCTCTAAGACGCTCTTCGTATGGTTTGTTCTTTAGGCTAGGTATCATTTTGGTAACTCTACGTTGAACTCGTTCTAGCTTGTTTATATCTTTTTGGTAATAAGGGCACCAGGATTGAACCCAGTATTCCAGAAGAGGGCGGACTAAGGAATTGTAAAGGGTTAGGATAACTTCTTTGGATTTATGCTCAAATGACCTACCTATAAAGCCAATTATTTTGTTTGCCTTCTTAACTCTCTCACGACCATATGACGCAGAGGTTGCCAGATTAGCAATACTAAATAGAGTTCTCTCACTCTTATAATTACCTCTCCAAAATTAGTTTTCTGCCCACAGCTAACTCAAAGACAACTGCAGAGGTTGAAGTAACTAAACTAAAGGTTTCTAAATACCCCTACCCTTTAAAGTATCCCTAATAGTCTCAAAATTGCGTCAAGAACGTGAGAGGGTTAACAACTTCTGAACATTGTTGACTCGGTTTTAGGTTACTCGATATTGTTACTCCCAGATCGGTTTCTCTGTTTACATTCTTAAGCTGAGTGCCATTCATCGAATAGTTTGCTTTCTCATTTAGGTATCCGATATGTAGTACTTTACATTTATCCGCATTGAAACTCATTTGCCAAATTTGGGCCCAACATGACAATTTATCTAGATTGTGTTGCATATCGTCAACTTGTTCTTTTGAGAGTACGCTTTTGCAATTTTTGTATCGTCAGCAAATTTTGAGATTGTACAGGTGAGACCCTCATCTATGTCGTTGATGTAAATTAGAAAGAGAATTGGTCCCAGTACGGATCCCTGGGGTACCCCGCTACTTACATTGGTCCATTTAGATGCCTTACCGTTTATGACTACTCTTTGCTTTCTGTCGCTGAGCCAATTTTCTATCCATTTCAACACACCGTCTTGTATTCCATGCGCTTTTAGTTTTAGCAGTAAACGTTTGTGGGGAACTTTGTCAAAGGCCTTTTGAAAATCAAGGTATATAATATCTACAGCTTTACTCTCATCGTAGAGGTTGAGGATATCGTGGAAGAAGTCTAAGAGGTTTGTTAAACAGGAACGTTTTTTACGAAAGCCGTGTTGAGTATCTTTAAGTATGTTATTTTCCTCTAATTGATTTACGAGTCTGTCTCTTATGACCGTTTCTTGACCGTTTCTAGCATTTTACATACAACTGAGGTTAAGCTAATTGGACGATAGTTACTGGGTAGGGATTTGCTGCCTTTTTTGAATATCGGTGTTACGTTGGCTAGCTTCCACTGATCAGGCATAGTTCCAGACTGCAAGGATTTATTGAATAGTAATGTCAGTGGTTTGGAGAGCTCATCCTTAGCTTCCTTTAGAACTCTAGGCGAGATTGTATCAGGTCCTGGCGTTTTATTTACCTTGAGTTTATCTAAACAATTCAATACTTCTCTCTCTGTAACGGTGATATTGCTTAGAACATCTGAATTATCAATCTGAATCGGCGATGGTGTAGGGATATCACTGAGGTCTTCTGTTGTAAAAACTGATGCAAAGAAGGTATTGAGGGCATTACTCATTTGTACTTCGTCTTTGGTGTATTCTCCATTTTCATCGACTAACGGTCCAACAGTTGAAGTAACTACTTTTATCTTTCTGATATAACTATAGAATTCTTTCGGGTTTGTTTTACTTTGATTCGCAATATGTAACTCTAGGGTATTTTTACTTTGCTTAATTAACTTTTTGGCTTTGCGTCGTAGTTCTACAAATTTCACCCGTTCTTCGTCATTTTGTGAGGATTTTAATCTATCATTAGCAAATTTTTTAGCAAGCAGGCAGTTTGAAATATCTTTATTCCACCATTTGGGCTTATTATTATGGCCTGGATGCCGTATTTTCGATGGTATGCAGTCTTGCACTGCGTTTAGGTAAGTGGTTTCGAATAACTTCCAAGATGTATTTATGTCGTTATTGTTAATTAAATAGCTCCAGTCAGTTTCTTTAAACATAGCTCTAAGTTTATGGAAGTTTGCTTTCTTGAAATTAGGGACTTTTTCGATGCTACTATTTGGTTCGTTACTAGTAAACTTTAAAGTGAAGTTATCGTACGATGGTCGCTGTTACTGAATTCATCACCAACATTCAAATTCTCTATTAATTCTTCTTTTGTTGCAAGTACAATGTCAAGAACATTATTACCACGGGTCGGCGTTCCAACAAATTGATAAAGCGAACTTTCTTGCAAGTTCGTATACAAGTCATGTCCGGAGTGTGAAGTAAGAGTATCGCCCCACTTGGTCACAGGTAAATTAAAGTCGCCAAAAATTACGGTATCTTGTGAGTTACTTACATCTGCAATTTGTTCGTAAATTTCTCGGTCAGTTTGCACTGATTGAGCTGGAGGTCTGTATATTAACGCAAGTATTATTTTTGTACCTTTATTATTCTTTATTAGCACAAAAGATGTGTCGATGTTCACAATTTGAGGTTTTGACAAGAGGGTAGGGTTAAGAGTTTCTTTGATATAAAGTAAAACGCCACCTCCATTTCTATTTATTCGGCTTTTCTCAAACATTACATAACCGGGAAGTGAATACTCTGCTAAAAAGTCTATCTTCGGTATTGAGCCAAGATTCTGTTATGCCAATCACATCATAATTTTCTGTAAACACTAGCTCCTCTAAATCTGAAAATTTATTGCGTATGCTACGAGCGTTTGCATAGAAAACCTTTAAATTTGTTATTTTAGATCTCACGGAACGCTCTTTAATAATATTTTTGGTTCTTGTCGGATCTACGTTTATGTTCATGGCTGTCCTCGGTCCTCGCCGTTTTCGGTCCTTATCGCTGGTGGTCCTCGGTTGCCTCTGTTTTTTGCTTGGCGTTGGATGATTTATGTCACTGCTGCTTCTTCTCGGATGGCGTTTTTTTGATCCATGGCTGCGGACTGCTTCGTGTAGGAGACGACCCATGCGTGCTGAACCCACAGGGTTTAGATGAGTGCCATCCTTGCGGAACAGAGTAGGCTGGTTGTAGAAGTTGTCCCAGAGGTTGATGAATTCAACCTCTTCCTTCAGACACAAATATTTTAGTCGGCTATTTGTGCTGAAGGCCTTGTCGTAGAATTTGTCAGGTGCTTCGATCTTGGGGAGAATGCCTGAGATTATGATATTCCTTGACTTGTTTTTGTAGTGCTGGATCATCTTGCGATATTTCTCCATCAACTCTTCGGATCTGGTGCGCATGACGTCATTTGAACCAGCATGGATGACAAAAAGGGTATTTTCATTTGCATCCTTTGTGGTATCTTCGAAGGCTTCCACAATGTCGTCCAGTCCAGCTCCTGGGATGCAAAATCTTTTTCGTCGATTTGGGACTCTGTCGCAGAACTCTTCGACCTGTCCTCGTAGGATGGAATCCCCAACGAGCCTGGTCTCTTCTGGTTCGTCTTCCATCTCTACCAAGATCTCAAATCTGTTTGACATTGTGACTGGTAGATGAGACCTTTTCTGCGTTGGCCGTGCACCGTTCCTCACTGGTGTAAATCCGGAAACCTGTGGTGGCGGGTGAGTGAGTGGGCTCGAATCCTGGTCAGGATACCTCTCTCCCAACCTGTCCGACATTATCATTAGAGATTACTAATGACTTTTCAGAATGTGCGATCGATACCAAACTTGCTATTTAGGAGAATCCGGCCTTTGGTCAAGACTTATTCTACCGAAAAACATACATGGTATCTTAGATGGGGTTTCGGGGTGTTTTTAAGGGGAGATGGGCGTATTATTTTGCTTATTCATGTATTTTTTTTTTCCTCCATCAAGCTTTAAAAAAAAACCTAGACTCCCCTTCAATTACAGGCTCGCTCTCGCTCGCCAGGTAAAACTAGACACCTAAATGGCACGAAAGGCCTTAAAAATTACAACGAAATGGGGCCAAAGGTGTTAGAAACGCCAAACTAATGAACCGAACGTCTTGAAATCTGAAAACTAATGAGGCTAAACATGAGGAAGAAGGGGGACCAGAAAAGCGACCCATTCCCCCTTAAGTTTGAAGAGAGTACATAATATCATACTAACCCCCCCAAGACATCGCACCAGGTAGTGTTAACCAGTTGACTAATGATAACGTCCAAATCTTGATTACTGAGTTGTCATGATTATATTAATTAATACCTTTCAACACGATGACGTAATTTTCGTCATCTTCTGGTTTCAGTTAACAATTTGTTTAGCTTTTAATCTACCTCGAGGACTCAAAGAAGTAAGTACGATCTCTCTTTCTCTCTCTCTGCCAGCTTCAAAGGTTACCTTTGATCAGAATAGTACGGTACTACCACTTAACCTAATCTACCTTCATTTTACACTGTACACAACAAAAATCAAGTGAATAAAAAGGGCATGGAAAAGGTACATAAGATCATTGGGTATATTGATAGTGATTTAACTTTTTCTCCTTTTAATAGATGGGTTTATTACTACCAATATACCATTAAACATGTACAAAGGAAATCAAGCAACAACGGGTTTTGCTACCCCTCAAGGTTACTTGCTCTCTAAGTTACGGCTGTTTTAAGCGCCCAACCGTTTATGATAAAGTGTGAATTCAATTAGGTTAATAAACTAACAATGCAATACTAAGGAAATCATTTATTTATTTACAAATGCAGTCATCCGTGGGTTTCGGGCAAGGTGCTTGTCTAGGCGAACTTTAAAAAAATCAACGGTGTTACAGTCTGTAACATCTCGGGGAAGCCCATTACACAGATTGACAACTCGATTAAAGAAGAAGTTTTTAGATTCATGCAAGTTAAATGATTTACCAATTATTTTGTAACCATTTCCCCTTATGTAATTTGACTGGTTGATTGTAAAGTACTTACTGCAGTTCAAAATGTCGATGCCTTTGATGATCTTGAACAATTGAATTAAATCACCTCTTAATCTCTGCTGTGTTAGGGGAAAATATTCAATTCCTCAAGACCTTCTCATATGGTTTGCTCCTCAAACACGGTATCATTTTGGTAACTACGTTGAACTTGCTCCAGTTTGTCTATATCTTTTTGGTAGAACGCAATATTCCAGAAGTGGACGTACTAACGAATTGTATAGAGTGAGGATTACATCTTTGGATTTATGCTCAAAAGATCTGCCTATAAAACCTTTAATTGTGTTTACTTTCTTAACTTCTGTGCATCGTTGACTGCGTTTTAGGTTACTCGATATTGTTACTCTGAAGTCCGTTTCTCTGTCTACACTCTCTACCTGGGTGCCATTGATTGAATAGTTTGCTTTCTCATTTCGGTTTCCGATGTGAAGTACTTTGCATTTATCTTCGTTGAAGCTCATTTGCCAGATTTTAGCCCAATGGGACAACCTATATACAGTAGATTGTGTTGCATATCTTCAACATGTTCATTTGTGAGTACAGTATTTGCAATTTTTGTATCATCTGCAGACTTTGAGAGTGTACAGGTTAGACAGTCGTCTATGTTGTTAATGTAGATAAGGAAGAGTATTGGCCCCAATACTGATCCTTGAGGTACACCGCAGGCAGATAGTTATGGACACTTTGCATACCTTTTTCATACCCATATTTCTTTAGAGTTTAGTTACCGATACCGATAGGAAAGAGTTCCGAAATAGTGAGAACATTGCCAGACAAAGCGGCCATGTGTCACTGACTTTAGGGGAGTACACAATAGGAATTATGGACATAAAAAGGGTAGTTAAAATGTCTATAATAGCTCACTGCTAAAAGGTATGTTGGTAGTGACAATACCTATTTCGTTGAAATAGATAAGTATCTCGGTAATCAAGGGTAAATCAGTGTCAATATACTTGATTTGATTTTATATACCTGTTTATTACCATTGCGTTGTGTTATTATGTAGACATTATTTTATGTTTATACTTTTGTTATACCTATTTGTTCTATTATTGTGTAAAATTAGCTTAATTTGATATACCTTTATTAAAATGTACCTTTTTGTTTTGTCATTGTATTGAAATAACTCGATTTTATATACCTTTTTTTGTATTGTACCTTTTCTCTGGTATTGGGTAGAAATAGGTCATGGCATAGTTGTGGAAGGAGAGAGGAGACGACTTTGGGTATAATATATAGGAGTGGGTACAAAGAGAGCTCTGAAATAGGTCGGCAGGCGGAGGAGTAGATGGAGGACGAAGAGAAAGAGGAGAAGGGGGAGGCGGAAGGAGGAGGAGAAGGAGAAGAAAAGTGGGAAGGGAAGGCAGAGAAGGGGAGATATAGGAGGTAGAGGAAGAGGGAAGAAAAGAGGGAATACAAAGGACTTACAAATTGGAACAGCCGTCCGGCTGGCTCAGTTGATAGCGTGACTGCTTCCCATCTTACAGTCTTGCGTTCAATCCCCGCTCAGGTTGAAAAGTTTTTCTGAGATATAGCCGGCGGTTACCATCTCCCCATGAGCAAGGGGGATGGGTAATGGTCTCTGGTTGATTAAAGAAGTGTCAAGCGCTTGAGAATCCTCGAAGGAGGAGATACGGGCGCTATATAAGTAATCAGACGATTATTATTATTATTATTATTATTATTGGTCATTACGGGGCAGTTTGGATATCTATGCTGCTAAGCTACTGACTACTAGGTAGAAAAGGGAAAGTAAATGAGAGGCTCAGGAGGAGAAGGGGGGAGGAGAAGGACGAAGAGGGGAAGAACAGGAAGAGAACATGGGGAGGAAGAGAAGATGGAGGGGGAGGGAAGAAATAGGGGGGTGGAGAGAGTAAAGGAGGAGGATAAGGATGAAGAGAAGAAATGGAAGGAGGCATAGCGTATGATAAAGTAACGGTATTGATGAAGGAGAAGAGGAGGCGAAGTAGTGGGAGGAGATAAGCGAAAGGTAAACAAAGAAAGAAAGGGAGGAAGGCAAGGAGACAAAGGGGGAAGGAAGAAGGAGGATAAAGAGAGATAAAGGATGCAGAAATAGGAGGAAGTGTAATAAACCAAGGGAAGGGAAGGAGGAGGTAGAGAAGGAGAAGGAAGAAGAGTACAAAGGAGTACAAAGGAAATCAAGCAACAACAGATCTAGTGACCCTTCTAGGCTGCTTGTCCTCCAAAACACTGAGGATCAAGTGTCCAAACAGTGATTTAGAGTGGGTAAGGGAACATTGGAAAGGGAACTACTGCCCTGGAACTAATGTCCGTGGCAGGATTAGGAATTTAGTAGGGGACAGATGGGTTAGTAACTGAGGGGAGGATAAAATAAAGTTATTCATTTACAAACGCAGTCAGTCGCGGGTTTGATGCAAGATATTTTTCTAGGCGAAGTTTAAATGAATCAACGGTGCTGCAGTCTATGACATCTCGGGGAAGCCCATTCCATAAGTTGACAACTCGATTGAAGAAGAAATTCTTAGATTCGTGAGAGTTAAAAGATTTACCAATAATTTTGCAACCGTTTCCCCGCTTGTAATTAGATTGGTCGATAGTGAAGTACTTACTACAGTTCATATTGTCATGCCTTTGATGATTTTGAACACTTGAATTAAGTCGCCTCTTAATCTGCGCTGGGTTAAAGGAAATAGATTTAATTCTCTAAGACGCTCCTCGTATGGTTTGTTCTTTAGGCTAGGCATAATTTTGGTAACTCTACGTTGAACTCGTTCTAGCTTGTCTATATCTCTTTGGTAATAAGGGCACCAGGATTGAACACAGTATTCCAGAAGAGAGCGGACTAAGGAATTGTAAAGGGTTAGGATAACGTCTTTGGATTTATGCTCAAATGACCTGCCTATAAAGCCAATTATTTTGTTTGCCTTCTTAACAACTTCTGAACATTGTTGACTCGGTTTTAGGTTACTCGATATTGTTACTCCCAGATCGGTTTCTCTGTTTACATTCTTAAGCTGAGTGTCATTTATCAAATAGTTTGCTTTTTCATTTTGGTATCCGATCTGTAGTACTTTACATTTATCCGCATTGAAACTCATTTGCCAAATTTGGGCCCAACATGACAACTTATCTAGATTGTGTTGCATATCGTCAACTTGTTCTTTCGAGAGTACGCTATTTGCAATTTTTGTATCGTCAGCAAATTTTGAGATTGTACAGGTGAGACCCTCATCTATGTCGTTGATGTAAATTAGAAAGAGAATTGGTCCTAGTACCGATCCCTGGGGTACCCCGCTACTTACATTGGTCCATTTAGATGCCTTACCGTTTATGACTACTCTTTGCTTTCTGTCGCTGAGCCAATTTTCTATCCATTTCAACACACCATCTTGTATTCCATGCGCTTTTAGTATTAGCAGTAAACGTTTGTGGGGAACTTTGTCAAAGGCCTTTTGAAAATCAAGGTATATAATATCTACAGCTTTACTCTCATCGTAGAGGTTGAGGATATCGTGGAAGAAGTCTAAGAGGTTTGTTAAACAGGAACGTTTTTTACGAAAGCCGTGTTGAGTATCTATAAGTATGTTATTTTCCTCTAAGTGATTTACGAGTCTGTCTCTTATGAGTGTTTCTAACATTTTACATACAACTGAGGTTAAGCTAATTGGACGATAGTTACTGGGTAGGGATTTGCTGCCTTTTTTTTAATATCTGTGTTACGTTGGCTAGCTTCCACTGATCAGGCACAGTTCCAGACTGCAAGGATTTATTAAATAGCAATGTCAATGGTTTGGAGAGCTCATCCTTAGCTTCCTTTAGGACTCTAGGTGAGTTTTTATCAGGTCCAGGCGTTTTATTTACCTTGAGTTTATCTAAACAATTCAATACTTCTCTCTCTGTAACGGTGATATTGCGTAGAACATATGAATTATCAATCTGAATCGGCGATGGTGTAGGGATATCACTGAGGTCTTCCGTTGTAAAAACTGATGCAAAGAAGGTATTGAGGGCATTACTCATTTGTACTTCGTCTTTGGTGTATTCTCCATTTTCATCGACTAACGGTCCAACAGTTGAAGTAACTACTTTTTTCTTTCTGATATAACTATAGAATTCTTTCGGGTTTGTTTTACTTTGATTCGCAACATGTAACTCCAGGGTGTTTTTACTTTGCTTAATTAACTTTTTGGAGGAGGAGAAGGGAGATAAGAGAAGAAAAGGAAGATGTATAGGATGAGGATAAGGAAGAAGAGGAGGAGATAAGAGATAAAAAATAGATAATAGTAAGAATAGATAAAGTTTACACAAGGAAGAGCGGACTGAAGAGGAAGAGGAGATGGGAAAGGAAAAGAGTAAAAAGGACGAGAAAGAGATGGAAAAGAAAGAGGAAGAAACAAAGGGAAAGGAAGAGGAATAGGAGAAAGAGAGGAATTGGAGAAAGAGAGAGGAATAGGAGAAAGAGAGAGGAATAGGAGAAAGAGAGAGGAATAGGAGAAAGAGAGAGGAAATGGAGAAAGAGAGAGGAATAGGAGAAAGAGAGAGGAATAGGAGAAAGAGACAGGAATAGGAGAAAGAGAGGAATAGGAGAAAGAGAGAGGAATTGGAGAAAGAGAGAGGAATTGGAGAAAGAGAGAGGAACTAGAGAAAGAGAGGAATAGGAGAAAAGAGACGAATTGGAGAAAGAGAGGAATAAGAGAAAGTATAATAGACAAAGGGAAGGGAAGAAGGTAGAGAAGAGAGAGGAAGAAGGTATGACAGACTTAAAAGGAGATAAAGTAAGACAAGACAAACAGAAAGGGATAAGGTAGAAAAGAAAAAATGAAGAGTAGAGGAGGAAAAGAGAGAGGAAGAGAAGAGATGAAAGACTAAGAGGAGATAAAGATAAAAGGATGGGAAGGCTGAAGGTGAAGGACAGGTGGGTGGAAATAGTGGGTTTGGAAATAACATCAAAGGTAAAGAGACGGGAGACAGACAGACAGCTACAGTAGAGGACGTGTCTCCGTACACACACACCTCGGGGGTATGTAGGCGCTCTCGTTAGCAGACAGGATCCGTCTGTTGAGCCCTTAGGATCAGATATAGGTTAAGTATGTGTTTTTTCAGCCTCATTTGATGCCGGCTCGAAATACACCGATTGTTATACACACACACACACACACACACACACACACACACACACACACACACACACACACACACACACACACACATACACATAATGTGTGTGTGAAGAGAGAGAGATAGAGAGATAATGTAGATGAGCCAGTGATAGAAGGCAATGATAGATAACATATACAGTAAATGAGATAAAAGATAGCTAGATAATGTAGATGAGTCAGTGATAGAAGGCAATGATAGATAACATATACAGTAAATGAGATAAAAGATAGCTAGATAATGTAGATGAGCCAGTGATAGAAGGCAATGATAGATAACATATACAGTAAATGAGATAAAAGATAGCTAGATAAAATAGCCGAGAGAGACCCATAAGAGAGAGAGATAACAGCGAGGTAGAGGAGATATAGAGGAGACACTGATAGCCTCTCCACCCCATAACTAAAGAATTACCCCTGGCCCGGCTCCAAGCTTACACTCAACCGGAGACTGGACAACCAAAGACATTTTGGAAACACGGTCGGGGTTTTTTTCTCCTATCGACGCCATTTTGATAACCTATGATTCCTCGCTCTCTCTCTTTCTCCCTCTTTCTCTCTCTCCCTCTCTCTCTCTTTATCTATCTCTCTCTCTCTCTCTCTCTCTCTCTCTCTTTTATGTCTATGTTCGCATCTTCTTGCTTGGATCGTCACGTCTGTGTGGCCAGTGTGTCTATGTAAATCTATGTCAATCTTTCTCGCACACAAACTCTTTTTTTAATTTTTGTTTTTTGCATTTTTCTGTTTGCTTCTCTATTACGATTATCTATATTTCTTCTGTCTCTTCTTTCGCGCCTCTATTTCTCTTTCTCTTTTATGATTATCTTTATTTCTTATGTTTCGCTTCTCTTTCGCCTCTTTTGTTTATCCTCCTCTTTTATGATTACCTCTTTCTTCTGTTTCGCTTTCTTCTTTTGCTTCTCTTTCTATTTTCCTCATAATTTATGCGATTATCTTATTGCTTCTGTCTCTCCTTTCTGTCGTCTCTTGTTTTAACCTTGTTATTTTACGTCTATCTTTATTTCTTATGTCTCTTTGTTCTTTCGCTTCTCTTTTTATCTATGTTTTTGTTTACGATTAGCTTTATTTATTTTTTTTTTTTCTTTCACGCCCCTCTTTTTCTCTTTCTCCTTTACGCTTATCTTCATTTCGTCTATCTTTTTTCTTCTTTTGTGCCTCTTGTTATCTTTATCTTTTGCGCCTATCGTCACTTCTTCTTTCTCTTTTTCTTTATCGTCTCTCTTCGTGTCTTCTCTCATTTGTATTATTTCCCCTTTTTCTCTATATTCTTCTCTTTTATGCCTATCTTTCTTTGTCTCTCTTTGTTCGCCCTTTTCTCTCTTCTTCTCTTACGTCTCTCTTCGTGTCTGTCTCTGTTCCTTTTCTTTTTCTCTATTCTTTTCGTTTGTGTCTCTCTCTCTTTCGCCCTTTTCTCTTTATTCTTCTCTTTTACTTCTCTCTCTTCGCTTCTTCTGTATCTCTTCTACCTTCCCATCATCCTTCTTTGTATCTCATAAATGAATTCTCCTTCTCCTTCTTTCATTCTAGTTTATCTTTCTTCTTCTACTTGTAATGCCAGTTTATCTTTCTCTCTTTTACTTTTGTCTTCGCTTCTTCTTTCTCTCTTTTTCTTTCACCTTATTCTTAGCTTTATCTTTATCGTCTCTTCGTTTCTTGTCTGTATCTTCGATCTTTCTTCTACTTCTCCTTCCTTCATTCTACTTTATCTTTCTCTCTCTACTTGTTTTGTCTCTCCTCTACCTTCACTCAGTCTTCTCTTTGTTTCTTCTATTTCTTCTTCCTTCATTCCTCTTTATCTTGCTCTCTTTACTTCCCTCTTCGCTTCCTTTGTCTCTCTTCCACCTTCACACCGTCTTCTCTTTATCCTTCTCTCTTAAGGGGAGATGGACCGTTTTTATGGTCTATTTATTCAATTATTCCTTTATTTCTTAGTATATTTGCTAGACCTCCATCAAACTTAGAAAAAACACCCCCTAGACCCCCCATCAAGATATTTTTTTTCATTTTTCGGTAGAAAATGTACCGGCCGAAGGCCGGTTCCTCTTAAGATATCAGGCTCGCTATTGCTCGCCAGGAAAAACTCGACACCTAAATGGCACCAAAGGTCGTAAAATTGACAACGAAATGGGGCGAAAGGTGTTAAAATCGCCAAACTAGTGGACCGAACGTCATATAATCTCAAATCAAAATAGGGCTTAACACGAGGGAGAAAGAGGACCAGAAAAACGACTCATCTCCCCTTAACACTATCTGGTGCGACGTTTTGGGGGTTATTATATAATTTCGTGTCTTTATTATGGAGGGTTTTGATGGCAGCCCCAATGTTCATGTAATATGTATTTTTTAGCTTGCCCCCTAGAATACATCTCCCTTTCCAAAACCTCTCTGTTGAGGTAGTAGTATTAGCTACCGGTATATATCCAACTGAAAACAAAAATACAAAACATAACATGAAAGACAACAACTACTACTACTACTACTACTACTACTACTACTACTACAGTAATTTAAATTAATATTTCTTTATTCACATTAAACATGTACATTGTAATGCAACAATCAGACACAAAAATCACACACAACAATAATAATAATAATAATAATAATAATAATAATAATAATAATTATAAGAATACATAATAAAACTGGCTCTGAGAGCTAAAAATGGCGTCTGTGTCCGTTCTCTAATTTAAGGGTTTCCGAATTGAACTAGTCTGCGGATGAGTTACAGAGTTACATAGATACTCAGACCACACAGACGTTGCAGTCCGTACTAGGTGGTCTGGCCTTAACACTACTACACAGGGACAGTTAATAGTAGACGAATAGGACAGCAAAGTAGAAGGCTCTCTCCCCAACCTCCGATCCCTCCGGGTAAATAAGGAAAATAAGATGAAGTGTAACTTTATGGGTCAGGAAATACCCACAAGGAAAGTTTTTATAAAGTATAAAAATAAATTAGTCGTACTGATTCATTTATATTATAAGTTTGAGTCCCGGAGGGAAGAAAGAAAACCTAATATTTAGTAGTGGCCCCGGAATCATTGACGATATGGCAGAGTGGTCTTGCCACTGGGCTGGTAACCCAATGGACCCGGGTTCGAATCCCAATATGTCAATGGGAAGATATTATTGGGATGGAGTTTGTGCTGTACCTAGTTTCAGTACATTACCACAGCACACCGAAATTCCAAAAAAAATACCCTCATTGTACCCTGATTAAGTAGCACTGTATGAATATTCCCATATTCAAAATATGCTACAGGGGGGCAATGCCTAGTGAGTTAATTGCTCAATAGGTGGCATTCTGAGAGTGAGGGTCCCAGTCTGAGAGATGAGACTGTGAGGCACTGGGGCGAAGCGGCTTCAGAGATGGAGTTGCTTCGAGCTGTGAGTGGGTGATTCGCATGCCTCACTCCCTAGACTGGAATAAGACCTCACGGGCCTCACCGTGTTCAGCGGTAAAGTGTGCAGGCTCTCAGCCTATGCCCGAGAGGGAGTAGTTGGAATATAGACAAAAACAAAACAGTAATGGCACTCTTTGAACTCAATGTGTCAGTTGTTCGAAACACCCGCCCCAGAGTAATAAAGAGGCCTACATCGTAAGCGTATCCTTATGATCACTACAAAGAAAACTTCGTAAAAAATAACAAATTATTAGAACCACTAAAAGTTATGCTTCCCATCGTGTGGATGTTGATAGCATGGGTGTGCCCGCAGACGCTGCTGTGCCTAGCGTCATTCGTCCTTCAGTTTGGTCAGTTTCCACTATCCAAGTTGTTATGCCCTGATTTTATACAAGATTAACGATTGATACAGGTGAGTTCTCTAGACTGGGACTTCCGAGTTCATACAAATACATATACTAAAGACAACAAAGGATACATATATCGCCAAAATATAGTTTTAGAATACAGCTTTATTCCCTTAATCACCAAATGCACAATGGAGTATGAAAGTAAGCTTAAAAACACAACCAATGAATAGTACTTAAAATATTTTCTATCCCCGAGCACAGTCGCGGATCTGGATAGAGTTCAGTAATTTAGCACAGCTTACTATATTCCTTTTATCTGGAATCGTGTTCACTATTTACGATCGAATGGAGTTACAAGTAATATCTTCAGCTATAATATTTCATTATACTTGTAAAGAATTAGACTTGCGATGTTATTTATAAAAGAGAGTTATTTGTATCACT
The DNA here is from genome assembly GCA_032716605.1 of Paralithodes platypus. Lineage (NCBI taxonomy): Eukaryota > Metazoa > Arthropoda > Malacostraca > Decapoda > Lithodidae > Paralithodes > Paralithodes platypus. The sequence goes on from CM064492.1 coordinate 53,775,328, forward strand.
ATACTGTATGTATTTGGGTTATTTACCATGCGCACTGGTACGAGAGTAAGTTCAAAACCCACTGAAATTGGACTTTGTAATATATCCTTCATTTTGGAGTAATGACAGAGTCGCTGGTGGACTCTAAATTTATTTTCACTTGGTCGAAATAATGACAGTCGCTTAGCATAAAAATTGGCTTAAATGGAATAAATTCGGAAATCACTTCTACTGATCAGAAACACTTCATTAGCTCATAAACATTGATAACTGGAATCGGTGTATCTAAATTCTTAGCAATAACACTATTACGGATTTATGATGTTTTTAACACTTTACGGGACTCTATTTATTTTCACTTGGTCGAAATAATGGAGTCGCTTAGCTGGAAAACGGGCTTAAATATGTTAAATTCAAAAATCATTTGTAATAGTTGAGAATGCTTCAGTAGATTAGGCAGTGTTAGCTAAAGTAATTCTTTTCTTAATTTCCGAATAGTAGCACGATTATCGATTTTTAATATTTTAACACTTGATGGGACTCAGTTTATTTGCAAGCACTTAGTAGGTTACACTTAGACACTTTCTCTCTTTTTCTGGCATCGACATAGACGTCTTTTCTATCTTCTTCTCCATGATGATTCTGGTGTTTGCTGGCTGTTGTCTTCTGCTCCTCCGTGGCCGTCCAGGTTGGCCGGCTGTGTGAAGATAGTTACAGATGGGTTGATGGGCCTGGGGTCTTAAGTATGGCTCCGTAACATATAGTAATTGTCTGGCAATTACAGTTGGGCACCATACCGGACTAACGCGAGTATTTCAGAGGTTTGGAGAAATACTCGACTATCCTGACCTGTATATCAACCGTTGATGAAGTCCTGTTAAGGTTCTCTTGAAATAGGGTCTTGAATATCGTGCCTCTGTAAGAACGTATATGGCACAACATCAGACTAACGCAGTAAGTTTGTACAAGTACTCTTACTGACTGTCCTGACCGTTTTAAGAGGTTCGGGGGACCCAGGGCGGTGTTTAAACCTTTTAGTTACACAGTCTAATGGGAGGCCACAGACTCAGTGCACCTAGGACTTGTATCTGCAGAGTGCCCTTGAGGGTATCTCGCCAAGCCCTTTTCTCTCGCAGCGGTCTCAGAGGTTTTGAGACTACCTGTGAAAAGTGGTAGTGTTCACTTCCAATAGTAATGGGTAAAGAGGTCGGTGGTGCCTGAGTCTCTCAGCTCTTACTAGAGAAAGTGTAACCTAGCAGAGAAGGCAATGTTAGGTACTGGGAGGCCAGTATTAACAAAGTTCCTCTACATTCTACAAGGACACTTTTGTACAGTGTCCACTTCCAAGAGTAATAATAGAGAGGTCGGTGGTGACGGAGTCTCACCATTTTTACTAGGGAAAGTGAGACCTAACAGAAGGGACAATGTTAGATACTGGTGGTGCCAGGTAGTAACAAAGTTCCTCTACAAGGACACTTTAGTACAGTGTTCACTTCCAAGAGTAATAATAGAGAGGTCGGTGGTGCCGGAGTCTCTCCACTTTTACTAGGGAAAGTGGGACCTAACAAAAGGGACAATGTTAGATACTAGTGGTGCCAGTAATAACAAAGTTCCTGGAGCAGGACTTTAGCACTTTTCACTCTAGAGAATATTGAGGACGGTGGTGCCGTATACATCAACTTCTTTTAGAGAGGGTGCTTGTGGACTAACCTTTAACTAAGTAGGAAGGAGCGGAGATGCCGTAGGTCCTTCTTCCTAAGTTAAGGAAAGCTTTCTACCAGTAACAGTAGCTATGTTAATCACTGGTGGTGCCAGTGGTAACAAAGTTTCCTGTAACAGGCCACAGTTTCGGTAACTGAAGAATAATAATGAAGTTCCGGGAGGCCGTTCACTTTACTACTATACTTTTAGTAGACACCGCCTATCAAGAGTCTCTATGTTAGCCGGGTTGTGCCTCATCTAACAAAGATCCCTAAAATAGGATTTTTTTTATCTCACAGACAGTATATTGAACTTTCGGTGGTACCGTAGGTCCAACTGAATGGAAGTTCAATTTTAAGACTTCTAAAGGTGGGATGCCAGTACTCAAGAAGCTTTAAAATTGCTTAATTCTCCTAAATTATCCTGACCTGGTATTGAGGATTACTGCGAGGGGTCCTTCCTAACCTATAGGATGGTAAGGGCATGACAAGGTATCCCTAGAGAGGTCTATAGAACCTTCTGGTTCTGATGGTGAAGATATCTTCTTTCTAAATCAATTTACTAAGTGATGTGGTGATGCTTATATCAAAATACATCTTAACTGTAAAGATACTTCATCAATGGTTAAGTAAATAATTATATCATATATAGGTAAGCTCAATAAGAAATAGAGTTCTCTCACTCTTATAATTACCTCTCCAAAATTAGTTTTCTGCCCACAGCTAACTCAAAGACAACTGCAGAGGTTGAAGTAACTAAACTAAAGGTTTCTAAATACCCCTGATGGTAACAAAGGCTTTAAAGTATCCCTAATAGGCTCAAAATCGCGTCATAAGCGTGAAAGGGTTAATCATACATGATACATATTCTTATTCACTATATATGATACAAAGAGTAAGACAAAAAGGAAAACATATGTTGTGTCTTCCATTCTCTTCAAAAGGGTTGACGGAACACAATTATCTTTCCCGGGGATGTTGTGGGGCAAATCGTCTTGCCCGGCGTGGGTGGAGATTCCTTCTTCTGGATGTCCTTCTTTAGCACAGCGATTCTTCTATTCTTAAGCTTTGCTCCTGTTGTAGATCCTCGTGGTGTTGTGGTGGATGTTGGTGTCTCCGTCTTTGTCTTTTCTTTCCTCGGTTCTTTTCGTTCCTTTCTCTTGCTTGTTTCTCCTTCTCCTTCTACTTTTTCGGTCTCTTCTATTTGGTGGTCTTTCCTTTTTCGTGGTATTTTACAAGTAGTAAATGCTTTCCAGTGTGATTGGTACTGACGTCTGGTGGAAAGAGTGTACTGATTAATAAATTTATTAGTCACGCTTTCCCCAAAAGGAGCTAACCATTTGGTCCTTTGAATGTCCACAATACAAAAGTGAGCAAGGTCTTTAGGTTGCCAATTGTCTACAAGTGGAAGTACGAGATCGGGAGTGACACCGGGTTCTCGCACCACGTCTTCAACTGGGAGTACCACACCTGAGCCGGCCAGAAGGGCGCGATCAGCGAGACTATGCCTCGATAATCGCGTAGTTCGTGAACTACTTGACACATGAGTGATGCGTCTGGTGGTAGAAACAGATAGACGGAATTCGTCAGCAATGCGTCGGGACTCCCCGCCGGAGTGACTGCGGGTTAGGTAGAGAGGGAGTTTGTGGTTTTCCTCTGAAAGAATAAGTCCACTTGTGGATGGTATGGCTCTGCAATCATCTTTTGAAAGACAGTTTGCTTGAGCGTCCATTCTACTATTTTGCTCCATCTCTGTGACAGAGCATCTGCCCAGACGTTGGCCACGCCCGGCAGATAAGATGCGTGAAGATGAATGTTTAGCTTGTCGGCTAACACAAAAATCTTTTCCGACAACTCTAGCAACACTCGAGACCTCGTTGACCCTTGTTTCTGAATGCAAGACACTGCGTTCAGATTGTCCATCCGAAAGGCTATTGATTTCCCCTCCAATGTGGGATGGGACCGTGAGCCTGAAGGAAAATTAAGGGAACTAGTAACTTGATGTGAAACTCCTTGGATTGGGACCAAAGACCCTGACCTTGATGCCCGAGGTTTGACTGATAACCCCAACCCAACGTCCCTGAAGCATCGGTATCTACCCATACCGTAGGCGAAGGAGAAGTCCAAGTCATAATTGAATGCAATGTTTCCGGCCTTGCCCAGACCGCTAGTAAGTTGTAGATTAATTTCTGGATTTGCCACGATTTTTCCGCCGGCAACAGCGGAAAGTGTCTGTTTCCCTCCAAGATTAACCTTTTTACTTTCAACCGGCCCAACTTTACAGTAAGTTGAATCCAGTTGAGAGAGCCGACAAGAGACTCCCACACCCTCCTCGTGGTAGTCAGGCTGTGAAGAAAAAGAAAAAAATTCTTGCGGAATCTGTTCTGATTGTCCACACTCTGACTGAGGGTTAGGGGTGTTGTGTCCCACATCAGCCCTACCCACTGAATTACCCTTGTCGGGACAAGATTCGACTTTGCCAAGTTGATATTGAACCCCAAGGCTTTGACATGGTTTAGAATGGAATTGACATGGTTGAGGCATTGTATCTCGGATGCTACTACCACCAGCCAGTCGTCTAGGTACCACATTACCATGATCCCTTGTTTTAATAGTGGTAACAGAGCCTGTCGGACTAATTTGGTAAAGATTCTCTGTGTCAGGTTCAAACCGAAAGGCATCCGTTGAAAGACACAAGTCTGATGCTCGATCCTCATTGCGAGGAATTTTTGGAACCTTTTGTTTACCGGGACATGCCAATAGGCTTCCGTCAGGTCTAAAGAACACATCCAACCTTGCGGCGGAAGTGTTAACCTGATCTGATTCACAGTGAGCATCCTGAATGATGTGTTGTGAATGTAGTGATTCAGGTCTACGACCGGCCTCATCTGAGCACTGTCCCTCTTAGGCACGAGAAAAAGTCTGGACGTGTAAACTGGGCAAGTTGGATTGACCGGGACAATGATAAGCTTGGTTATCATTTCTTGGACTAGTGACTCCACCTCTAAAGAAACATTGATTGACTTCTAAAGGTTGACGTAAACGAGGTCGTCGGAGCCACCGCCAAGTGATGCCCTTGTGTACCACTGTCCCTGCCCAAGTCCGCCGGGGCCAAGCCCGGTGACACATCCGGAATGATCCAGTCACGCAACTGGACTTGTCCGGCAGAACTACCCTCGAATCCAACTCGCCCGTCACGGGCCCTGGGAGTGAGAGTGTTCACAGGTATATACGTGTAGTTAGCGGGTAGTATTTCCGAACGAATATATTTATAAACCTTAAATGTAATATAGGAATATATATTACAAAGTATATAGATAAATCAACCCCAGGACAGAGTGTGTATGTTCTCTCGATACGAGCAACGATTGCTAGAAGACGAGAATAATTAATCTCGGAGGTTTACGTTAAATTGAACACATAACATAACCTTCACAATAATCACCAAATGCATAAGAATCACTAAAGCACTTAATTTGGGTTGAAGTACTGTATAGGAGAAAGCAGCCGTGAGAGATCTGGTCACACGTGACGACTATAGTGCGGTGTCTGTCTGCTTGTTTGCACCAGGGATAGACGATACCTTCACACGGTATATATAGCTAGAAAGGGGCACTTCTAGCACAACACACTCTCTTGGTCCTCTTGGTCCTCTAGCACTCGTCGCAGCTTGTAGGATACTTTTCAAGGGGATTTTGGCTAGCCCCTACGGAAGTATTCTCTGAGTTGACTTGGTCACGTATACTCCAACACAGAAAACCCGTGCTAGACAGTGAATCAACTTTGCCTAACAATATCCTATTTTTGATCAGGTAGTATTAAACATTACAGCTATGAACATGGCTGATGTGTTTCGGAATATGAGAGGTATGAGAATTATAATTTTTGAATTATTGCTCGGTTATCTAAAGTCTTAAAAATAGAGTACATACATGTTTATATGGGGAATGGTATCCTTTATTTATTTAATTTTAGAAGTAAGTCTTATATGGCTTGGATAAGACAGGATAAATAGTTTTACATTATTATAGCTTCTTACTATTTATGCGTTTCTATGCAATAGTTTGGCTGTTGGTTGGAATCTTCTTATTGTAGTTGTTGCCTCACTTCGTAGTGGCCTTGGTTGGTATTTTCGTCTGGGTTGAGAGACGGAAAGGGAGGAGGCTGGTGGCGTATATCCATAAAGTACGCCTCATCGTAATTTAAATCTGGTTCCTGTGGTGATGCTTGGTCTTTTGGTGTGAGCGGCCATGTTTTATTGACCGCCCGGGGGTAATTAGCAAACGGGTTTCTAACCATATCCAGAACGTATTTTAAGGGGCCAGGTGAACCTTGTTTTCTATCTGGCTTCTGTAGGGGTGACTGGTGTAGGTGATTTTTGGTTTGGAGGGTAGACTTCTTGCTTCTTCTGCTGCTTATGGCCGCAATTTTGCAAGGTAATATTTGGACCTCTTCTGGTTGCGGGAACAGGTTCTTTACTGCTGTTGGCTCATCTTCATCCAGCCCCGTCATCTCAATTTCTAATAAGGCCACCTGACACGTTGCTTCTTTGTGATTTAATAAACCATCACGAAGCCTAGTACAAACACCACATCGCTTAGTTAGCCAAAGTCCTCTAGAGCGATCAAGACACGTTACGCATTTAACATAGAGCTTATGGCTAAAGATCGGAATGTTCATGCACGTAGGTGTAGTACAAAGGGTAATGTAGTGCATGATGTAATATACCCCCCGCCGGGTTCGGCCCCCAGTCTGAGGTGCCGCGATGACGGATTAAAAGTCTTCCCCACCATGTGAGGAGTTATTAAAGTATAGGCGAGTCATTCCGGCTCGGCCGGAATCCTGTTTGGAAGCCTTCCCCTTCCGCCGGGCATCCGATAAAATAGCACTCGGCTATTTTCCGCCGGAAGAGTTGAACCAAACCTTTGTGTTTTCTAACTCGTTTGCAACAAGATAGCAAAACACAACACGTACATATTTTATATCCATCAGGACGTCTCCTGACACCTTCACTTCATTTACAATAATTGTTATGAAAGAGAAGGTCACATCTTATGGCTACAATTATTATAATTACCAAATTAATAATAATAACACATCCTAGCCATAAAATACCCCTACACAGAGGCTGGCCACGTGGCCTAGGGCAAGCAGCACGACGACTCAGCAATACTCTTACCTCCAGGAAGAATCCAGTAGCCACCATCATCACGACGACCAGTGTGTAGGGAAAAAGACGACTCAGAAAACTATAGAAAGTTCTTCACCACGTGAAGCAACCCTTAAACTATAAAGTCTGCCGATGAAAACAAATATGCTTAGCCTACCAGAAAGGTAGCCGAAAAGCGGTGCCCTGTATAAATAAGCCTCCTAAAATACTAGTTAGGCTAAACTGAGAGCAGAAATAACAATAAAAACATGTTGGCCACATTCATAGAGGAACGAGGGAACGCCAGCTTAAGCACCCTTATAAAAACACACTCCTGGGGGCCATGCCAATTGGAACGCTTGACCTATCTAATCTAAACCTATTCTAGAACATCTCAGATAATATAAATGAGCAAATGACTCACTAGTAGAGACCATAGAATGCAGAATCAAGAGAGGTCGGAATCCCACATCCGTCGGCAACGGGCCCCAGAGTGAGAAGGACGAATGACGCTAGGCACAGCAGCGTCTGCGGGCACACCCATGCTATCAACATCCACACGATGGGAAGCATAGCTTTTAATGGGTCTAATAATGTTTTCTTTTTTATTTATTACAAAGTTTTTTCGTAGTGAGCTCCCGATCATAAGGACGATTCCGTAAGTGAATGAGCGTACGCTTACGATGTAGGTCTCTTCATTACTCTGGGGCGGGTGTTTCGAACAGCTGACGCATGAGTTCAAAGAGTGCCATTATTGTTTAAGGCATATCGTCAATGATGAAAGGGCAACTAATAAATTAATCCAATCTCCATGAGATGAGAGAGAGAGAGAGAGCGAGATGCTCTAGGTAAATCAGATGAGAGGGAGCAGTGGAGGGAAAGGATAGGTCTAGAGGCGAGTAGGTGGTATATTGTTGTTCTCTCTCTCTCTCTCTCTCTCTCTCTCTCTCTCTCTCTCTCTCTCTCTCTCTCTCTCTCTCTCTCTCTCTCTCTCTCTCTCTCTCTCTCTCTCTCTCTCTCTCATCACCACCACAATAACAACTACTACCACACCCATAACAATTGCTACCACCATATCAACCATCACAACAACTACCACAAACACTACTAATTCAACACCTACCACAACCACTAATACCACAACCACCACCACTGCCACCTCAACCATCACCATAACTACCACCACCACCAACACAGCCACCATTACCACCACAACTACCACCACACTACCACCATCACACCTCTGGGCGAGGCACTTATCAAAACTCGTGGTTTTTAGTTGAGTTAATCAGAACAAAGGAGAGAAAAGAGGAAAAGAGGGTGTGTGACGGGGGAGTGGGGGGGGAGGTACTTCTCTCCCTCACACCGGACTCCCTACCCCCACGCACCTGACTCACACATACACCTGACTCCCTACCCCGACATCTGACTACCTACCCCGACATCTGACTCCCAACTCCCACACACATCTGACTCCCTACTCCCACACCTACACCTGACTCCCTACCCCCACACCTACACCTGACTCCCTACCCCCGACTCCCTACCCCCCCACACCTGACTCCCTACCCACACACACCTGACTCCCTACTCTCACACACACCTGACTCCATACTCCCACACACACCTGACTCCCTACTCCCACACACACCTGACTCCCTACTCTCAACACACCTGACTCCTTACTCCCACACACACACCTGACTCCCTACTCCCACACACACACCTGACTCCCTACTCCCCCACACACACACACCTGACTCCCTACTCCCACACACACACACACCTGACTACATACTCCAACACACACCTGACTCCCTACTCCCACACACACCTGACTCCCTACTCCCACACACACCTGACTCCCTACTCCCCCACACACACCTGACTCCTTACTCCCCCCCACAAACCTGACTCCCTACTCCCCCCCACACACCTGACTCCCTACTCCCCCACACACACCTGACTCCCTACTTACCCACACACACACCTGACTCCCTACTCCCCCCACACACACCTGACTCCCTTCTCACCCACACACACCTGACTCCCTACTCCCCCCATACACACCTGACTCCCTACTCCCCCCACACACACCTGACTCCCTACTCCCCCAACACACACCTGACGCCCTACTCCCCCCACACACACCTGACTCCCTACTCACCCACACACACCTGACTCCCTACTCACCCACACACACACCTGACTCCCTACTCACCCACACACACCTGACTCCCTACTCACCCACACACACCTGACTCCCTACTCACCCACACACACCTGACTCCCTACTCACCCACACACAGACTCCCTACTCCCCACACAAATTCACTCCCTACTCCCCACACACACAGCTGACTCCCTACTCCCCCCACACACACACCTGACTCCCTACTCCCCCACACACACACTTGACTCCCTACTCACCCACACATACACCTGACTCCCTACTCACCCACACCTGACTCCCTACTCTCCCACACACCTGACTCCCTACTCCCTCCTAACTCCCTACTCCCACACACACCTGACTCCCTACTCACCCCACACACACCTGACTCGATCCCTACTCCCCCACACACACCTGACTCCCTACTCACCCACACACACCTGACTCCCTACTCACCCACACACACACCTAACTCCCTACTCACCCACACACACACCTGACTCCCTACTCACTCACCCACACACACCTGACTCCCTACTCACCCACACACACCTGACTCCCTACTCACCCACACACACACCTGACTCCCTACTCACCCACACACACCTGACTCCCTACCCACACACACACCTGACTCCCTACTCACCCACATACACCTGACTCCCTACTCACCCACACACACCTGACTCCTCCCTACTCACCCACACACACACACACCTGACTCCCTACTCACCCACACACTCACCTGACTCCCTACTCACTCACCCACACACACCTGACTCCCTACTCACCCACACACACCTGACTCCCTACTCACCCACACACACCTGACTCCCTACTCACCCACACACACACCTGACTCCCTACTCACCCACACACACACCTGACTCCCTACTCACCCACATACACCTGACTCCCTACTCACCCACACACACCTGACTCCTCCCTACTCACCCACACACACACACACCTGACTCCCTACTCCCCCCACACATACCTGACCCCCTTTTTTTTTTTTTTTTTTTTTTTTTTTTTTTGTATTAAGGTGACAGTTACAAAGTGGTGTACAATCTATCTTATTCTAGTTACATTGTAGTTTATCTTATTGTACCAGTACCTCCCTACAATCAACCTAGTTGTTCCCCAATTCGTCCCTCCGCCACGACCATTTCAAAGTCCAAGTCTCTCACTCTTGTCCTCTGTAGTGGGGAGGACCTTGTACCCCTGAGACATAGGAGTGCAGACCTGAGAAGAGAGAAAGAGAGCCGGCATCTCATCCAAGTTATGACTTGGCTTCTATGCTGGCGCTTTTTCTCCGATATTTGTTCAGCTAATCTGGCATAGAAGACACTTGCAGAAGGTCCCATACCTCCCGACGATGAGAAGACCAGAGGAGTAAAGCTTCCTTGATCCCTGTTCAAAATTCTTTCTTCATAAGCGCGTTTTTTCTCTTACCTGACCCCCTACTCACCCACACATACACCTGACTCCCTACTCACCCACACACACACACATCTGACTCCCTACTCACCCACACACACACACACCTGACTCCCTACTCACAAAGGAGTACAAAGGAAGTCAAGCAACAACAGATCTAGTGACCCTTCTAGGTTGCTAGTCCTCCAAAACACTGAGGATCAAGTGTCCAAACAGTGGTTTAAAGTGGGTAAGGGAACATTGGAAAGGGAATTACTGCCCTGGAACTAATGTCCGTGGCAGGATTAGGAAGTTAGTAGGGAACAGATGGGTTAGTAACTGAGGGGGGGATAAAATAAAGTTATTCATTTACAAACGCAGTCAGTCGCGGGTTTGAAGCGAGATATTTGTCTAGGCGGAGTTTAAATGAATCAACGGTGCTGCAGTCTATAACGTTTCGGGGAAGCCCATTCCACAAGTTGACAACTCGATTGAAGAAGAAATTCTTAGATTCGTGTGAGTTAAAAGATTTACCAATAATTTTGCAACCGTTTCCCCGCGTGTAATTAGATTGGTCGATAGTGAAGTACTTACTACAGTCCATATTGTCGATGCCTTTGATGATTTTGAACACTTGAATTAAGTCACCTCTTAATCTGCGCTGGGTTAAAGGAAATAGATTTAAATATCTAAGACGCTCTTCGTATGGTTTGTTCTTTAGGCTAGGTATCATTTTGGTAACTCTACGTTGAACTCGTTCTAGCTTGTTTATATCTTTTTGGTAATAAGGGCACCAGGATTGAACGCAGTATTCCAGAAGAGGGCGGACTAAGGAATTGTAAAGGGTTAGGATAACTTCTTTGGATTTATGCTCAAATGACCTGCCTATAAAGCCAATTATTTTGTTTGCCTTCTTAACAACTTCTGAACATTGTTGACTCGGTTTTAGGTTACTCGATATTGTTACTCCCAGATCGGTTTCTCTGTTTACATTCTTAAGCTGAGTGCCATTCATCGAATAGTTTGCTTTCTCATTTCTCATCCACACACACACACACCTGACTCCCTACTCACCCACACACACACTTGACTGCCTACTCCCCCCCCACACACACCTACCTCCCTACTCACCCACACACACACACACACCTGACTCCCTATTCACCCACACACCTGACTCCCTACTCACCCACACACACACCTGACTCCCTACTCACCCACACACACACCTGACTCCCTACTCACCCACATACACCTGACTCCCTACTCACCCACACACACCTGACTCCCTACTCACCCACACACACACACCTGACTCCCTACTCCCCCCACATATACCTGACCCCCTACTCACCCACACATACACCTGACTCCCTACTCACCCACACACACACACCTGACTCCCTACTCACCCACACACACACACACCTGACTCCCTACTCACAAAGGAGTACAAAGGAAATCAAGCAACAACAGATCTAGTGACCCTTCTAGGTTGCTTGTCCTCCAATACACTGAGGATCAAGTGTCCAAACAGTGGTTTAAAGTGGGTAAGGGAACATTGGAAAGGGAATTACTGCCCTGGAACTAATATCAGTGGCAGGATTAGGAAGTTAGTAGGGAACAGATGGGTTAGTAACTGAGGGGGGGATAAAATAAAGTTATTCATTTACAAACGCAGTCAGTCGCGGGTTTGATGCGAGATATTTGTCTAGGCGGAGTTTAAATGAATCAACGGTGCTGCAGTCTATAACGTTTCGGGGAAGCCCATTCCACAAGTTGACAACTCGATTGAAGAAGAACTTCTTAGATTCGTGTGAGTTAAAAGATTTACCAATAATTTTGCAACCGTTTCCCCGCGTGTAATTAGATTGGTCGATAGTGAAGTACTTACTACAGTCCATATTGTCGATGCCTTTGATGATTTTGAACACTTGAATTAAGTCACCTCTTAATCTGCGCTGGGTTAAAGGAAATAGATTTAATCTCTAAGACGCTCTTCGTATGGTTTGTTCTTTAGGCTAGGTATCATTTTGGTAACTCTACGTTGAACTCGTTGAACTCGTTCTAGCTTATTTATATCTTTTTGGTAATAAGGGCACCAGGATTGAACGCAGTATTCCAGAAGAGGGCGGACTAAGGAATTGTAAAGGGTTAGGATAACTTCTTTGGATTTATGCTCAAATGACCTGCCTATAAAGCCAATTATTTTGTTTGCCTTCTTAACAACTTCTGAACATTGTTGACTCGGTTTTAGGTTACTCGATATTGTTACTCCCAGATCGGTTTCTCTGTTTACATTCTTAAGCTGAGTGCCATTCATCGAATAGTTTGCTTTCTCATTTCTCACCCACACACACACAAACCTGACTCCCTACTCACCCAAACACACACTTGACTGCCTACTCCCCCCCCCCCCCCACACACCTACCTCCCTACTCACCCACACACACACACACCTGACTCCCTACTCACCCACACACACCTGACTCCCTACTCAACCACACACACACCTGACTCCCTACTCCCCCCACACACACCTAAGACTTTTTGTTTAAAGTAAAAAGACCCTAGAGTTACATATTGCGAATCAAAGTAAAACAAACCCGAAAGAATTCTATAGTTATATCAGAAAGAAAAAAGTAGTTACTTCAACTGTTGGACCGTTAGTCGATGCAAATGGAGAATACACCAAAGACGAAGTACAAATGAGTAATTCCCTCAATACCTTCTTTGCATCAGTTTTTACAACCGAAGACCTCAGTGATATCCCTACACCATCGCCGATTCAGATTGATAATTCAGATGTTCTAAGCAATATCACCGTTACAGAGTGAGAAGTATTGAATTGTTTAGATAAACTCAAGGTAAATAAAACTCCTGGACCTGATACAATCTTGCCTAGAGTTCTAAAGGAAGCTAAGGATGAGCTCTCCAAACCACTGACATTACTATTCAATAAATCCTTGCAGTCTGGAACTATGCCTGATCAGTGGAAGATAGCCAACGTAACACCGATATTCAAAAAAGGCAGCAAATCCCTACCCAGTAACTATCGTCCTATTAGCTTAACCTCAGTTGTATGTAAAATGCTAGAAACGGTCATAAGAGACAGACTCGTAAATCACTTAGAGGTAACATACTTAAAGATACTCAACACGGCTTTCGTAAAAAACGTTCCTGTTTAACAAACCTCTTAGACTTCTTCCACGATATCCTCAACCTCTACGATGAGAGTAAAGCTGTAGATATTATATACCTTGATTTTCAAAAGGCCTTTGACAAAGTTCCCCACAAACGTTTACTGCTAAAACTAAAAGCGCATAGAATACAAGACGGTGTGTTGAAATGGATAGAAAATTGGCTCAGCGACAGAAAGCAAAGAGTAGTCATAAACGGTAAGGCATCTAAATGGACCAATGTAAGTAGCGGGGTACCCCAGGGATCGGTACTAGGACCAATTCTCTTTCTAATTTACATCAACGACATAGATGAGGGTCTCACCTGTACAATCTCAAAATTTGCTGACGATACAAAAATTGCAAATAGCGTACTCTCAAAAGAACAAGTTGACGATATGCAACACAATCTAGATAAATTGTCACATTGGGCCCAAATTTGGCAATGAGTTTCAATGCGGATAAATGTAAAGTACTACATATCGGATACCTAAATGAGAAAGCAAACTATTCGATGAATGGCACTCAGCTTAAGAATGTAAACAGAGAAACCGATCTGGGAGTAACAATATCGAGTAACCTAAAACCGAGTCAACAATGTTCAGAAGTTGTTAAGAAGGCAAACAAAATAATTGGCTTTATAGGCAGGTCATTTGAGCATAAATCCAAAGAAGTTATCCTAACCCTTTACAATTCCTTAGTCCGCAATCTTCTGGAATACTGCGTTCAATCCTGGTGCCCTTATTACCAAAAAGACATAAACAAGCTAGAACGAGTTCAACGTAGAGTTACCAAAATGATACCTAGCCTAAAGAACAAACCATACGAAGAGCGTCTTAGAGAATTAAATCTATTTCCTTTAACCCAGCGCAGATTAAGAGGTGACTTAATTCAAGTGTTAAAAATCATCAAAGGCATCGACAATATGAACTGTAGTAAGTACTTCACTATCGACCAATCTCATTACACGCGGGGAAACGGTTGCAAAATTATTGGTAAATCTTTTAACTCACACGAATCTAAGAATTTCTTCTTCAATCGAGTCTACAACTTGTGGAATGGGCTTCCCCGAGACGTTATAGACTGCAGCACCGTTGATTCATTTAAACTCCGCCTAGACAAATATCTCGCATCAAACCCGCGACTGACTGCGTTTGTAAATGAAGAACTTTATTTTATCCTCCCCTCAGTTACTAACCCATATGTCCCCTACTAACTTCCTAGTCCTGCCACGGACATTAGTTCCAGGGCAGTAGTTCCCTTTCCAATGTTCCCTTACCCACTCTACACCACTGTTTGGACACTTGATCCTCAGTGTTTTGGAGGACAAGCAGCCTAGAAGGGTCACTAGATCTGTTGTTGCTTGATTTCCTTTGTACCTGACTCCCTACTCCCCCCACACACACCTGACTCCCTTCTCACCCACACACACACCTGACTCCCTACTCCCCCCCCCACACACACCTGACCTCTTACTCCCCCCTACACACACCTGACTCTCTACTCCCCCCACACACACCTGACTCCCTACTCCCCCTACACACACCTGACTCCCTACCCCACACACACCCGACTCCCTACTCACCCACACACACACCTGACTCCCTACTCACCCACACACACACCTGACTCCCTACTCACCCACACACACCTGACTCCCTACTCCCCCACACACACCTGACTCTCTACTCCCCCACACACACCTGACTCCCTACTCACCTTCTTCCATTTCTACTCCTTCTCTCCTCCTCCTCCTCCTCCTCCTCCTCCTTCCCTCCCACTCCTCCTTCCCTCCCACTCCGTCTCTGATATCAGCTCCCCCAATCACCATCACCATCATGCTCAACAATACCCACTACGACGCATCTTCCTATAATTTTCTCCCCCCCCCCCGCCCCCCCTGTGTCCTAACCTCATTCTTCTGTTTCTTCTTCCTTTTCTTCTTCTTCATTATCACATCCCACTCATCTTGATCTCCCTCATTCTCTTCCCGTTCATTGTTCTTCTTCTCTTCCTACCCCCCGACCCCTTTCCCGTCTTCTCACCCCCTTCTCTCCTGTTCCTGCTCCTCCTCCTCTCCAATCATTATCATGCTCAGCAATACCCAACAGGCCCTCCCCAACCCGTCTTCCCTGGTGGGCTACCCTCATTCTTCTGTGGCCCTCTTAGTTTTGTCTTCTTCTGTTTTATTATCACATCCCGCCCATCTAAATATATATGTTTGTTCTTCTTCACTCTCCTTCCTCCTCCTCTTCTTCTTCCTCCTCTCCCTCCTTTTTTGCTTTATCCTCCTCTTCCTCAGACTACTTTCAAACATTGTGAACTGTGATACAGTTCAGACTTTCAGGATCCGTCTAGATAAATACTTGGCCACTAACCCTCAATCAACACTTATTTCTTTCAGAATAACTCCAACTCGTAGTGAAGAAATACCACAGATTGCAATATTAATATAATTTCCATTATATTTTTTGTTTTTTTTCTCCAAGATCTTTGATGTACAATGAGCATAGATTACTAATTTGGCCTAATCTCCTTTCATCATATCCTATCCGAAATTCCATGTCAGTTTTTCCATGCTGCTTGGTATATGATTCCGACCGTTTCCACATCAGCGTAAGCTGGAGGGAGTGGTGGGTGGGGAGGAGCCTTCTGCTTTACTATCCTTTTATCTACCTAGTAGTTAGTAGCTTAGCAGTATAAATATCTTAACTGCCCCATAAGGACCAATAGGTCTATTGCAATTTGTAAGTTATTTGAATTCCTTTGTATTCCCCCTCCTCCTTATCTTCCTCCTCCTCCTCTACCGCCATCCCCCCCCCCCCCCCCCTGCTCAGTGTGTAATATCAGGTCCTCCCTCTCTAATCATCATAATACTCAACAATACCCACCAGATCCTTCCCAGCCATTTCTTCCCCTGTGGGCTACCCTCATTTGTATTAGCCTCCTCCTCCTCCTCCTTCTTTGTTATCCTTTTCTCAACCTCGTAGTCAATATTATAATAGTAGTTTTAAATATCCAAACTGCCCCGTAAGGACCAATAGGTCTGTTGCAGTTTGTTCTCCTTTGTATTCCTTTGTATTCCTCCTCCTCTTCTGCTTATTTCTCTTTCATCTTTATCCTCTTCCTCCTCCTTATTTCTTAATTTTCTTTCTCCTCCATCTTCTCCTCCTACTTCACTTATTCTTCCTCCTGATTCTGTATCATCCTCCTCCTCTTTTACATGTTCCTTTTTCTGCTTCTGTGTCCTCCTTATCCTCCATTGTGTCTATTACTCCTCCTCTTTTACATATTCCTATTTCTACTTCTGTATCCTCTTCCTCTTCCTCCAATTCTTCCATTCCTCCTCCTCCTCTTGTATATATTCCCCTCGTTCCTCTGTATCCCCATCCTCTTCTTCCTCCTCCTCCTCCTCTTTTACTCATCCCTCCTCCTTCGTCTGTATCCTCCTCCTTCTTCTTTGTCCTCCTCCTCTTCAATTTCTTCCTCCTCCTTCTCCACCTCGTTCTCCTCCTCTCTCTCACCCTGCCAAATTTAGTCATCATATGTTGTGCATTATTGATGCACATATCGAACCATTAACACTATCTGATACGACGTCTTGGGGGTTAATATATTGTCTTTAAGTGGGGTCACCGTTTTTTTTTTTTTTTTTTATCTTTCTCTCCTCTTCTCTCTTTCCCTGGCTTGTATCCATTCGGCCCCATTCAGCCAACTGTTTTAAGACGTTTATCCCCATCCAGGTGTTGATTCCTTCCTGGCGAGCGATAGCGAGTCAGCATTGTATGGAAAAATCCGGCTTCGCCGGAGACATTTTTCTATCGAAAAATTTACAAATTTAGCTTGTCAAAACAAAAATATATATATATGCTGGCTCGCTACCGCTCGCCAGGAAAATATTGACACCTGGATGGGGGTAAACGTCTTAAAACAGTAGGCTGAATGGGGCCGAATGGATACAAGCCAAAGACAGAGGGAGAGAAAGAGAAAAAAAGCAAGGTGGGCTCCCTTAAGTATTATTATGGATTTTGCTTGCTTTTGCCATTTTCGAGCAATGTATTATAGTCTGTCCCCTAGGCTAACGAAAACGCCTTCCCAGACTTCTTTCAAACTAAAAAAATGGCCACTTTAATTAGCCTTTTCACACCCATAATTCCTACCCTATTGTTCCATTGTATTCCGTTTTCTATTTCTTCTTTTATTTTAATTGTTTTAATCACCCATTTTCTTTTCCTCCTCATGCCTTTCCTGTTCTTTGTCATATATTGTCCACTGTGTGTTTCATCTCCCTCCTTCGCCTTCACCCGATCTCGCCCTCTGTCTCTCTCTCTCTCTCTTTCTCTGAATGCCTCTGGAAGTAACTGACTTGGAAAAGGATTTGGGTGTTCTGATTAGCAGTGACCTATAGCTTTCCAAGCAGTGCATTGAAGTAGAGAAGAAAGCTCAGAAATTAGTGGGTTATATTAAGAGGCAATTTAAGAATAGAAACAAGCTAGTCCTACAAAGCTTATTCCATCGATTAGAAAACTGAGCTATGAGGACCGGTTGAGAGCTCTTGATCTATTTTCGTTGGAGACACGCAGACTACAAGGTCAGCTCATTGAAGTGTTTTAAATACTTAATGGGTTTGACAATGTGGATTATAGCAAAATGTTTAGACTCAATATGAACACACAACACGCAACCATGACTGGAAATTGAAATTGAAAAGGTTCAGCACTAGTACTTGTGGAAACTTTTTCTCATACAAGATCTGTTCTACCTGGAAAAAACTTCCCTCCGAAGTTGTAAACAGTTCTTCAGTAGAGCACTTCAAGAAGTGCTCTGTAATGAGTGTAGTGCAATAAACAGTCTCTCTCCTTTCATGGACCGCAAGGTCTCTGAGATACTAGCTATTCCTTGTAACTCATTGTAACCTCTCTCTCTCTCTCTCTCTCTTTCTCCTTTCTTTCACCACACCCCCTCTTCTGTTTCTCCCCCCCCCCCTCCCCCTACCACACACATTCCTCCCCCCTCCCCTACCACACACATTCCCCCCCCCCCCCCCCTCCTATCACCCCACCCCCTCCCTCAGCTGATTGCGGATGCATGTAGCAGCCTCTCCCAGCATCCCCCCTCCACCCGCTCTCTCTCTCTCTCCGTCCGTCCCCCCGCCCACCCCCGCCTACCCCCGCCTCTCCTCATCCTCTGCTTTTATAAAATTGGGTCACAGCTCCTCTGGCGTGTTTTGGAGAGAGAGAGAGAGAGAGAGAGAGAAAGAGAGAGAGAGAGAGAGAGAAGGAAGGAAGGAAGGACGCCGAGATGGACGTTAGTGATGAGAGAGAGAAAAGAAAGGAGAGAAAGGGTGGCGAGATGGACGTTAGTGATGAGAGACAGAGAGAAGGAGAGAAAGGGTGGCGAGATGGACGTTAGTGATGAGAGCGAGAGGAGAGAGAGGGGGGGGGGAGTGGTTTGAATGGATACGGAGATAGCCTTATAAACCCTTGTGGAGTATGACGCGTCTTAGCAGTATACTCTGGCTAGTATTAGACGATTTCATGATGCTCAGGAAGGATGTTTGAGCCTCAAAGGGGTAACATAGTGTATATCCCAGTGAACCTTCAGACTTCCTCAAGGGTCTAGTGCTTGTTTTGGGGGGCTACTTATTCATATATTTATTTAATTTTGAGTTTCCTCGTTAGACCTCCATCAAGCTTTAATAAAAAACATCCTCTATGCCTCCTTTCATGATATATTTGTAAATTTTTCGATAACAAAATTTCCCGGCCGAAGGCCGGTTCCTTAAAAAATTACAGGCTCGCTATCGCTCGCCAAGAAAAAATCGATACCCAAACGGCACGAAAAGTCTTAATATTGACAAAGTAATTGGGCGAGAGGTCTGAAAATCGCCAAACTAGTGAACGAACGTCTTAAAATCGCAAAACTAATGGGTCTAAACATGAGGGAGAAGGTGGTCCAGATAAAGCGAGTACCTCCCCCTTATAACTCCTTCGTAAATTGAATAATATCGTCTAATGATAGCCAGCATTACCAAATATTGAAAGAGGCTAAGAGAGTGAATGGCAAGGGGTAGGGGGAATATGAGGAGACCGTTAAGGGGGTACTACTCGCTTTGTATGGACCTCCCTTCTCTTATTATGTTTACCATATTAGTTTTGAGGTTTTTAAGATTTTCGAGCCGTTAGTTTGTCGATTTTGAGACCTTTCGCATCATTTCTTCGTCAATGTTAAGACCTTTCGTGCCATTTAGGCGTCGATTTTTTCCTGGCGACCGATAGCGAGCCTGTAATTTTAGAAGGAACCGGCCTATACAAATTTATCTTGAAAGGGGTTCTAGGGGGTGCTATGTTAAGCTTGATGGAGGTCTAGCGAGGAAACTCAAAAAGTGAATATATTCATAAATACATAAACCAAAAACCAAGCAATACCCTCTTAACTCTATCTGATGCGACGTCTTGTGGGTAATTATGATATGTTAAATTATTATCCTGGGTTTCCTTTAATTCATCCACTTTGGTGCAATGTATTTTTAGTTTGTCCTCCTTCCCATACCCCATTCAAAACAAAAACACCCCCCAGACCCCTTCAACATAAAATGTACATTTTTCGGTAGAAAAATTAACCCGACCGAAGGCTGGTGCCTTCTACAGTATATACAGTATAAGCATTGATAGACATCATCCTCATAAACTTTTAATTAAGAAGCGTTAATTGTTATCATCCTAATAAACTTTTAATTAAGAAGCGTTATTGGACATCTTCCTAATAAACGTTTAATTTAAAAGAAGCGTTAATAGACATCCTCATAAACGTTTAATTAAGAAGCGTTAATTGACATCATCCTAATACATGTTTAATTAAGAAGCGTTAAGTGACATAATCCTAATAAACGTTTAATTAAGAAGCGTTAATAGACATCCTCATAAACGTTTAATTAAGAACCGTTAAGTGACATCATCCTAATAAACGTTTAATTAAGAAGCGTTAAGTGACATCATCCTAATAAACGTTTAATTGAGAAGCGTTAAGTGACATCATCCTAATAAACGTTTAATTAATAAGTGTTAAGTGACATCATCCTAATAAACTTTTAATTAAAAAGCGTTAAGTGACATCATCCTAATATACGTTTAATTAAGATGCGTTAAGTGACATCATCCTAATATACGTTTAATTAATATGCGTTAATAAATGTTTAATTAAGAAGTGTTAAATGGCAGCAGGCTAATAAACTTTTAATTAAGAAGATTGAAGTGACAGCATCCTAATAAACGTTTAATTAACCCTTTGTGGATTATGACTCATTTTAGCAGTGTATTATGGCATTCATTAAACGATTTTATACAGTTTAGGAAGGATCTGTGGGAATTAAAAGGTTAAAAACTGTCCCAATCAACCCACTGATTTCCATATACCCTTCCTAAGCTGTATAATATCGTCTAATAATAGCCAGAATAAACTGTCAAAACGCGGGTGGGTGGATTCAGTCATGTGGAGCGTATGGAGAGTGAAACAATTACTACAAGAGTGTGTGAGAGTGAGGTGAAAGGCACAGAGGGAGAGGCAGACCGAGAGTGGGATGGACGGATGGAGCTGAGATGTATATGAGCGAAAGTGTTGTTGAGTGGGAACCGAGGCACCGGCTAACAGATGGCAGAGGAGCATAGAGGCGATTCATTAGTGACCAACCCCTCGGTGATCAAAGCGTCTATACCATGTTCCAAATAAGTAAAAGAGAGAGAGAGAGAGAGAGAGAGAGAGAGAGAGAGAGAGAGAGAGAGAGAGAGAGAGAGAGAGAGAGAGCACTCTCCTAGTATGATATTCTCCTCATGTGATGTTTATGGCCCCAGTATCGGAACACCTCAGAGCCCCCACACACGGCCCTCACCACTTCCCAACCATAACCTGTATACAACCTTGTGAGAAAGAGGGGAGAAAGAGAGGTTGAGCTAGGTAACTTACTTTCTTGGTCTAATATTTCCCCTCATGTGATGTTTATGACCCAGAGAGAGAGAGAGAGGTTTAGCTAGGTATACTTACTCGCTTCGTCTAATATTTCCCCTCATGTGATGTTTATGGCCCAGAGAGAGAGGGAGAGGTTGAGGTAGGTATTTTACTCTCTTGGTCTAATATTTCCCCTCATGTGATGTTTATGGCCCAGAGAGAGAGAGAGAGAGAGAGAGGGAGAGGTGGAGCTAGGTATCTTACTCTCTTGGTCTAATATTTCCCCTCATGTGATGTTTATGACCCAGAGAGAGAGAGAGAGGGAGAGGTTGAGGTAGGTATCTTACTCTCTTGGTCTAATATTTCCCCTCATGTGATGTTTATGACCCAGAGAGAGAGAGAGAGAGGGAGAGGTTGAGGTAGGTATCTTACTCTCTTGGTCTAATATTTCCCCTCATGTGATGTTTATGACCCAGAGAGAGAGAGAGAGGGAGAGGTTGAGGTAGGTATCTTACTCCCTTGGTCTAATATTTCCCCTCATGTGATGTTTATGGCCCAGAGAGAGAGAGACGTTTCGGGGATTATTATCATGTTTTGTTTGATTATAATATTATTGAGAATTGGGCTTGCTTTTGCCAGTTTTGAGGAATAGATTTTAGTTTGTCCTATACATAGGCTAGCAAAAAAAACTTTCCCGGACTTCCTTGAAACTATATTTATGCCCACTCAGAAAGCGGAAATCGTACATTTTTCGATAGAAAAATGTGACATTATAATTAATTTTGAGTTTATTTTTTCCTGGACACCCTCTTTATAATATATATATATATATATATATATATATATATATATATATACAGTATATTATACAATATATTATAGTAGTAGCGAAAAACAGGTATACTGTAGTGATAGCGATAAATACTTTAATGGGTACCGGTATTTTAGAGTTCCTATTTTTGCCAACTGATTCGCCATCTTGGTAGCATAAGGTCGTTGCACACTGACACGACAGCCCCTTCAAGGCTGGCACGAACACCCACGACACGTACAAATCCTGTGTCGTGCCGAATTTACTAGAGATCGCGGCGAAAATGGGTGGCATCGTTAGAGTCGTATCTCTACCGTATCTCTTCCGCATGACTTGATAAGACTCTAGCGATGCCGATACGGTGGAGAAACGAATGCTACGAAGAAGATAGGAAAAGTCGTGCGAAGGGTACACGACTAGTCCACGGAAAAGATAAGACCCAAAAGACTGCGATACGACTCGGAAGAATCGTATCGACGCCGTATTGACGCCGTGAGACGTGCAACCGGATTGAGGCTAGACGCGCGGTTGCCAATTTTCAGCACGGAAGAGATACGGTCCGCATGGCAGGCTAACGCACCAGACAACTTTGAAACGGGCCATACGGCTTTGATACGGACCATACGTCTTTGATACGGACCACACAATTGTGATACAGCGAGTTCGTGATGGAGACCAGACTCAGACGATTTTTTACAGTTGCCGGGGGATTCCCGCGAACTTTTGAACAGCTCAAAATCTCGTATCGACCCCCGATACGTCGCCTGGCCCGTGAGAATCACCCACGGCTAAATTCCGATATCCACGATTATATTGCCGATTCGCCGTATCAGGCTGAAATTTTGAGTCGGGAATTCGCCTGGAGGGGCTTTTGTGTCAGTGTGCAACGATCTTTATTATAGTAGCTTTATATTTAAGGTGAGAGTGTGAGTTAGTGTGACAGTGGTAAGAGAGAGAGAGTGAGTGAGTGTGAGAGTGAGTTAGTGAAGAATATGAGAATGTGTTTGAGAGCGATATAAAGTACATAATGGGTATGAGAGTATAATGAGTGAGTGCAAGTGAATAATGAGAAAGAAAGAGAGAGAGAAGGAGAGGGGGTTGGGGAAGGGATATATTTAAATGATTAAATAAGAACATTGTGACAACATAACTCTGACACTGATTAAGTATGCACAGGGCTAGTTGATTGTGGGATATATATATATATATATATATATATATATATATTATGTGTGTGTATGTGTGTGTGCATGCGGTTCTGCACAGTCTCCAGTATAGAATATGGAATTAAAAATTGTGAGATTGAATTAAGAGTAGTTTGTTATACTGTTATTAAATCATCTCATCAGTCAACTGATTAATAACTATCTACACTATTAATTCATTCACTTTAAGTTTACCTCCATATTCCGCATCATTGGGAAGAACAGAACTTATGTAGGGGACTCTACGGTTGGCCATATAAGTCGTGTCGCTGATATCATTACGTTTTGCTCGTTGTGTGCTGTATTAATGTCTGTCAGATGTTGAATACGGTGTGTAAAGATAGCAATATGTTTGTATATCTCACTCGAAACGATGAATAAATTTTTAGATCGTACGGATACCAATTATTGATCGAAATATACTTGGTGCCGCTACATCACTTATTTGGGTAACTGTTCACTGTAATAAATCAAGGGTGTGAAAAATGTATATAAGATCGTTGGGTCTGTTGACTAGGATTTACCTTTCTGTCCTTGCATAAGATAGGTTTTACTATCAATATCCCTTTAAGGGGAGATGGGCGTATTTATTTGCTTATTGTTTTATATTTGTATATTTTTTTAGTTTCCTCCCTAGACCTCCATCAACTTAAATGTGTACATTTTTCGGTACAAAAATGTCCCAGCCGAAGGTCGGTTACTCTTAAAATTACAGGCTGGCTATCGCTCGCCAGGAAAAAATCGACACTTAAATGACACGAAAAGTCTTAAAATTGACACAGAAGTGGGGCGAAACGTCTTAACATCGCCAAACTAATGGGCCAAACGTCTGAAAATCTGAAAACTAATAGGACTAAACATGATGGAGAAGGGCGCCAGAACCCCCCCCCCCCTTAAATGTATTGATTATTATGAACACTGGAGTTGTTCTGTTCACACACATTATTATTGACAGTGTACAGTCGCAGTCGCGGCGGTCATTATTGGTGATACAGACATTATCCAAACTGGTGCGGTTTAAGGGGAGGTATTTAGTTTGTTCCCTAGACCTCCATCAAGCTTAAAATTACACCCCCTTGAGTCCCTTTCAAAATGAATTTGTACATTTTTCGGTAGAAAAATGTCCCGGCCGAAGGCCGGTTCCTCTTAAATTACCGGCTCGCTATCGCTCGCCAGGATAAAATCGACACCTGAATTGCACGAAAGGTCTTAATATGGGGTGAAAGTTCTTAAAATCGCTAAACTAATGGGGCAAACGTTTTATAATATCAAAAGCAATGGGGCTAAACCTGAGGGAGAAAGGGGTCAAGAAAAAATCCTTCAAGTGAAGATCTCCCCTTTAGGGCAGTTGGCCGTATTTGTTTGCTTATTGTTTTATTTATTTATTTTTGTATTTTTATTTTTATTTTTTAGTTTCCTTCCTAGACCTCCATCAACCTGTAAACAACACACCATAGACCCCCTTCAAGTTAAATGTGTAAATTTTTCGGTAGAGAAATGTTCCGGCCGAAGGGCGGTTACTCCTAAAATTTCAGGCTCGCTATCGCCATCGACACCTAAATGGCAGGAAAGGTCTTAATATTCACAAAGAAATGGGACGTAAAGTTTTAAAATCACCAAGCTAATGGGCCGAACGTCTTAAAATCTAAAAACCAATGGGAGTAAACACGAGGGAGAAGGGGGCCAGAAAAACCAGCCCCCCTCCCCCTTAATTGAAGCTCCTTATTAGTGATTTACGGAGATTCCTTTACATTAATCGGAGTCTGTAAAATGGGTTGGAATTGATGAGCGTGACTTTATTGCTCTGTCTCGAGTCGCCCCCCTCCCCCAAAAAAAATAAAATAATAATATTAATAATTAAAAAAACTCATAATAATAATGGGGTAAGTGCCAGAGTACATACATACATACATACATTATTGCACAGTTGGCCACGTTATTTATACTCCATATATATATATATATATATATATGTATATATATATATATATATATATATATATATATATATATATATATATATACAGTATATATATATATATATGCCAAGCACTCTTTCATCAATAATAAATGCACTGAACTATCCAACTCTAGCTCTTCCCAAGTTTTCTGGCATCTAGCCAAAAACCTCTCCAACAATTTCTCTTCCTCGTCTTTCCCTCCCCTTCCCACTCTGATGGCACAACCATCCCTTCTTCCTCTGACAAAGCTAAACTCTTCGCTCAAACATTTGCTAGAAACTCCACCTTGGATGATTCCGGTGCTATTCCTCCCTCTCCACCTTCCTCTCTCTTACTTATGCCTAATATCCTAATCTCTTCTAAAGATGTACTTTCTACCCTCTCTGGCCTTAATACTAAGAAGGCGTACGGTCCAGACGGTGTTCCTCTTGTTGTACTCAAAAACTGTTCTTCCGTGCTGACTAGGCAAACTAAACTCTTTCGTCTCTGTCTATCCTCTAACGTCTTCCCTTCATGCTGGAAGTTTGCTCTCATTCAACCTGTCCCAAAGAAGGGTGACCGCTCTCTACCCTCCAACTATCGTCCAATTGCTCTCATCTCTGTCTTTCTAAAGTTTTTGAAACTATTCTTGCTTCCAAATTTCTTAAGCATTTCTCTTCTCATAATCTGCTCTCAGATCGCCAGTATGGTTTCCTTAAGGGTCGCTCTACTGGTGATCTTCTTTCTTATCTTACTAACTCTTGGTCATCCTCCTTTCAGGACTTCTGTGAGACTTTTTCTATTGCACTAGACATATCGAAAGCCTTCGATAGAGTCTGGCACAAATCTTTAATTTCTAAACTACCCTCCTTCAGTTTCTATCCCTCCATCTGTGCCTTTGTCTCTAATTTCCTTTCCGGCCGTTCCATAGCTGCGGTTGTGGACAGCCATCGCTCACTTCCTCACCCTATAAACTCCGGTGTTCCTCAGGGCTCTGTCCTATCTCCTATTCTCTTTCTAATTTTTATAAATGATCTTCTCAACTGTACCTCAATTCCCATCCATTCATATGCAGACGACTCAACCTTACACTACTCCATTAGTTTTTCAGAACGCCCAAGCCAGCAATTCCTCAACACAAACGGAGTGAAGCCATAGAACACTTAAATTCTGATCGATCTAACTACGGTACTATCTCCAATTGGGGCAGAGAGAACCTTGTTACCTTTAATGCTTCCAAAACCCAATTTCTCCATCTATCTTCCCGTCAGGAACTCCCAGCGGACTATCCCTTATTCTTCAACAATACAAAAATCAATCCTTCATCTTCTCTCAATATTCTTGGTGTCTCTTTTTCTTCTGCTCTCAGTTGGAAGGACCATATTACCAGTCTTGCTAAGGCAGCCTCCCAGAAGCTGGGTGTGTTCAACTGCCTTAGGGGCATAGTGCGTCCTTGTATTGAGTATTGTTCACATGTGTGGGGAGGTTCCTCTCACACCGCTCTCCTAGACAAAGTTGAAAGGAAGGCCTTTCGTATCATTAACTCCCGTCCACTCACCAACTCTCTGCAATCTCTCTCTCTCCGCCGCAATGTTGCATCTCTCTCGCTATTCTATCGCTACTATAATAATCAGTGTTCCTCGAGCTTCCCCAGTGTATACCACCTCCTTTACGTAGGGCACGTGGTACCCGTCTTGCAACACAATCCCACCCCTACTCTGTGCAACTCTCCAACCCAAGAGTGAAACGTTACTCTCAAACTTTCTTCTATTCAACAGCTGAGCTCTGGAACTCCCTCCCAGAATCAGTCTTTCCCTCTTCCTATGACTTAAATTGCTTCAAACTCCGTGTGTCCAGGCATTTTGGCTCGAACGTCCCTTGATTTTGGCCCTGTCACTCTTTCAACTATGGGGGAGGCACTCGCTATAGGCAGTTCTGCCTTTTGCCTCCCTCACTCACATAGAACAAAAAATATATATGTAGAAGGATAATTAGTAGGATTGAATTAGAGGTGTTTTGTCTGATGCAGTAGTTGAATAATGACCAATTAAGGGGACAGTGGTTATTTTGGGGGTCAATTTATTTATATATTCATTGTTTTGTTTAGTCTCCTCGCTAGACCTTCAGCAAGCTTTAAACAACACTCTCTAGACCCCCTTTCAAGATAAATTTGAAAAAATGTCCCGACCGAAGGACGATTTCTCTAAAAATTACAAGCTCGCTATCGCTCGCTAGGACAAAAATCGACGCCTAAATGGCATGACAAGTCTTTATTGATATAGAAATGGGACGAAAGGTTTTAAGATCGACAAACTAATGGGGCAAACGTCTTATAATCTGAAAACTAATGGGGCTAAAGATGAGGAAGAAGGGGGACCAGCAAAACGACCCCTCTCCCCTTAATTAACGTTTTTTTTTTAGCAAATTACTCTAGTCAGTCAATCACACACTAGGTTTCCTTCCCTACATTTAGGCGTGGACACAAACTTATGCGGCCGACTGTACACACACGATACTAAGGGGAGATGGGTTGTTTTTCTAGACCCCCTTCTCCCTCATGTTAAGTTAGGGCCTAATTAGTGTTCGAAGCTATCCCCGAGCAGAATCGAATCCTCTTATTAAGGGGAGATGGGCAGTTTTTCTGGTCCCCTTTCTTCCTCGTGTTTAGCCCTATTGGTTTGCAGATTGTATGACGTTCGGCCCATTACATTGGCGATTTTAAGACCTTTCACCCCATTTCTTTGTCAATATCAAGATTTTTCGTGTCATTTAGATGTTGATATTTTCCTGGCGAGCGATATCGAGCGTATAATTTAAGAGGAACAAAGGACGGGACATTTTTCTATCGAAAACAAGTTTCTGGGAAGGGGGGGGGGGGGGGGGGTAAGTTTGATGGAGGTCTAGTGAGGAAACTAGAAAAATAACAATTACATGAAAAAAGCGACCGAAATATGAACCATCCCCCTTAATTAGTTTTGCTAATAATGTATAGCTCGGAGGTTCATTTGGCAGTTCGAGAGTTCATCACACTGGGCCTGGATGTGTGTATTTTATGAGTGTGTGTGTGTATAGGTGTGGTAGAGTGCGTGCGCGGGGGTGTATGTGTGTGTGTATAGGTGCGTTAGAGTGCGTGCGCGGGGGTGTACGTGTGTGTGTGTATAGGTGCGGTAGAGTGCGTGCGTGGGGGTGTATGTGTGTGTGTATAGGTGCGTTAGAGTGCGTGCACGGGGGTGTATGTGTGTGTGTATAGGTGCGTTAGAGTGCGTGCACGGGGGTGTATGTGTGTGTGTATAGGTGTGGTAGAGTGCATGCGCGGGGGTGTATGTGTGTGTGTATAGGTGCGGTAGAGTGCATGCGCGGGGTCTATGTATGTGTGTATAGGTGCGGTAGAGTGTGTGCGCGGGGGTGTATGTGTGTGTGTATTGGTGTGGTAGAGTGCGTGCGCGGGGGTGTACAGTATGTGTGTGTGTATAGGTGTGGTAGAGTGTGTGCGCGGGGGTGTATGGGTGTGTGTATAGGTGTGGTAGAGTGCGTGCGCGGGGGTGTATGTGTGTGTGTATAGGTGCGGTAGAGTCCGTGCGCGGGGGTGTATGTGTGTGTGTATAGGTGCGTTAGAGTGCGTGCGCGGGGGTGTATGTGTGTGTGTATAGGTGCGGTAGAGTGCATGCGCGGGGGTGTATGTATGTGTGTATAGGTGCGGTAGAGTGCATGCGCGGGGGTCTATGTATGTGTGTATAGGTGCGGTAGAGTGCATGCGCGGGGGTGTATGTGTGTGTGTATAGGTGCGGTAGAGTGCATGCGCGGGGGTGTATGTATGTATGTATAGGTGCGGTAGAGTGCATGCGCGGGGGTCTATGTATGTGTGTATAGGTGCGGTAGAGTGCATGCGCGGGGGTGTATGTGTGTGTGTATAGGTGCGGTAGAGTGCATGCGCGGGGGTGTATGTATGTGTGTATAGGTGCGGTAGAGTGCATGGCCGGGGGTCTATGTATGCGTGTATAGGTGCGGTAGAGTGCGTGCGCGGGGGTGTATGTGTACAAAGGAGTACAAAGGAAATCAAGCAACAACAGATCCAGTGACCCTTCTAGGTTGCTTGTCCTCCAAAACACTGAGGATCAAGTGTCCAAACAGTGGTTTAGAGTGGGTAAGGGAACATTGGAAAGGGAATTACTGCCCTGGAACTAATGTCCGTGGCAGGATTAGGAAGTTAGTAGGGGACAGATGGGTTAGTAACTGAGGGGGGATAAAATAAAGTTATTCATTTACAAACGCAGTCAGTCGCGGGTTTGATGCGAGATATTTGTCTAGGCGGAGTTTAAATGAATCAACGGTGATGCAGTCTATGTGTGTGTGTGTGTGTGTGCAGTCTAATGCAGTGTGTGTGTATAGGTGCGGTAGAGTGCATGCGCGGGGTGTATGTGTGTGTGTATAGGTGCAGTAGAGTGCGTGCACGGGGATGTATGTGTGTGTGTATAGGTGCGTTAGAGTGCGTGCACGGGGTGTATGTGTGTGTATATAGGTGCGGTAGAGTGCATGCGCGGGGGTGTATGTGTGTGTGTATAGGTGCGGTAGAGTGCGTGCGCGGGGGTGTATGTGTGTGTGTGTATAGGTGCGTTAGAGTGCGTGCACGGGGGTGTATGTATGTGTGTATAGGTGCGGTAGAGTGCATGCGCGGGGATGTATGCGTGTGTGTATAGATGCGGTAGAGTGCGTGCGCGGGGGTGTACAGTATGTGTGTGTGTGTATAGGTGTGGTAGAGTGCGTGCGCGGGGGTGTATGTGTGTGTGTATAGGTGTGGTAGAGTGCGTGCGCGGGGGTGTATGTGTGTGTGTATAGGTGCGGTAGAGTGCATGCGCGGGGGTATATGTGTGTGTGTATAGGTGCGTTAGAATGCGTGCACGGGGGTGTATGTATGTGTGTATAGGTGTGGTAGAGTGCATGCGCGGGGGTGTATGTGTGTGTGTATAGGTGCGTTAGAGTGCGTGGACGGGGGTGTATGTATGTGTGTATAGGTGTGGTAGAGTGCGTGCGCGGGGGTATATGTGTGTGTGTATTGGTGCGTTAGAGTGCGTGCGTTTGAGTGCGTGCGCGGGGGTGTATGTGTGTGTGTATAGGTGCGGTAGAGTGCGTGCGTTCGAGTGCGTGTGCGGGGGAGCCTCCTTATGTCCCCCCCCCCCCCCTAACCCCCACCCACTCGATCCAACCTCGGCCCCGGATTTTATTGTCTTTTTTTTGCGATTAGGGAAAATGCCTGGCCCGGGAGCTTCCGCCTCCACCTGTCTTTGTTGTCCTTGTTACTTTATTGTCCCGTATTTGTTGTTGTCTTTATGGTCTTGCATTCTTTACTGCTCTGTGTTTATGGTTTACTGCTCTGTGTTTATGGTTTCTTTGTTTTCTTTCTTTACTGCCCTGTTTTTATTGTTTCTGTGTTGTCTTTGTTTCTCTACTGCCCTATATTATGTGTGTCTTTATTGTCTTTGTTTCTCTACTGCCCTATATGTATTGCTTCTTTATTGTCTTTGTTTCTCTACTGCCCTATATATGTGTTATTGTCTTTGTTTCTCTACTGCCCTATATGTATTGTCTTTATTGTCTTTGTTCTCTACTGCCCTGTATTGTCTTTATTGTTTCTCTACTGCCCTATATGTATTGCTTCTTTATTGTCTTTGTTTCTCTACTGCCCTATATGTATTGTGTCTTTATTGTCTTTGTTTCTCTACTGCCCTATATGTATTGTCTTTATTGTCTTTGTTTCTCTACTGCCCTATATGTATTGTTTCTTTATTGTCTTTGTTTCTCTACTGCCCTATATGTATTTCTTCTTTATTGTCTTTGTTTCTCTACTGCCCTATATGTATTGCTTCTTTATTGTCTTTGTTTCTCTACTGCCCTAGATGTATTGCTTCTTTATTGTCTTTGTTTCTCTACTGCCCTATATGTATTTCTTCTTTATTGTCTTTGTTTCTCTACTGCCCTATATGTATTGCTTCTTTATTGTCTTTGTTTCTCTAGTGCCCTATATGTATTGTTTCTTTATTGTCTTTGTTTCTCTACTGCCCTATATGTATTGCTTCTTTAGTGTCTTTGTTTTTCTCCTGCCCTGTATTTACTGTTTATGTATTGTCTTTGTTTCTCTACTGCCCTATATTATTTGTGTCTTTATTGCCTGTATTGTCTTTGCTTCTATTTACTGTTTCTTTATTTCTTTTGTTTCTTGTATGCCCTGTATGTATTGTTTCTATTGTGTCGTTGTTTTCTTTATTTGTTTTTGTTTCTTTACTGCCCTTTATTTATATATTGTTTATGTTGTCTTTATCGTGTTTGTCTCGTTACTCCTTCCGTATATATTGTGTGTGTGTTGGGCGGCGAGTTGATAACACTATTTACTGCGACGTATTTGGGGGTTATTATGATATATCTTATTTTATTATTGTCCAGGGTTTTCTTTGTGTTTTGTCATTTCCAAGCAATGTATTTTTAGCTAATCATAAAGTCGGACATGTTGGGAGAGAGGTAGCCTGACCAGGATTCGAACCCTCTCACTCTAGGTATATTTGGGAGAGTTGGGCACCGTAACCACTCGGCCATTAGCGGATACAAGGGAAGCAACCTTAGTTCTTCATCCTTTCAAGATACAATTACGCATTTCTTTTTATGTTTTCTGGCCATTATTGGACGATGTTACTCAGATTGGGAAGGGCATATGGCAGTCAGAGGGTTAGTTGAGATAGTCTTGCCCTTTATAATGCCCACAGATCCTTCCTAAACTGTGTAAAATCTTCTAGTGATATCCAGAATAAACTGACAAAATGCGTATAACCTGGGGGTTAAGTCAGTTGTTTTCGCCAAAGAGAGAGAAAAACAAAACAGACTATAGATGTTTTACAGTGTGTTGTTGCTTGCTTTCCACTATCATCCCTGTGCTGTCTATCTCCCTTCTCCCCGTAAGTGTAAAATGCAGGAAGGTCACCATGTTCTTCTCTGACCTTCGTAGGGACAACTCCACTATTTAAGGGGGGATGGGCCGGTTTTCTGGACCACTTTCTCCCTCATGTTTAGCCCCATTAGTTTTCAGATGTTAACATGTTTGCCCCATTAGTTAGTCGATTTTAAGACCTTTCGCCCCATTTCTTCGTCAATATTTAGACCTTTCGTGCTATTTAGGTGTCGATTTTTTCCCTGGCGAACGATAGTGAGCCTGAATGTCGGCCGGGACATTTTTCTACCGAAAAATGTACAAATTAATCTAGAAGGGGGATCTGATCGATGTTTTTTTAAATTTGATGGAGGTCTAGGGAGGAAACTAGAAAAATAATGAATACATGCAAAATATCGTCCAAAAAGTGAACCTTTAGGGGAGCTTTGTTTTTATTTTCTGGACCCACTTCTCCCTCATGTTTAACCCCATTAGTTTTGATATTTTATGACGTTCGCTGCATTAGTTTAGAGACTTTAGGTGTCAATTTTTTTCCTGGCGAGCGATATCGAGGCTGGAAATTTTTTATACCGAAAAATTTCAAAGTTTATCTCGGGTCTTGGGGTATTTCTTTAAGCTTGATGGAGGTCTTGGGAGGAAACTAAATAATATAAATATATAAATAAACAAATCAATGAACAAATATATACAAATCTCCCCATAAGCCCGTGGAAATACACTAGAACAAAATATTAGTTTAACCCCTTCGGCCCACGACGACGCTACTGTTGGCTGGCTCAAGGTCCGTGGACATGGATCTTGGTCTGGCTACCAGTAGACGATTTGAGTCAGTTTTGGTCTCTAAGAATCGAACGGGTCGCATCTCAATTAAGGGGATTTTTTTTTTTTTTTGGGGGGGGTCTATTTATTTATGTGTTCATTTTTTTTTTGGGGGGGGGTCTATTTATTTATGTGTTCAATTTTTTTTTTTGGGGGGGGGGTCTATTTATTTATGTGTTCATTTATTTTTTAGTTTCCTCGCTAGACCTCCATCAAGCTTTTAAACAAAAAACACTCCCAAGACCCCCTTTCAAGATTTTTTTTTACCTTTTTCGATTGGAATAAGTCCCGGCCGCAGGCCGGTTTCTCTTAAGGTTACAGGGTCGCTATCGCTCGCCAGGAAAAAATTAACACCTAACTGGCACGAAAGGTCTTGATATTGATATCGAAATGGGACGAAAGGTTTTAAAATCGGCAAACTAAAGGGGTGAACATCTTTATATCTCAAAAAGGATGATTAAAGTGTTCATAATACTTTATCACTTAACCCATTCAGTACCGGTGAGGTCCTTTTCATCATATTCTGTCAATTATTAGACGATTTTATTCAGTTTATATATCTCAATTAATCCTTTTAGCTACCATACATCACTCCTACGCTTCATAAAATCGTCTAGATATTGTTAGACATTAAATTAGAAAGACGTCGCCGGTACTGTAAGGTTTAAAGGTACATCGGTAGTAATTCATTCAATGAATATAGTAGCATACAAAGGGTTATCAAATACTACATACACAAATATATTATCATTACCGGTAGGACTATATCAATGAATATAGTAGCATACAAAGGGTTATCAAATACTACATACACAAATATATTATCATTACCGGTATATCAAGTTTGATTTTATATTTATCTTTATATATTTTGTTTTCAACGTTTACTATTTGACAGTGTGCGGGTTGAGATGGTCCAATAACGCTTCTGCCAACATCCTCGTGAATATTGCCACTGTAGGAGAGACAGAGTATAGTGACAGTATGATGGTGGTAGTAGTGTAGGGTGTGGTAGTGATAGTGTTGGGTGATGGTATAGTGGGGATGATAGTGTGGTGGTGGTGGTGGTGATAGTGTGGTGTGATGGTGTGGTATGGTGGTGGTAATGGTGTTAGTGTGGTATGGTGGTGGTGGTGGTGTTAGTGTGGTATGGTGGTGGCGGTGGTGTTAGTGTGGTATGGTGGTGGTGTTAGTGTGGTGTGATGGTGTGGTATGGTGGTGGTGTTAGTGTGGTGTGATGGTGTGGTATGGTGTTAGTGTGGTGTGATGGTGTGGTATGGTGGTGGTGGTGGTGTTAGTGTGGTGTGATGGTGTGGTATGGTGGTGGTAATGGTGTTAGTGTGGTGTGATGGTGTGGTATGGTGGTGATAATGGTGTTAGTGTGGTGTGATGGTGTGGTATGGTGGTGGTGTTAGTGTGGTGTGATGGTGTGGTATGGTGGTGGTGATAGTGTGGTGTGATGGTGTGGTATGGTGGTGGTGGTGTTAGTGTGCGGGTGGTGATAGTATAATGCTAGTGCGGGATGGTGATGGTGGGGGTGATAGTGTGGTGGTGGTGGTGGGGGTGATAGTGTGGTATGGTGTTAGTGATATAGTGGTGGTGATGGTGACAGTATGGTGGCGTATTGGTGATAATGGTGACAGTAAGTATGATGTTAGTGATATAGTGGTAGTGGTAGTGGTAGTATGTTGGTTGTAATATTGGTATGGTAGTGGTGGTGATGGTTTGGTACGGCTGCTGGTGTGGTGGTGATAATGACAGTATGGTGGTGGTAGTCGTGATGATGGTGACAGTATGATAGTGGGACTAATGTAGTGGTGGAGATGGCGACAGAGTGGTGGTGATGATGATTGTATAGTGGTGGTGATGGTGACAGTGTAGTGATGATGATAATGTGGCCCAGGTAATAGTTTAATGTTGCAGATAGTGTGATGGTGGTCGTAGTGATTGTGGATTTTGATGGTAGTGGTGGTGATGGTAGTAGCAGCGGTAGTGGTGGTAGGTAGCTAGGGCAGTGGACCAGTACCACTATACAGTTACAAAATGGTAGCTCAATCGGTCATTGATAAAGGTAATAGTGGTAGTGATATTAGTAGCGGTGGTAATAGCTATGGTGGTAGTCGTAGTACTGGTGATAGTGGTAGTAGTGTTAGCAGTGATGTTGCTGGTAGCGGTGGTAGTGGTGTTAGCAGTGATGGTATTGGTAGTGGTTGTAATAGTGGTAAAGGTAGTGGTGGTAGTAGTGGTAGTTGTGTTAGCAGTGGTCGTGGTGTTAGCAGTGGTAGTGGTGGTAGTAGTGGTCGTGGTGTTAGCAGTTATAGTAGTGGTAGTAGTGTTAGCAGTGGTAGTGGTGGTAGCAGCAGTGGTAGTGGTGGTAGCAGCAGTGGTAGTGGTGGTAGGAGTGGTAGTGGTACAGGTGGTAGCAGTGATGGTAGTGGCAGTCAGCTAGGGCAGGGACCCACCACCACACACCATGGTAGCTCAACCAGTCATTGTTAAAGGCGAACACTCAACCCACACACACACACTCTCTCTCTCTCTCTCTCTCTCTCTCTCTCTCTCTCTCTCTCTCTCTCTCTCTCTCTCTCTCTCTCTCTCTCTCTCTCTCTCTCTCTCTCTCTCTCTCTTTACATTGTCTACTATCTCTACCCTATCTACTGTCTCTCTTTTATCTCTATGTACTGCCATCTGTCTCTATTTCCTTTTTACACTATTGACTATTTCTACACTGTCTACTGTCTCTATGTGTTCTATACACTGTCTACTGTCTCTCTACCCTGTCTACTGTCTCTCAATCCTGTCTACTGTCTCTCAAGCCTGTCTACTGTCTCTCAAGCCTGTCTACTGTCTCTCTACCCTGTTCACTCTCATTCTACCCTGTCTACTGTGTCTTTACCCTGTCTACTGTCTCTCAACCCTGTCTAATATCTCTCAACCCTGTCTACTGTCTCTCAACACTGTCTACTATCTCTCAACCCTGTCTACTGTCTCTCTACCCTGTCTACTATCTCTCAACCCTCTCTAATGTCTCTCTACTCTGTACTGTCTCTCTAGTCTGTCTACTGTCTCTTTACACTGTCTACTGTCTATCTACCTTGTCTACTGTCTCTTTACCCTGTCTACTGTCTATCTACCCTGTCTACTGTCTCTCTACCCTGTCTACTGTTTCTCAACCCTGTATACTGTCTCTCTACTCTGTCTACTGTCTCTCAACTCTGTCTACTGTCTCTCTACTCTGTTTACTCTCATTCTACCCTGTCTATACTGTCTCTTCACACGTCTACTGTCCATCTCTACTCTGTCTACTGTCTATCTACGCTGCCTGCTGTCTCTTTACCTCGCCTACTGTCTCTGTACACTGTCTACTGTCTGCCTACAATATTTACTATCTCGCTACACTGTCTAATGTCTCTCTAAAAGTCTGTTGTCTCTCTATTTTAACTACTGTCTATCAAAACTATCTCTTGAATTTTTACACTTCCTGCTATCTCTGTCTGTATTTACTGTCTATTGTCTATATGCATTGAATACTGTCTCTCTACCTTATATATCGTCTCTGTACGGAATCTACTGTCTATTGTCTCTATACATTGAATACTGTCTCTCTACCTTATATATCGTCTCTGTACGCAATCTACTGTCTATCTGCACTGTTTAATGTCTCTTACACTGTCTGCTGATTTTCTACTGTATTGTATCTACCCAGTCTGGTGTCTCTCTACTCCCTGTCAACATTGTCTACTGTCTCTCTTCTCTCTGTCAACACTGTCTACTGTCTATCTACGCTAACTACTGTCTTTCTACTCTACTATATCTCTATTGTCCCTCAACACTCTACTGTCTCTACACTGCCTAATGTGTCTGTACTGTAACTATGCACTGTCGACTGTCTCTTTTCTGTCTATTGTCTCTTTACCTTGTATATTGTCTCGACCCTGTGCCCCCTTTATGTCTATCGTCACTATCTGTATTGTAATACTACTTCCAAACTATGCCTTGATCTGCTAAGCCAATCATACTTATATATATATATCATTTTATATATATATATACATATATATATTTGCAGGATTATATTACCAGTGCTTTGTTTTCCATGGCTTAATTAACCTATTCAAGATCCGCTTAAGCATTTATTTTCTTAATTACTAAGAGAGTGTACGAGAGTGAAGTGGAAGGACAGAGATGAAAAGCAAACCGATAGAGATGTGGACGGACGGAGTTAAGAAGTACAGTATATGCGTGAAAGCTGTGCTGGATGGGAGGGGCGTCGACTGACTGGTGACAGAGGTGCATGGGGGCGATTCATTCGTGGCCACCTATTCGGGGATCATGGCGTCCGGCAATAGATAGTTAGATAGATTTTCTGTGTTCTGGCTATTATTTGATGATTTTATTCATATTCGGCAGGGTACCGGTATATGTAAGTCAGAGGATTAATTGAGACAGTCTTCTCCCTTAAAGTTCCCACAGATCCTTCCTAAACTGTATAAAATTGTCTAATGATATCCAGAATAAAATAAAAATGCATCATAATCTTTAAATGGATTAAATGAAATAATTTGAAACACATTAATTATAATATAGAATGTTGAAATGACCTTCCTGGTAGCTGTTGACCTATACTTGGGGGATAGGTAAGGGGATGAGGTCCTATACTCTGGTTCATTTCATCTGACGGTAAATTGAATCCCTTAGCAGCTAGTTTCTCTATATTTAATGGAAAAATATGAAACTACTATGTCTCTGCATCATATTAAGACCAAGTTTACATAATCAGCACCATAATTAACTGCAAAATCTTCAAAATAACTGAGAAATCTTGATGGGAACTTCGCAATTTACCGGCAGTTGAAAAGCAACAGAGTATCGCGTGTAGTCCATTCATTATAACTAGGCCAAAAATCTTCACCACTAACCTTTATAACTATAGAACGACTAGAGTAAGCATGATACTATATCTACCATTTGGGAAGAGCCAGCCAGGGAATAGTTGTGCGAATTTACAGCCCATTTATCAGAGTATATGTTGTCTTAACCCCTTGAGGACTATGACGCGTTTTGACAGTTTATTCTGGCTTTCATTAGATGACTTTATACAACTTACGAAGGATCTGTGGGCATCAAAAGGGTGAATACTGTCTCAATTAAGCCTCTGACTTCCACATACCGGTACCCTTCCTTATCTGAATCAAATCGTCTAATAATAACTAGAATATACTGTCAAAACGATTCATAACATGTATTTGGTTCTGTCGTTAGTAAATATTAGATCATTTAATTGTCTAAAGGGTAAGTGTTGAGTTGATGAGAGAGAGAGTGAGTTCTCTGAGTGTTGTCCCTGCTGGTTTTAATAATAACACTACCATTCACAGCATGACATAGCATAACATGACGATCGAGGTCAGTCGATAACTTCAGAAAAATACCTTGACCGATATGAACAGGTATTACAAAACCTTCATCACACAATACGTGTATCAATCATCATTATAAGCCCGGGAAGAATACGATATATGCATCACACACACACACTCTCTCATCACACACACACACACACACACACACACACTCTCTCATCACACACACACATCACACTCCATTAACACACTCCACTCTCTCTCTCTCACACACACACACACACACACACACACATTATGAAGACTTAACCCTTTCTGTATTGGAGGGCGCGTATCTTCCTTTTATTTAGGCTATCATTAGACGATTTTGTTCAGCATAGGAAGGAAATTTGGTCATAAGAGGGTTAGTTAGAATCGTTTACCCCTTTGATTCCTAGAGATCTTTCCTAGACTGCATACAATCGTCTACTATTGACCAGAATATAATGAACACAAAAACGCGTCATCATATCCTGAAGGGGTTAAATTGCATTCCATTAAGGGGGGTCACCGGCTATGTTTATCTTTCCCTCCTTTTCTCTCTTTCCCTGGCTTGTATCCATTCGGCCCCATTCAGCCAACTATTTTAAGACGTTTATCCCCATCCAGATGTCGATTTCTTCCTGCCGAGCGATAGCGAGCCAGCATTGTATGGAGAAATCCGGCTTCGCCGGAGAAATTTTTCTATCGAAAAATGTAAAAATTTAGCTTGCTGTCAAAACAAAAATATATATATACTGGCTCGCTACCGCTCGCCAGGAAAATATTGACACCTGGATGGGGGTAAACGTCTTAAAACAGTGGGCTGAATGGGGCCGAATTGATACAAGCCAGAGAAAGGGAGAAAAGGAGAGAAAGATCAAACAAAACAGGTGACCCCCCTTAACCCTTTCAAGATACGTTGACGCATTTCTTTTCTGTTTTCTGGCTATTATTGTATTATATTGTTGAGATTAGGCAAGGTACATGGAAGTCAGAGTTGTTGTTGTTGTTGTTGTTGTTCCCCAAGCTGCCTGGCCGAACAGCCCCAAGGCCCCGAGCAAGGCCAAGGCCATAACCGAGCGTCCCCACAGAACCCTCCCTGCCTACCACAATAAAGCCTGGGTGACCGAAGCCACTCCATGGCGGGGAGCCGAGGAGGGTGCAGAAACGCCCGGGAAACCAAAGCCCCACCCAGGGCCCTGTGCCCCTCAGCAATTATGAAGAGAAAGTTGAGGGGCAAAGGAAAAATGTGACGCTTTGGCTTGCAATCTTGGTAGATTGGGAGGTCAATCCACGGAAGAGACACCGTCACTTGAGATCTAGAAAATATATAAGTAAAAGGAACAGTCAGAGTAAGCTATGGGTATGGCAGAGATCGCTCAGTTCTCACTCTGATAGACCAGCCCATCACCACATTACTAGAACCCAATCCTCTCAGCATCAGCTAGGAAAGGCCCTAGAAAGCCGCCTTTGGCGGAGGGATAGCTCCCCTATTTCATTGGGCACCCGCCCTTTCGGGGTTGGGCACCCGCCCATTCAGTCAGAGTTGATTGAGATAGTCTTGACAATTATTTTATTCCCACTTATCCTTTCTAAGGTGTACAATATCGTGTAATGATAACCTGAATGAACTGTCAAAGGGTTAAACTTTGAACAAATATGCAAGTATAAATGGTAACCCTTGTTGTTAGTACGACAACGCCCACAGAATTTGGTTCTGGTTGACATAAAACAATTTATACAGTTTAGGAAGGACCTGTGGGTGTCGAAAGGGTAACTTAGATACGATGTGTTCTCTAGATGTTCTTTCTATGCCGAGTCATATCATTCGGCAATAGAAAACAATAGTTGTAATAATAGAAAATAAAAATAAAAAATAGAAAAATTTAAAAACAAAATGAAGAAAAAAAGGAGGAGGATCCTATAGTCCGTTCATTCTAGGTTGGGCAGAAATCGTAACCTCTAACCTCTGTAACTCAAAAAGGGCTAGAGCAAATGAGCTGTCAATTTCCACACCTATTCCCTAGCCAAGTTTTCCCATGTGGTAGACATATTAGCTCGATTAGGCTACTATAGTTTTTGTTTTAGTTATGAGAGGTTAGAGGTTACGATTTCTGCCCAACCTAAAATGAACAGACTATAGTAGCAAGGACTTTCAATGTTGTGTATTAAATTTACACTGGGAAAATCTGATCACACAATCGCAACATAAATGATATACACAAACAGAGCTCTGGAAGCACCTGCAGAAACCTAACTAAAACCTGAGACTGTACTGGCCCCTTTGACTTTTTAGAGAACATTTCTGAGATGCATAAAATCGTCTACCGTCAGCCAAAATAGAAAGCAAATCAAAGATAGAAAAGTGTATTGATCTACTGAAAGGGCTATGTGTGGGGGTCTGTTTTTTACGGACCCCCCCCCCCCGTTTCTCCCTCATTTTTTAACCCCATTAGTTTTGAGATTTTAAGACATTCGTCCCATTGGTTTGACGATAGTAAGATTTTTTGCCCCATTTCTTAGTCAATTGTAATACCTTTTGTGCCATTTAGGTGTTGTTGTTTTTCCTTGCGAGCGATAGCAAGCCTGCACTTTAGGAGGATTCGGCCTTTGGCTGGGAAATTTTTCTACCGAAACATGAAACAAATGTGTCTCGATGTGTGTGTTTTTTTTAGGCTTGATGTACTGTAGGTCTAGGGAGAAAATAGTACCCGTGCCGTCCTTTTAACTTGATTTTAGCTCCTTGTAGACGGTGTTATTCAGTTTAAAAAGAGCCTCCAGCAATGTACAGGCTTCGAAGTATCTCATTTAACCCTTGTTACCACCACAGACACTTATTAAAATGCACAAAATCGTCTAAATATAGCTAGAATAAAATGAAAAAAAACGTCGCCGGTACAGAAGGGGTTAAGTTGATGCTGCTGCCGATGTGGAGGGGGTTTGTGCACTGTAAGAATCCAAGGTTATAAAAAAAGTATATACTGTATATGGGTATATAAACTCATTGAATATATTGATAGTGATATACCTTTCTATCGCTGTATATGATGGCTTGAATACGACGGCTATATATTTAAGGGAGCAGTGGCTATTTGTTGCGTCTATTTATATTTATATATATATATAAATTTATCTTTTAGTTTCCTTGCTAGACCTCCATCAAGCTGTTTAAAAAAAACCCTACTGTAGACCCCCCTTCAAGATAAATTTGTACATTTTCCGGCCGGGAATACTCTTAAAATTACAGGCTCGCTATCGCTCGCAAGGAAAAAATCGACACCTAAATTGCACGAAAGGTCTTAATATTGCCAAGGAAATGGGGCGTAAAGTCTTAAAATCGCCAAACCAATGGTCCGAACGTCTTAAAACCTAACCATCAATGGGGCTAAGCACGGGGGAGAAGAGGGTCCAGAAAACCGGCCCGTCCCCCCTTATTTTGGCTAGATTATTATGGACACATCAAATTGGGTTTATTACGGTTACTATACCTTTAAATGGGGGATTATCATGGACACTTCAAATTGGGTTTATTACGGTTACTATACCTTTAAATGGGGGATTATCATGGACACTTCAAGTTGGGTTTATTACGGTTACTATACCTTTAAATGGGGGGTTATCATGGACACTTCAAGTTGGGTTTATTACGGTTACTATACCTTTAAATGGGGGGTTATCATGGACACTTCAAGTTGGGTTTATTACGGTTACTATACCTTTAAATGGGGGATTATCATGGACACTTCAAGTTGGGTTTATTACGGTTACTATACCTTTAAATGGGGGATTATCATGGACACTTCAAGTTGGGTTTATTACGGTTACTATGCCTTTAAATGGGGGATTATCATGGACACTTCAAGTTGGGTTTATTACGGTTACTATACCTTTAAATGGGGGGTTATCATGGACACTTCAAGTTGGGTTTATTACGGTTACTATACCTTTAAATGGGGGGTTATTATGGACACATCAAGTTGGGTTTATTACGGTTACTATACCTTTAAATGGGGGGTTATCATGGACACTTCAAGTTGGGTTTATTACGGTTACTATAC
This sequence comes from Paralithodes platypus, assembly GCA_032716605.1. Classification (NCBI taxonomy): domain Eukaryota; kingdom Metazoa; phylum Arthropoda; class Malacostraca; order Decapoda; family Lithodidae; genus Paralithodes; species Paralithodes platypus. The sequence goes on from CM064492.1 coordinate 53,818,022, forward strand.
CTTTAAATGGGGGGTTATTATGGACACATCAAGTTGGGTTTATTACGGTTACTATACCTTTAAATGGGGGGTTATCATGGACACTTCAAGTTGGGTTTATTACGGTTACTATGCCTTTAAATGGGGGATTATCATGGACACTTCAAGTTGGGTTTATTACGGTTACTATACCTTTAAATGGGGGATTATCATGGACACTTCAAGTTGGGTTTATTACGGTTACTATACCTTTAAATGGGGGGTTATCATGGACACTTCAAGTTGGGTTTATTACGGTTACTATGCCTTAAATGGGGGATTATCATGGACACTTCAAGTTGGGTTTATTACGGTTACTATACCTTTAAATGGGGGGGTTATTATGGACACTTCAAGTTGGGTTTATTACGGTTACTATACCTTTAAATGGGGGATTATTATGGACACTTCAAGTTGGGTTTATTACGGTTACTATACCTTTAAATGGGGGATTATCATGGACACTTCAAGTTGGGTTTATTACGGTTACTATACCTTTAAATGGGGGATTATCATGGACACTTCAAGTTGGGTTTATTACGGTTACTATACCTTTAAATGGGGGGTTATTATGGACACTTCAAGTTGGGTTTATTACGGTTACTATACCTTTAAATGGGGGATTATCATAGACACTTCAAATTGGGTTTATTACAGTTACTATACCTTTAAATGGGGGGTTATCATGGACACTTCAAGTTGGGTTTATTACGGTTACTATACCTTTAAATGGGGGATTATCATAGACACTTCAAGTTGGGTTTATTACGGTTACTATACCTTTAAATGGGGGATTATCATGGACACTTCAAGTTGGGTTTATTACGGTTACTATACCTTTAAATGGGGGGTTATTATGGACACATCAAGTTGGGTTTATTACGGTTACTATACCTTTAAATGGGGGATTATTATGGACACTTCAAGTTGGGTTTATTACGGTTACTATACCTTTAAATGGGGGATTATCATGGACACTTCAAGTTGGGTTTATTACGGTTACTATACCTTTAAATGGGGGGTTATTATGGACACTTCAAGTTGGGTTTATTACGGTTACTATACCTTTAAATGGGGGGTTATTATGGACACTTCAAGTTGGGTTATTTATTACGGTTACTATACCTTTAAATGGGGATTATCATAGATACTTCAAGTTGGGTTTATTACGGTTACTATACCTTTAAATGGGGGATTATCATGGACACTTCAAGTTGGGTTTATTACGGTTACTATACCTTTAAATGGGGGATTATCATGGACACTTCAAGTTGGGTTTATTACGGTTACTATACCTTTAAATGGGGGATTATTATGGACACTTCAAGTTGGGTTTATTACGGTTACTATACCTTTAAATGGGGGATTATCATGGACACTTCAAGTTATGGACACTTCAAGTTGGGTATATTACGGCTACTAAACCTAAGGGGGATTATCATGGACACTTCAAGTTGGGTTTATTACGGTTACTATACCTTTAAATGGGGGATTATTATGGACACTTCAAGTTGGGTTTATTACGGTTACTATACCTTTAAATGGGGGATTATTATGGACACTTCAAGTTGGGTTTATTACGGTTACTATACCTTTAAATGGGGGATTATCATGGACACTTCAAGTTGGGTTTATTACGGTTACTATACCTTTAAATGGGGGATTATCATGGACACTTTAGCTACCCTTTTCATGCCCATTAATTGTCTTGGTAGCGTAATGGTTAGTGTGCTGGATTTCTTTGTGAGTATCTTAGGTTCGAATCCTGGGAGTACCACATGTATCCATTATTATTCATTGATTTAATTGATTAGGTTTAGTTTTAAGTGATTTGGTGGGTTGGTGATATTGGAAATTTATAGTGCATGACTATTTTGGCTGACTGAACCCGATGGAGTACGGTTAATTCCTAAGTTAAGGGGAGATGGGTCGTTTTTCTGGACCCCCTTCTCCCTCTTGTTTAGCCCCATTAGTTTTGAAATATTAAAACGTTTGGCCCATTAGTTTGGCGATTTTAACACCTTTAGCTCTATTTCGTTGTCAATTGTAAGACCTATCGTACCATTTAGGTGTGTTTCCTGGCGAGCGATAGCAAGCCTGTAATTTTAAGAGGAACAGGCCTTCGGCCGGGACATTTTTCTACCGAACCATGTACAAATTTATCTTGAACGGGAGGTCTAATCTCTAAGGGGTGTTTTTCTTAGTTTGAGGGTGGTCTAGCGAGGAAACTAAACAAAAACATGAATAAATGAATTATTAATAGACCGAAGAAACAGCCACTAGCCCCTTAAGGTAGACAAGATGGCGCCTGCTGTGTTCAGGGGTTGGGACGAATCTATTGATAACCTGTTTACTCTCTTCCTACTCTCTCTCTCTCTCGCTCGCTCGCTCGCTCTCTATATCTCTCATTCTCTCTCTTTCTCTCTCTCTCTCTTGCTCTCTCCCTCTCTCCCTCTTTCTCTCTCTCTCTCTCTCTCTCTCTCTCTCTCTCTCTCTCTCTCTCTCTCTCTCTCTCTCTCTCTCTCTCTCTCTCTCTCTCTCTCTCTCTCTCTCTCTCTCTCTCTCAACTAGGCCGTTGTACCAATTTGTAAGAGCACCCGCCCTGTTCTGCACCTGACGAAAGAGTGGGGGTGGAAAAGTGTGGGTGTGGGTGGAAGAGTGTGGGTGTGGGTGGAAGAGTGAGGGTGGGGGTGGATGGAAGAGTGTGGGTGTGGGTGGATGGAAGAGTGTGGGTGTGGGTGGATGGAAGAGTGTGGGTGGGGGTGGATGGAAGAGGGGGTGGATGGAAGTGTGGGTGGATGGAAGAGTGTGGGTGTGGGTGGATGGAAGAGTGTGGGTGGATGGAAGAGTTTGGATGGGGGTGGATGGAAGAGTGTGGGTGTGGGTGGATGGAAGAGTTTGGGTGGGGGTGGATGGAAGAGTGTGGGTGTGGGTGGATGTAAGAGTTTGGGTGTGGGTAGATGGACGAGTGTGGGTTGGGGTGGATGGAAGTGTGGGTGTGGGTGGATGGAAGAGTGTGGGTGTGGGTGGATGGAAGAGTGTGGGCGGATGAGTGGGTGTGGGTGGATGGATGGAGGAGTGTGGGTGGGTGGAAGAGTGGTGGATGCAAGAATGTGGATGTGGGTGGATGGAACGGTGTGGGTGTGGGTGGGTGGAAGAGTGTGGGTTTGGATGGATGAGTGTGGGTGTGGGTGGATGGAGGAGTGTGGCTGGGTGGAAGAGTGTTGGTGTAGGTGGATGGAAGAGTGTGGGTGTGGGTGGTTGGAAGAGTGTGGGTGTGGGTGGATGGAAGAGTGTGGGTGTGGGTGAATGGAAGAGTGTGGGTGTGGGTGGTTCGAGGAGTGTGGGTGTGGGTGGATGGAAGAGTGTGGGTGTGGATGGATGGAAGAGTGTGGGTGTGGGTGGATGGAAGAGTGTGGGTGTTGGTGGATGGAAGAGTGTGGGTGTGGGTGGAAGAGTGTGGGTGTGGGTGGGTGGAAGAGTGTGGGGGGGGGTGGATGGAAGAGTGTGGGTGTGGGTGGATGGAAGAGTGTGGGTGTGGGTGGATGGAAGAGTGTGGGTGTGGGTGGATGGAAGAGTGTGGGTGTGGGTGGGTGGAAGAGTGTGGGTGTGGGTGGATGGAAGAGTGTGGGTGGGGGTGGATGGAAGAGTTTGGGTGGGAGTGGATGGAAGAGTGGGGGTGGGTGGAAGAGGGTGGATGGAAGAGTGTGGGTGTGGGTGGATGTAAGAGTTTGGGTGTGGGTAGATGGAAGAGTGTGGGTGGGTGTGGGTGAAGAGTGTGGGTGTGGGTGAAGAGTGTGGGTGTGGGTGGATGGAAGAGTGTGGGTGGGTGGAAGAGTGTGGGGGGGTGGATGGAAGAGTGTGGGTGTGGGTGGATGGAAGAGTGTGGGTGTGGGTGGATGGAAGAGTGTGGGTGTGGTGGATGGAAGAGGTGGGTGTGGGTGGGTGGAAAGAGTGTGGGTGTGGGTGGATGGAAGAGTGTGGGTGGGGGTGGATGGAAGAGTGGGGGTGGGTGGAAGAGGGTGATGGAAAACTGGGGTGTGGGTGGATGGAAGAGTGAGTGTAGGTGGGTGGAAAAGTGTGGGTGTGGGTGGATGGAAGAGTGTGGGTGTGGGTGGATGGAAGGTTGTGGGTGTGGGTGGATGGAAGAGTGTGGGTGTGGGTGGATGGAAGAGTGGGGGTGTAGGTGGATGGAAGAGCGGGGGGGTGGGTGGATGGAAGAGTGTGGGTGTGGGTGGATGGAAGAGTGTGGATGTGGGTGGATGAAAGAGTTTGGGTGTGGGTGGATGGAAGAGTGTGGGTGTGGTAGGATGGAAGAGTGTGGGTGTGGGTGGATGGAAGAGTGTGGGTGGGGGTGGATGGAAGAGTGTGGGTGTGGGTGGATGGAAGAGTGTGGGTGGATGGAAGAGTGTGGGTGTGGGTGGATGGAAGAGTGTGGGTGTGGGTGGATGGAAGAGTGTGGGTGTGGGTGGATGGAAGAGTGTGGGTGGGTGGAAGAGTGTGGGTGTGGGTGGATGGAAGAGTGTGGGTGGGGGTGGATGGAAGAGTTTGGATGGGGGTGGATGGAGAGTGGGGGTGGGTGAAGAGGGTGGATGGAAAACTGGGGGTGTGGGTGGATGGAAGAGTGTGAGTGTGGGTGGGTGGAAAAGTGTGGGTGTGGGTGGATGGAAGAGTGTGGGTGTGGGTGGATGGAAGGTTGTGGGTGTGGGTGGATGGAAGAGTGTGGGTGTGGGTGGATGGAAGAGTGGGGGTGTGGGTGAATGGAAGAGTGTGGGTGTGGGTGGATGGAAGAGTGTGGGTGTGGGTGGATGGAAGAGTGTGGATGTGGGTGGATGAAAGAGTTTGGGTGTGGGTGGATGGAAGAGTGTGGGTGTGGTAGGATGGAAGAGTGTGGGTGTGGGTGGATGGAAGAGTGTGGGTGTGGGTGGATGGAAGAGTGTGGGTGTGGGTGGATGGAAGAGTGTGGGTGTGGGTGGATGGAAGAGTGTGGGTGGGGGTGGGTGGATGGAAGAGTGTGGGTGGGGGTGGGTGGAAGAGTGTGGGTTGATGGAAGAGTGTGGGTGTGGGTGGATGGAAGAGTGTGGGTGTGGGTGGATGGAAGAGTGTGGGTGTGGGTGGATGGAAGAGTGTGGGTGTGAGTGGATGGAAGAGTGTGGGTGTGGGTCGATGGAAGAGTGTGGGTGTGGGTGGATGGAAGAGTGTGGGTTGGGGTGCATGGATGAGTGTGGGTGGGGGTGGATGGAAGAGTGTGGGTGTGGGTGGATGGAAGAGTGTGGGTGGGGGTGGATGGAAAAGTGGGGGTGTGGGTGGATGGAAGAGTGTGAGTGTGGGTGGGTGGAAGAGTGTGGGTGTAGGTGGATGGAAGTGTGGGTGTGGGTGGATGGAAGAGTGTGGGTGTGGGTGGATGGAAGAGTGTGGGCGGATGAGTGGGTGTGGGTGGATGGATGGAGGAGTGTGGGTGGGTGGAAGAGTGGTGGGGATGCAGTGTGGATGTGGGTGGATGGAAGAGTGTGGGTGGCGGGGGGTGGAAGAGTGTGGGATGATGGAAGAGTGTGGGTGTGGGTGGATGGAGGAGTGTGGGTGGGTGGAAGAGTGTTGGTGTAGGTGGATGGAAGAGTGTGGGTGTGGGTGGTTGGAAGAGTGTGGGTGTTGGTGGATGGAAGAGTGTGGGTGTGGGTGGATGGAAGAGTGTGGGTGTTGGGGTGGCGGAGGTGGGGTGTGGGTGGATGGAAGAGTGTGGGTGTGGATGGATGGAAGAGTGTGGGTGTGGGTGGATGGAAGAGTGTGGGTGTTGGTGGATGGAAGAGTGTGGGTGTGGGTGGATGGAAGAGTGTGGGTGTGGGTGGATGGAGGAGTGTGGGTGTGGATATATGATTGCCTGTAGTGAGTTAATTGCTCAATAGGTGGCGTTCTTAGAGTGAGGGTCCGAGTCTGTGGGGAAGACTGTGAAGCACAGAGGCGAGGCGGCTTCAGAGATGGAATTGCTTCGAGCCGTGAAGCTTCGCATGTCTCACTCCCTAGACTGGAGCAAGACCTCACGGGCCTCACCATGTTCAGCGGTTGAGTGTAAAGGCTATCAGCCTATGCCCGAGAGAAAGTAGTTGGAATATAGAGAAAACGAACCAAATAATAATTGTGAATTCACCTCAGGGTGGCTTTGTAGAGAGAGAGAGAGAGAGAGAGAGAGAGAGAGAGAGAGAGAGAGAGATTTTTTTTTTTTTTTTATAGTCTGTATGAAGGAGACAAAATGCAAAGCTGCCTGCATCAATTGTCTCTCCCAAAGTTGAAGGAGCTACAATAGTTTTTATTTATTTTTATTTTTATTTTTATTTTTGTATTGGAAAGAAGTGTGGTGTGCTTGTTTAGTGCAATGAAATGAATGGGAGGAGGAGGTGTTTGTCAGAGCTGGGTGGATTACTCTCTTTGTAGGCGAGACAAACAGAAACAGTGAGGGAAGCCAGACACATGAAACAGGAATTCCAGCAACTCCTTATCTAATGCGTGTGAGGCCTCCCCTGGATGTTTGAGCAGAACGTGCATGTGTTAGAGTATGTTTGTGTGTGTGTGTCTGTGTATGTGTGCGTGCTTGTGCTTTTGAGTGTGTGTGTGTATGTATGTATGTGTGTGTGTATTTATTTATGTGTGTGTGTGCGTGCTTGTGCGTGTGTGTGTGTGTGTATATGTGAGAGTAAAACGGGTGTACCGTACCTCCCATTATTGCAATATATACAGTATAGTGAACATCGGTACTGATATTGTTATTAAATATGCAGGCAATGATTAATTATAACAATATTTAATCAGTCCGCTGAATCAGCTTTATTTGTATTATGATATATCTACTGTATATGAATAGTTGAGGAACTTTGTATTTTACTAGGCTTTACAGATATACCTCTCTATCTATCTATCTATTAAGCTATCTATCTATCTATATATATATATATATATATATATATATATATATATATATATATATACAGTATATATGTATGTATATATATATATATATATATATATATATATATATATATATATATATATATATACGGTATATACATACAGTATATATGTATATATATATATATATATACTGTATATACTGTATATACAGTATATATTATATATATATATATATATATATATATATATATATATATATATATAATTATATACCGGTATATATATATACAGGTATATATATATATATAGATAGATAGATATTTGAACAAAGTCGAACAATCCCATATATATTATCCGCACGCACACCACACACACACACAGTCAAACACACACACACACACACACACACACACACACACACACACACACACACACACACACACACACACACACACAAACACCCCACATAACTTTCCAACAGAAGTGCAGTGAAGGTAAACTATTTTTGTTCTCGATGTAATTCAATTCATTCCACAGCTCTTGAAAATCTGAGCGGAATTAGCCTCTGCGCTACGAGAGATGCTCCTCAACTCTTTAAAACCCGGCCCGTGCCACCACCTGAAAAACCGGCTTGGTGGTGAAGGGTTTAAAGTACCGGTAGTGGAGGGCTCAAGGGGGGAAGGGGGGGATTTATTGGTCCATTTATTATTTAGTTTTCTCCCTAGATCTCCATCAAGCTTTTAAAAACACCCCCAAGATCCCCCATCAAGATTAAATTTGTAAATCTTTCGATAGAAAAATATCCCGGCCGAAGGCCGGTTCCTCCTAAAGTACAGGCTTGCTATCGTTCGGAAAAAAAATCGAAACCTAAATGGCACGAAAAGTCTTAATATTTTCAAAGAAATGGGACGAAATGTATTAGAATCGCCAAACTAATGGGACGACCGTCTTAGAACATCAAAACTAATGTGGCTAAACATGAGGCAGAAGGGGGGCCAGAAAAGCAACCAAGGGTTAAAAGAAAAGGGTTTATTGATTTTATAAAGTAAGAATGTGGATTAAGAAGGACCTCTTGAGTACCTACAGTATGTTGCTATATCGATTATATATTCTGGTTATCATTACGTGATTTTTTATAGCTTTAATGTGATTTCAATAAATCCTCCAACTCCCACAGCTTCTTCCTAGACTGAATATATCGTCTATTGATAGTAAAAATAATTGATATATATTGGTTAACCCTTTCAGCAAAATATTACGTCTTTCTTAACCCCTTCAGCACGATGTCGCCTATTTACCTTTGATTTTGGCTAACACTAGACGATTGTGTTCAGTTTAAGAAGGACCTATGCTATTCTGAGGGTTTATTGAGTCTGGTAGAAAGTAGAAACTTAAACAATTAAACAAACACCCTGAGAGATAGATGGACAAGTAAACAAACAGCCTGGGAGACAGATGGACAAGTAAACAAACAGACTGATAGACAAATGGACAAGTAAACAAACAGACTGGTAGACAGATGGACAAGTAAACAAACAGACTGGTAGACAGATGGACAAGTAAACAAACAGACTGGTAGACAGGTGGACAAGTAAACAAACAGACTGGTAGACAGATGGACAAGTAAACAAACAGACTGATAGACAGATGGACAAGTAAACAAACAGACTGGTAGACAGGTGGACAAGTAAACAAACAGACTGATAGACAGATGGACAAGTAAACAAACAACCTGGGAGACAGATGGACAAGTAAACAAACAGACTGATAGACAGATGTACAAGTAAACAAAGAGACTGGTAGACAAGTAAACAAACAGGCTGGTAGACAGGTGGACAAGTAAACAAACAGCCTGGGAGACAGGTGGACAAGTAAACAAACAGCCTGGGAGACAGGTGGACAAGTAAACAAACAGACTGGTAGACAGGTGGACAAGTAAACAAACAAACTGGTAGACAGATGGACAAGTAAACAAACAGCCTGGTAGACAGATGGACAAGTAAACAAACAGACTGGGAGACAGGTGGACAAGTAATCAAACAGACTGGGAGACAGGTGGACAAGTAAACAAACAGACTGGTAGACAGGTGGACAAGTAAACAAACAGACTGGTAGACAGATGGACAAGTAAACAAACAGACTGGGAGACAGGTGGACAAGTAATCAAACAGACTGGGAGACAGGTGGACAAGTAATCAAACAGACAGGTAGACAGGTGGACAAGTAAACAAACAGACTGGTAGACAGGTGGACAAGTAAACAAACGAACTGGTTGACAGGTGGACAAGTAAACAAACAGACTGGTAGACAGATGGACAAGTAAACAAACAGACTGGTAGACAGGTGGACAAGTAAACAAACAGACTGGTAGACAGATGGACAAGTAAACAAACAGACTGGTAGACAGATGGACAAGTAAACAAACAGACTGGTAGACAGGTGGACAAGTAAACAAACAGACTGGTAGACAGATGGACAAGTAAACAAACAGTCTTCATGCAGATAGACAAGTATTCAAATAGCCTTTTTGACAGATAAACAAGTAAACAAACAGCCTTTTAGATAAACAAGTAAACAAACAGGCTTGTAGACAGATGGACATGTAAACAAACAGACTGGTTAACAAACAGGCTGGCAGACATAGAGACAAAATAAACAAATAGCCTTCAGGCAGATAGACAAGTAAAGAAGTGGTCTAAGGGCAGATAGACAAGTAAACAAAGTCTAGAGGCAGATAGACAAGTAAACAAACGGTCTAAAGGCAGACAGACAAGTAAACAAAGTCTTCAGGCAGGTATACAAGTAAACATATAACCTTTTCGACATATATACAAGTAAACAAACAGTCTTCAAGCAGATAGACAAGTAAACAAACAGCTTTTTAGATAGATGAACAAGTAAACAAAGTGGTACACAGTTAAGCCAGTAAACAAGGAGGCTGGTTGACAAACAAATATTCAGGTAGGCGGATAATAGTAAACACATTCGTAAACAGGCATTGAAGGAAACATACTATATATATATCCACACTGGCAAACAACAGAGAGATAAAGAGGGACGCCTATAGATCAGAAGCAACACATATAAACAAGACAAACAAACCATAAATATGGTTGATTGGCAACCATAGAGAGAACAACTGACTGAAGAGAGAGAGTAATATTGACAGACTGGATAACCATGTCAAAAATCGGATAAGAGAGAGAGAGAGAGAGTCAGTCACGTGGGAGTGGGGAGACCGCCGACTGTCTTGTGTGACGCCTCCCTGTCTGACTGACTCTCTCTCTCTCTCTCTCTCTCTCTCTCTCTCTCTCTCTCTCTCTCTCTCTCTCTCTCTCTCTCTCTCTCTCTCTCTCTCTCTCTCTCTCTCTCTCTCTCTCTCTCTCTCTCTCTCTATTTCCTTTAACCCAGCGCAGATTAAGAGGTGACTTAATTCAAGTGTTCAAAATCATCAAAGGCATCGACAATATGAACTGTAGTAAGTACTTCACTATCGACCAATCTACTGTAATTACACGCGGGGAAACGGTTGCAAAATTATTGGTAAATCTTTTAACTCACACGAATCTAAGAATTTCTTCTTCAATCGAGTTGTCAACTTGTGGAATGGGCTTCCCCGAAACGTTATAGACTGCATCACCGTCGATTCATTTAAACTCCGCCTAGACAAATATCTCGCATCAAACCCGCGACTGACTGCGTTTGTAAATGAATAACTTTATTTTATCCCCCCCTCAGTTACTAACCCATCTGTCCCCTACTAACTTCCTAATCCTGCCACGGACATTAGTTCCAGGGCAGTAATTCCCTTTCCAATGTTCCCTTACCCACTCTAAACCACTGTTTGGACACTTGATCCTGTGTTTTGGAGGACAAGCAACCTAGAAGGGTCACTAGATCTGTTGTTGTTTGATTTCCTTTGTACTCCTTTGTACTCTCTCTCTCTCTCTCTCTCTCTCTCTCTCCTATTCTATATAAACACATTTTCCGGCAACTTTAATCTGGCTCCTTCTAAATTTAATGTTAATAGATTTTAGTCACCTGATAACAATGAAAGATATTACTTTACCTTTCACTCATTATATCAGATGGTCATATTACTTTACCTTACAATCCTTATATCAGATGGTCATATTACTTTACCTTACAATCCTTATAGTAGATGGTCATATTACTTTACCTTACAATCCTTATTCTGTCACTATCCGTATAGTAGTATGGTCATATTACTTACTACAATCTTATCAGATGTCAATCCTTTATATCTTATCAGATGGTCATAATTACTTTACCTTACAATCTTTCCTTATATCAGATGGTCATATTACTTTACCTTACAATCCTTATATCAGATGGTCATATTACTTTACCTTACAATCCTTATATCAGATGGTCATATTACTTTACCTTACAATCCTTATAGTAGATGGTCATATTACTTTACCTTACAATCCTTATATCAGATGGTCATATTACTTTACCTTACAATCCTTATATCAGATGGTCATATTACTTTACTTACAATCCTTATATCAGATGGTCATATTACTTTACCTTACAATCCTTATAGTAGATGGTCATATTACTTTACCTTACAATCCTTATATCAGATGGTCATATTACTTTACCTTACAATCCTTATATCAGATGGTCATATTACTTTACCTTACAATCCTTATAGTAGATGGTCATATTACTTTACCTTACAATCCTTATATCAGATGGTCATATTACTTTACCTTACAATCCTTATATTAGATGGTCATATTACTTTACCTTACAATCCTTATATCAGATGGTCATATTACTTTACCTTACAATCCTTATATCAGATGGTCATATTACTTTACCTTACAATCCTTATAGTAGATGGTCATATTACTTTACCTTACAATCCTTATATCAGATGGTCATATTACTTTACCTTACAATCCTTATATCAGATGGTCATATTACTTTACCTTACAATCCTTATAGTAGATGGTCATATTACTTTACCTTACAATCCTTATATCAGATGGTCATATTACTTTACCTTACAATCCTTATATCAGATGGTCATATTACTTTACCTTACAATCCTTATAGTAGATGGCCATATTACTTTACCTTACAATCCTTATATCAGATGGTCATATTACTTTACCTTACAATCCTTATAGTAGATGGTCATATTACTTTACCTTACAATCCTTATATCAGATGGTCATATTACTTTACCTTACAATCCTTATAGTAGATGGTCATATTACTTTACCTTACAATCCTTATATCAGATGGTCATATTACTTTACCTTACAATCCTTATAGTAGATGGTCATATTACTTTACCTTACAATCCTTATATCAGATGGCCATATTACTTTATCTTACAATCCTTATAGTAGATGGCCATATTACTTTACCTTACAATCCTTATATCAGATGGCCATATTACTTTATCTTACAATCCTTATAGTAGATGGCCATATTGCTTTACCTTACAATCCTTATAGTAGATGGCCATATTACTTTACCTTACAATCCTTATATCAGATGGCCATATTACTTTACCTTACAATCCTTATATTAGATGGGCATTTTACTCCCATTAAGGGGGTAGGGTTTAGTTATTGGTCGATTTATATATTTATATATTTATTCCTCCCTCGACCTCCATCAAGCTTAATAAAACATCCCCAAGATCTCCCGAGTAGATAACATTTTAAATTTTTCGGTAGCGGCCGGTTCCTCCTAAATTACAGGCTCGTTATCGCTCGCTTGGAAAAAAACGACACCTACATGGCACGAAAGGTCTTAATATTGACAAAGAAATGGGGTGAAAGTTCTTAAATTCAAACTAATGGGCCGAACATCTGAAAATCTGAAAACTAATGGGACTAAAACATGAGGGAGAAGGGGAGTCAGAAAAACCAACCAACCCCCCCATTAAAGGGTATACTATTTCGGACACTTAATTTACCCCTATTAAACTCATAATTATTTTGAGTTTGTAGTTGCAGCTCCAAAAAACCCGGTAAGACAGCAGATGGAGAGGCACTTTTCTGCGCAACTTTATTTTTTCTCTACAACTCTGATCCGGCCACTACTGAAACTGACTTTAAGGGGGGATGGACCGGTTTTCTGGACCACTTTCTCCCTCATGTAAAGCCCCATTAGTTTTCAGATGTTAAGATGTTTGCTCCATTAGTTAGTCGATTTTACGACATTTTGCCCCATTTCTTCGTCAATATTTAGACCTTTCGTGTTAGATGACGATTTTTTCCCTGGCGAACGATAGTGAGCCTGTAATGTTGGAAGAACCGGCCTTCGGCCGGGACGTTTAATCTAGAAGGGGGATGTAATGGATGTTGTTTTTTTTTAATTTGATGGAGGTCTAGGGAGAAAACTAGAAAAATAATGAATACGTGCAAAAATCGCCCAAAAAGTGAACCATCCCCCTTTAATGCGAATTCTGGTATCTATAATAATCTCGGTAATTTATCAACACTACTACTTAATAATGGTAGTGAAACATATATACTTATATACGAACTCTAGCACCTATTATAATCTCAGAAATGTATCAACACTACAAATAAGGGTAGTGAAACATACTTGTATACGAATTCTAGCACCTATTATAATCTCAGTAATTAACCAACGCTACAAATAAGGGTAGTGAAACATACTTATATACAAATTCTAGCACCTATTATAATCTCAGTAATTAATCAACGCTACAAATAAGGGTAGTGAAACATACTTATATACAAATTCTAGCACCTATTATAATCTCAGTAATTAATCAATACTACACATAAGGGTAGTGAAACATAATTGTGTACGAATTCTAGCACCTATTATAATCTCGGTAATTCATCAACACTACAAATACGGCCAGGGAAAAGAATAAGTGTCGACATTCTGAAAACTCCATTGTTGCAGGCAGATAATATAAAAAGTAAACAAAGCTCGGGCATCAAGAGCACAGTAAAGCAATGGGAATTGTGGTGTGTGAAGGGATATATATGTTTGTGTTTATTATTATTATTATTATTATTGTTATTGTTATTTTGTTTTTCTGAAGGGATGGAACGAGAGCATGACTGTTTGCGATTGTTTATTATGTTCGCGAGAATGTTCTATGTTTGTGATTATATTTCTATGTTTGCAATTAATGTTTAACCCCTTATGTACCGGTGATGTGTTTTTAAGGTTTATGCTTGCTATACTTAGACGATTTTGTGCAGCTTAGGAAGTATAAGTGGTAACTGTGAAAGGGGTAAAGTGAGATCATTTGAAGCCTATTCAATGCTGGAGGCCCTTTTTTAACTGAATAAAATTGTCTAATAGTAGCCAGAATAAAGTTAAATGGACGGCACCGGTACTGAACGGGTTAATGTTCGTGATTATGTTATATCATTATCCATGATAATTTTTTCTATTTCTGTGAATATTTTTCTTTTTCTCAATAATTTCCCTGCGCTTGTGGGTAGTGCGAAATTGTTATTTCCGCCCGTGTGTGTGTGTGTGTGTATATATATATATACGGTATATACCGGTATATATATATATATATATATATATATATATATATATATATATATATATATATATATATATATATACAATAATCATCATCGGTTTATGTGTGTGTGTGTGTGAGAGAGAGTGAGAGTGAGATAAGCATCTTACTCATACTGTATAATAACATAAAGTCACCAAGATTTCCCCTCTTGTTATGACTCTATACTCTAAAACAAGCCATGTTCACGAGGCCGAGATCAGGGCCCTAGCTTCAGTAGGCCAACCCTAAACTTAATAATAATAATAATAATAATAATTAAAGTTGCAAGCAACATTGTCCGGGGTTCGAGCGGTTTTGCAAGCAGGGTATTGTGTTGGATACAAAAACTGTGTCACAGATATCAAAAGATCATTTAACTTACCGGGCATGGAGAAACTACAGAAGGAACAGATTGTGCAAACAAACAAGAGCGAGAGAGGGAGAGATTGGCTGTATAAGGGATCTGCCTCTATTCGTTTAGTAACAGAGTTGTAGATATGTGGAATAGGCTACCGAGTGCTATAATGGGATAAAGAACAATAGAGCTTCAACTTGAAATTAGATAGAACGAGATGAGTTGGGTGTGAAAGGGATCTGCCATGTGTAGGTGAATCGGCTCTCTGCAGACTCCCGTTTTGTTATTTTTATGTTCTCATTTGTGAGGGAGAGAGAGAGTATGGCAAGAGAGAATAGGATGTCGTAAACTTAATTAAGGAAGATAGCGATAAATATGAGAGAGAGAGAGAGTGCGGGATAGGTTGGATGTGAAAGGGATCTGACATGTGTGGGCCAATCGGCTCTCTGCAGACTCCGATTTTCTTATGTTCTCATTTGCGAGAGAGAGAGACTAGGATGTTATAAATGTAAGGAAGACAGAGATAAATGAGAGAGAGTTTTTCATGAGATGGGTTGGGTGTGAAAAGGATCTGTCTTGTGTGGGCCAATGAGGGAAAATAAAACGTCGTCTGCTGCTCTTTCTCTTACACCCAATAGTAATCAGTTTCCATCCAGTGAATTGAAATATAAAGATTGAAGTCATCAAAATATCACTCATTTCTTTATTCATTAATGTTTCAGACAAGAATTGGAAACTTTAGGAATCCTTGCCATATGTCTCTGTAGGCCTAATATATTCTGTTTTATTCATCATATATACTTTGTATATTGGGCAATGCTCTTAATAGAATGTGAGAGTAATATGTCTGTAACATTAATGAATATATAAATGAGTGATATTTTGGTGACTTCAATCTATATATTTAGATTCACTGGATGGAAACTGATTACTATTGGGTGTAAGAGAAAGAGCAGCAGACAATGTTTTATTTTCCCTCATTGGCTCTCTACAGACTCCCATTTTCTTATGTTCCTATGTCTTACAATTGTGTGTTGGTTGCAGGTATATGATAACATGGGTGTATAGTAAGTAGTGTAAATAACAGGTAACGTTTATGAGATGGGTTGGGTGTGAAAGGGATCTGCCTTATGTGGGCCACTTGGATCTCTGCAGACTCCCATTTTCATCTTGATTGCATGTGTAAGGGATCTGCCTCATTTGTACCGGTGTGCAAACAAACAAGAGCGAGAGAGAAAGAGATCGGCTGTGTATGGGATCTGCCTCTATTCGCTTGGTAAAAGAGTTGTAGATATGTGGAATAGGCTACCAAGTGCTATAGTGGGATCAATAACAATAGAGCTTCAACATCAAATTTGATAGGACGAGATGTGTTGGGTGTGAAAGGGATCTGCCGTGTGTGGGCCAATCGGCTCTCTGCAGACTCCCATTTTCATCTTGGTAGCATGTGTAAGGGATCTGTCTCATTTGTACCAGTGTGCAAATAAGAGAGAGAGAGAGAGATTGGCTGTGTAAGGGATCTGCCTCTCTGGTAATAGAGTCGTAGATATGTGAAATAGGCTAGCTAGTGCTATAGTGGGATCAAGAACAATAGAGAATTTCAAGATAAAATCAGATAGTCATATGGACAAAATGGGTTGGATGTAAAAGGGATCTGCCGTTTGTGGGCCACTTGTCTCTCTGCAGATTCCCATGTTCATCTTAGTTGCATGTGCAAGGGATCTGCCTCATTTGTACCGGTGTGCAAACAAACGAGCGACAGAGAGAGACTGGGTGTGTAAGGGATCTGCCTCTATTAGTTTAGTAACAGAGTTGTAGATATGTGGAATAATCCACCGAATCCTATAGTGGGATAAAGAACAATAGAGTTCAACATAAAATTAGATAGGACGAGATGGGTTTGGTGTGAAAGGCTGCCAAGGGCGTGTCTGGCCACCATTTTGGATATCATATCAAAAGCTGCCCAATACAAAAATGCACCTTGTGTCAAAGTTTGGTCCCGATCCGACAAGCAATTCCGGAGTTATTGCGTAAAAACCGGACTATATATATTTTTTATGGAAGAATGCAATACTCTTGAACCCCTGAAGACATTGCTTGCTGTTTGAGGGAGGAGGAAAAGTAAGTCACACCACACCAAAAAAAATCAAAACTTTAAAGGTCTAGAAGTTTGTTATTAAACCAAGCATTTGGCAAAGGGAGGAATTGTTAAAAACCTTAGCCAATACTATGATTTTCACCAAAAATATATTTGAATTAGCATTATTATTTGGTAGGGTAGGTATACAGTATATACAGTAGGTAGGTTGGTTAAATAATTGCTGAAATTCGTAGGGATTCTTAACTATTTTGAGAGAGTTAAATTTAAAAAAATTATGGATCTGAAAGATTAATATAACTATTATTAAGCAAAACTAGGGGATGCGGGGAAGCCTATAGACTGAAAACGTTGTGTGGGTACCTCACACGGTTTTAAAGTAATTTATGAATAGACAGTTTTCAATGCTGCGGCCAAACTATTCCACCAATGTCTATTCTTTTGGTACCAAAACGTTCGAAATTGCGAGCCTCACCCAACTACGCAAACATGGTTTTGATCATGTGCTTCGTTTTCAAGATGTGGATTTTTAAGTGTTTTCAATGATTTTTTTCATGATTGCCAGAAAAAAACCCACGTGCAAAGCAAAAAAAAATCCATAACATTTGTGGAGCATTAGTAGAAGAGTCCATATGCCAAAGCCCAATCATTTCCTATGAGTGGGAGAAACGGTATTTAGGTTTCAAATTTTTCGGGAAATCGGCTGCCATGGACCTGTTTGGCCGCCATTTCAGATGTTAAATCATATCAAAAGTTGTCCAATACAAAAACGCACCTTGTGGGAAAGTTTGATCCCGATCCAAAAAACGGTTCTGGAGTTAATGCGTAAAAACCGGCGTGGAGAAATAATTTGGAAGAATAAGAAGATTTAATGATTACAATAGGGGTTCCCCGCAGGGCTCAAACCCCTAATAATAATAATAATAATAATAATTATAATAATCATATTCTTCAGGTCTTTTATTAAGCGTTTAGTCCCATTAGTTATGAGATTTTATGATGTTCGCCCCATTAGTTTGACGATTTTAAGACCTTTCGGCCCATTTCTTTGTCATTACTAAGACCTTTTGTAGAATTTAGGTGTCAATTTTTTCCTGCGAGCGATAACGAGCCTGTAATTTAGTAGGAATTGGCCGATACTGACCGATAATGTTGAAATATATCTCCAAGGAGTTTTTTTAAGCTTGATTTAGGTCGAGAGAGCAAAAAAAAATATATATATATATAAATAAATAAATAATGTATATATATATATATATATATATATATATATATATATATATATATATACCGGTATATATATATATACAGGTATATATATATATAATATATATATTATCTATATATATATATATATATATATATATATATATATATATATATATATATATATATATTTATTTATGTATTTTTTATTTATTTTTTGCTCCCTCGACGTAAATATATATACTGATATATATATTATAATTACCCACACGTAACCCTTTCATTAGGGTGATGCTATTTTATGTTATATTTTGACTACCTCCATTCGATGTTTTTAATCTTTGGAAGGTCCTGTCAGAGTTAAAGAGGGCTAATTTACATCTGTAATAATTTCATCCCCCGAGCTTCTTCCTAAGATGAGCAAAATCCTCTGGTTGTAGCCATAGTCAAGTATAAACATCGTCGCCTGATTGAAGAGGATTAATGTACAGCTGGCAAAAGATAATATTCCCGTACTCCTTCCCCCCTCCCCCATCCTATATAACATGTTCATCAGAACATAAGATATTATCTTGTGTGGCTTTATAGTGGTTGTTAGAACTTTATCCTGAAGTAGTTCCTTCTGAATTAGTGTGCACCATTAAATTATATATATATATATACAGGGTGTTTTAAAACAA
Source organism: Paralithodes platypus (assembly GCA_032716605.1). NCBI lineage: Eukaryota > Metazoa > Arthropoda > Malacostraca > Decapoda > Lithodidae > Paralithodes > Paralithodes platypus. The sequence continues at coordinate 53,836,831 of CM064492.1, forward strand.
CACTGCCAGAGTATGACGACCACATTGATAAAAATATATAATACACATATTTCTATTCTATTTTTACCAAAAATATATTGTAACGGAGATAAATGGTTATTTAGAAGTGTAGCAAAACAGGGTTCTGAGCTCAGCACAAAACATATGATACATAATATGAATGATTACCAAGTAAAAAAGGTAAAGAGGAGATATCTAATGACCTAATCACATATGAATAATTACAAAATCAAAGTAACATAAAATTGGTAATGATATTTTGCAATTAGAAGAAAACTGCTAAGTATTATAATCCAAGTAGCATAAAAAGATATGCATCATTTGTAACGATGACCAAGAGGTAAAATAATGAATCTCAAGTCTGGGTCAGGTATCCGAACACTGCTATAGGTAATTTAATCGTTCGTGAAACTGTTTGAATGGGAAAAATTGTTCCTGCGCAATTTACTGTTTCAATACAAATACATCATTACGTTTACTATTATCACAGAGTACTAACGAAATATGTCTATCAGTTTTATGGTTGAAGTTTGACGATTTTACGTAGCTGTAGACATACAAGTATACGGTGTTCACTAATGAATATTTAAAATCATCTAATGGTACCCAAAACAAACAATTTACGTCACTTGGACTTAACGAGTATAAAATAACAAAGGCAGAGACACACCTAAATAACGACAATCCATATTTATGTGATATTATAAGGTAAATAAAATCACTATGACAGAAGAAGATAGCACCATGGCCGAGCAGATGATTAAACACATGAGAAGATTCGTTATGACTCCAAAGCTTCGAAGAAAAACTCGAACTGAAACGAAGATGATGCCAGCTCCTCACATGGCAAGAGGTAGGCTATTTGGGGGGGAGGGGGGACACTAGCCCGTGTTCGGATTATAGCTCATACCTGGGTGTCACTAATTATTTTACTCTATGCGGTTTAAATCATTAATGGTATATTATTTTGCATTTTGTCCTTAGATAATTGTACTTTTTTAAATATTGATCATGTATAGAAACAATTAAGGGGACCCACCGCATTATTTTTCTCTCTCTCTCTTCTTCTTCTCTCTCTGGGTTGTATTAATTCGGGCCCATTCAGCCTACTGTTTTAAGACGGTTATTCCCATCCAGGTGTCGATTTTTTTCCTGGTGAGCGGTAGCGAGCCAGCATATTATTCAAACAAAATTTTGACAGCAGGATAAATATGTACATTTTTCGATAGAAAAATTTCTCCGGCGAAGCCGGATTTCTCCATACAATGATGGCTCGCTATCGCTCGCCAGGAAGAAATCGACACCTGGAATGAGATTAACCTCTTAAAACAGTAGGCTATATGGGGCCGAATGGAAACAAGCCAGATACAGAGAGAAAAGGAGAGAAACACAAGCAGGTCACCCCCCTCAACAGCTTGAGTCTGTAGTCATCCCCCGTGTATTTATGTTAACACACTGTATATTAATATTATTATTGTAGTCATCCCCCGTGTATTTATGTTAACACACTGTATATTAATATTATTATTGATCCCGTGTATTATGTAACACACTGTATATTAATATTATTATTGTAGTCATCCCCCCGTGTATTTATGTTACACACTGTATTAATATTATTATTGTAGTCATCCCCCGTGTATTTATGTTAACACACTGTATATTAATATTATTATTGTAGTCATCCCCGTGTATTTATGTTAACACACTGTATATTAATATTATTATTGTAGTCATCCCCCGTGTATTTATGTTAACACACTGTATATTAATATTATTATTGTAGTCATCCCCGTGTATTTATGTTAACACACTGTATATATTATTTTGTAGTCACCCGTGTATTTATGTTAACACACTGTATATATATTATTGTAGTCATCCCCGTGTATTTATGTTAACACACTGTATATTAATATTATTATTGTAGTCATCCCGTGTATTTATGTTAACACACTGTATATAATATATTATTGTAGTCATCCCCCGTGTATTTATGTTAACACACTGTATATAATATTATTATTGTAGTCATCCCCCGTGTATTTATGTTAACACACTGTATATTAATATTATTATTGTAGTCATCCCCCGTGTATTTATGTTAACACACTGTATATTAATATTATTATTGTAGTCATCCCCGTGTATTTATGTTAACACACTGTATATTAATATTATTATTGTAGTCATCCCCCGTGTATTTATGTTAACACACTGTATATTAATATTATTATTGTAGTCATCCCCCGTGTATTTATGTTAACACACTGTATATTAATATTATTATTGTAGTCATCCCCCGTGTATTTATGTTAACACACTGTATATTAATATTATTATTGTAGTCATCCCCCGTGTATTTATGTTAACACACTGTATATTAATATTATTATTGTAGTCATCCCCCGTGTATTTATGTTAACACACTGTATATTAATATTATTATTGTAGTCATCCCCCGTGTATTTATGTTAACACACTGTATATTAATATTATTATTGTAGTCATCCCCCGTGTATTTATGTTAACACACTGTATATTAATATTATTATTGAACATTCTTAATGGGTTTATATACCTTTCTTTAAGGGGGTAGTACTCGCTATTTCTGGACCCCCTTATCCCTCATGTTTAGCATATTAGTTTTGAGGTTTTAAGACGTTCGTTCCGCTAGTTTGGTGATTTTGAGACCTTTCGCCTCATTTTTTTGTCAATATTAAAGCCCTCCGTGCCCTTTATGTGTCGAATTTTTTCCTGGCGAGTGATAGCGAGCCTCTAATTAGAGAAGGAAGCGGCCTTCGGCCGGGAAATTTTTCTGCCGAGAAATGTACAAATTTATCTAGGGGGTGTTTGTCTAAGCTTGATGGAGGTCTAGCAAGGAAACTCAAAAATATATAAATAAATAAATATATAGACCAAAAACCACTACACATCATTAATATACCCTAGAAATACCATTAAAAAGTATTATCATCGTCACTTCAAGTGTTTTGAAATACTGTATTATTTTCTGTTATAATATAAATGTATGTTTATTATTGAGGTTAGTAAGGAAGGTGGTTCAATATTCAGTCACCTTTAATATGTTCTAATTAGTGAGATGCTGTCAAGTTACTGCTCTCTCTCTCTCTCTCTTTCCCTTATTTCACCCCCCCCCCCCCCCCCCTCCTCTCCTTCGTCACTCACTTTCCCCTCTTTTCCTCCCCTCCTTCACCCCTTTCCTCACTTCCCTCTTCCTCATACCTTCCTTTCCTCCCTTCCTCTTTCCCTCTCTCCCTCCCTCTTCACTGCTCTCTCTCTCTCTCTCCCCCCCCCCCCCCCGACAAAAAAAAGAAGCTCCCCAGGGGCACAGAAGGTGATCCTAACAGACTTACACGGGCTGCCAAAGTTAAGGCAGCCCGGCCTTCTAGAGCTCTCTCCTGCCCTCCTGTACCCCCCAGCCTCATCCTCCTCAAGTTTAACAATATGACATTCTTCTCTTATACTGCACCTGCCCTACCCCCCCCCCCCCCAACTATCTCTATCTCTCTCTGTTTATATATATATATATATATATATATATATATATATACAGTATGCTTTATATGATATGCTAAAAATTAAGCAACATAAAATCTGAGACACCCTCCCAGCAAAATGACGCCAACACCAACATTGAGAGCAACAACTACCATCAACCACCGGTAGAAAAATGTCCCGGCCGAAGGCCGCTTCCTTCTAAACTAACAGGCTCGCTATCGCTCGCCAGGAAAACATTGACACCTAAATGGCACGAAAGATCTTAATATTGACAAAGAAGAAATGGGGCGAAAATTTTCAAAATTGCCAAACTAATGGAACGAACGTCTTAAAATCTCAAAACAAATATGCTAAACATGAGGGAGAAAGGGGTCCGGAAAAAGTGACCACCTCCCCCGTTATGGCATTACGTGGCTTGCTACGGTGTGGGGTGTGAGGGGCTGGTCCTTGCAGTCTTAACCCCTTCTGTACCGGGGACGGCCTTTTCATTATATTCTGGCAACTATTAGACGATTATATTATGCAGCTTAGAAAGGGCGTATACCGATGAAAGGGCGTATACCGATGAAAGGGCTACAAACTATCTCAATTATATTATGCAGCTTAGAAAGGGCGTATACCGATGAAAGGGCTACAAACTATCTCAATTAATCCTTTTAGCTGTCACATAGCCTTCCTAAGCTCCATAAAAGCGTTTAAATGTAGCTGAAATAAAATAGAACATTTCCACGCTGGTACAGAGGGAGATAAACAATCACTATCTCCCTTCGCAGCTCCGTTAACCCCTTCTGTACCGGCGGTGTCTTTTTAATTTTATGCTAGCTATAATTAAACGATTTTGTGCAGCTTAAGAAGGATCTGTGTTTTTAAAAAGGTTGAGTGTGATACTTCGAAGCTTGTTAATTGCTGGAACCCCTTCTTAAGCTGAAGAATATCGTCTAATAGTAGCTGAAATAAAATAAAAAGGACGGCACCGTATCGGGTCTGGTAGATATACCGAGCTGTTCAAAGACTCGTTCGTTAACGTGAAGTTCACTTTCTGTACCGGAATCAATTATTAGGCGAAACGGCACTCGTGGTTTTCCAGAGAGAGATAGAACTGCAGGTAAAACAAACCATTTGGTTGTTGTGTAACTGAACCTCTGCGTACAGCGCAAATTAATTTATTTAAAATTCGTGTTGACCTACGAGGAAAATATAGAGCAGGCGAGTCTACTGAAAGACGTTGGATGACGTTTCGATGGAAATTATCCACTGTGCCTAAGGCGGGGTAACGACGTAATTTAAATATACCGTTGTGATTTGATCAGAACATGGATATCTGCTAAAAGTATAATTCCATTATTCAGGCAAATTTTAACATTCGTTACCCTTTTGAAACAAAGATAATCGATTCCTTTCCAAACCAGTATATTTTCATTCATCTCTTCACCATCCATCTGGTCTATTCCCAACCTTACAGTAGTCTTTAGGTTCATCAGTGTCCTGTCATTACCAGTGTCCGTGAAAAAAGAAAAAACAAATATTTATTGTTAATCTTTCCCTCAAGATAGTAAACTTCTATTTCTGAAGTGGGCAATTTAGAAAGTCTTGGCATTGGATTCGTCACCTTTTTAAGCTGCGACGCTACGTCAAAAAACAACTCCATTTTTGCATAATCTGCCTTTACACCCAACTTTGATCTGATCTGGGGTGTCTCACCTTTGGCAGGATCAGCCTATACATCCACGTTTGGTTTTATGTTAGGGATCTCACCTTACCTTTTGATACCTTTTGATGTGTTCGCCACTCTTCTAGCGGCACCAAGGAGCGCGACGCCCCTCGTTATGGGTGGGGATTTGGTGCAGTAGACTGTTTGAAGCGACAGCTCGCTCCCTTGCGAGGATGGGCTCGTCTGGCACTTTTTGCAGTTCGACATCGAGGGCTCTCTTGAAGTTGTCTAACGAGATGTCCCTCATGTCTCTTACTCGCCGTGGGAGTTTGTTGAAGAGACGTGGGCCTCTGTGTGATAACCAGCCCTCTTGCAGAGAGCCCATAGCCATCACCTTTGGTTTGATCTGCCTGTACATCCACCTTTGGTCTTTTGGTGGGGGGAGTCAAATGATCCGGGGGGGGGAGGGGGGTTTCCTCTTGTTTTTGGACCGACTTTGTGCATTTTCGTTTGTGTTTTTTCCACAGCCAAACATCCAGAATCCAACCTATTACTTCTTGTACGTTTTGTAGGTCTGTCTATCAATTTATTATCTTCCCAACACCCAATGTATATACGTCCAAACTTGTATCCCTTGCTCTTTTCATTGTTATTGTGTGGATGCTATATATAGATATTTTAAAACAGAAAGTTTGTAGACTTCTGTCCAAGACCGGAGATAGCTCGCTCAGGAATGAAACTGTTGTCTCAAGATTGTTCAACTTGTACACGTCATTCAAAGTTGTATGTTTTGTTGATTGTGGTAGTATTTGTCATGGCGGTGGTGATCTGTAGTGATAACGATAGTGTTTCTGAGTGTAGTAGTGATAGTTTTGGTGATTATGGTAGCAGTTATGATGTTGCCAGTAGTGATGATGATGGTTATTATGGTAGTGATGGTGGTGGTGATTGTGAAAGTAAATGTGATAGTGGTGGTGATAGTAGTAGTGATGATAATAGTAGGGATGATGGTGTTTATGGTTGTGATAGTAATGATGGGGATATTAGTAGTGATGATGGTGACAGTATTGGTGGTGTTGGTGATAGTAGTAGTGATGATGGTGATAGTACAGATGATGACAGTAGTAGTGATGACGGTAATAGTAATGGTGATATTAATAGTGATGGTGATAATAGTAGTGATGATGGTGATAGCTGAGCTAATTATGACAGTAGTGATGATGGTGACAGTAGTAGTGATGATAGTGACAGTAGTAGCGATGATAGTGACAGTAGTAGTGACAATAGTGACAGTATAGTGATGATGGTGACTACTAAAATATTTGTGTCTGAGGGAAGAAGTTGAATTCATCAACCTCTGGGACAACTTCTACAACCAGCCTACTCTGTTCCGCAAGGATGGCACTCATCTAAACCCTGTGGGTTCAGCACGCATGGGTCGTCTCCTACACGAAGCAGTCCGCAGCCATGGATCAAAAAACGCCATCCGAGAAGAAGCAGCAGTTACATAAATCATCCAACGCCAAGAAAAAACAGAGGCAACCGAGGACCACCAGCGATAAGGACCGAAGACAGCGAGGACCGAGGACAGCCATGAACATAAATGTAGATCCGACAAGAACCAAAAATATTATTAAAGAGCATTCCGTGAGTTCTAAAATAACAAATTTAAAGGTTTTCTATGGAAACGCTCGTAGCATACGCAATACATTTTCCGATTTAGAGGAGCTAGTGTTTACTGAAAATTATGATGTGATTGGCATAACAGAATCTTGGCTCAATACAGAAGATAGAGACTTTTTAGCAGAGTATTCACTTCCCGGTTATGCAATGTTTGAGAAAAGCCGAATAAATCGAAATGGAGGTGGCATTTTACTTTATATCAAAGAAAGTCTTAACCCTACCCTCTTGTCAATACCTCAAATTGTGAACGTCGACACATCTTTTGTGCTAATAAAGAATAATAAAGGTACAAAAATAATACTTGCGTTAATATACAGACCTCCAGCTCAATCAGTGCAAACTGACCGAGAAATTTACGAACAAATTGCAGATGTAAGTAACTCACAAGATACCGTAATTTTTGGCGACTTTAATTTACCTGTGACCAAGTGGGGCGATACTCTTACTTCACACTCCGGACATGACTTGTATACGAACTTGCAAGAGAGTTCGCTTTATCAATTTGTTCGAACGCCGACCCGTGGTAATAACGTTCTTGACATTGTACTTGCAACAAAAGAAGAATTAATAGAGAATTTGAATGTTGGTGATGAATTCAGTAACAGCGACCATCGTACGATAACTTTCACTTTAAACTTTACTAGTAATGAACCAAATAGTAGCATCGAAAAAGTCCCTAATTTCAAGAAAGCAAACTTCCATAAACTTAGAGCTATGTTTAAAGCAACTGACTGGAGCTTTTTAATTAACAATAACGACATAAATACATCTTGGAAGTTATTCGAAACCACTTACCTAAAAGCAGTGCAAGACTGCATACCATCGAAAATACGGCGTCCAGGCCATAATAATAAGCCCAAATGGTGGAATAAAGATATTTCAAACTGCCTGCTTGCTAAAAAATTGGCTAATGATAGATTAAAATCCTCACAAAATGACGAAGAACGGGTGATATTTGTAGAGCTACGACGCAAAGCCAAAACGTTAATTAAGCAAAGTAAAAAGACCTTAGAGATACATATTGCGAATCAAAGTAAAGCAAACCCGAAAGAATTCTATAGTTATATCAGAAAGAAAAAAGTAGTTACTTCAACTGTTGGACCGTTAGTCGATGAAAATGGAGAATACACCAAAGACGAAGTACAAATGAGTAATGCCCTCAATACCTTCTTTGCATCAGTTTTTACAACAGAAGACCTACACCATCGCCGATTCAGATTGATAATTCAGATGTTCTAAGCAATATCACCGTTACAGAGAGAGAAGTATTGAATTGTTTGGATAAACTCAAGGTAAATAAAACGCCTGGACCTGATACAATCTCGCCTAGAGTTCTAAAGGAAGCTAAGGATGAGCTCTCCAAACCACTGACATTACTATTCAATAAATCCTTGCAGTCTGGAACTATGCCTGATCAGTGGAAGCTAGCCAACGTAACACCGATATTAAAAAAAGGCAGCAAATCCCTACCCAGTAACTATCGTCCAATTAGCTTAACCTCAGTTGTATGTAAAATGCTAGAAACGGTCATACGAGACAGACTCGTAAATCACTTAGAGGAAAATAACATACTTAAAGATACTCAACACGGCTTTCGTAAAAAAAAATTCTGTTTAACAAACCTCTTAGACTTCTTCCACGATATCCTCAACCTCTACGATGAGAGTAAAGCTGTAGATATTATATACCTTGATTTTCAAAAGGCCTTTGACAAAGTTCCCCACAAACGTTTACTGCTAAAACTAAAAGCGCATGGAATACAAGACGGTGTGTTGAAATGGATAGAAAATTGGCTCAGCGACAGAAAGCAAAGAGTAGTCATAAACGGTAAGTCATCTAAATGGACCAATGTAAGTAGCGGGGTACCCCAGGGATCGGTACTAGGTCCAATTCTCTTTCTAATTTACATCAATGACATAGATGAGGGTCTCACCTGTACAATCTCAAAATTTGCTGACGATACAAAAATTGCAAATAGCGTACTCTCAAAAGAACAAGTTGACGATATGCAACACAATCTAGATAAATTGTCATGTTGGGCCCAAATTTGGCAAATGAGTTTCAATGCGGATAAATGTAAAGTACTACATATCGGATACCTAAATGAGAAAGCAAACTATTCGATGAATGGCACTCAGCTTAAGAATGTAAACAGAGAAACCGATCTGGGAGTAACAATATCGAGTAACCTAAAACCGAGTCAACAATGTTCAGAAGTTGTTAAGAAGGCAAACAAAATAATTGGCTTTATAGGCAGGTCATTTGAGCATAAATCCAAAGAAGTTATCCTAACCCTTTACAATTCCTTAGTCGGCGCTCTTCTGGAATACTGCGTTCAATCCTGGTGCCCTTATTACCAAAAAGATATAAACAAGCTAGAACGAGTTCAACGTAGAGTTACCAAAATGATACCTAGCCTAAAGAACAAACCATACGAAGAGCGTCTTAGATAATTAAATCTATTTCCTTTAACCCAGCGCAGATTAAGAGGTGACTTAATTCAAGTGTTCAAAATCATCAAAGGCATCGACAGTATGAACTGTAGTAAGTACTTCACTATCGACCAATCTAATTACACGCGGGGAAACGGTTGCAAAATTATTGGTAAATCTTTTAACTCACACGAATCTAAGAATTTCTTCTTCAATCGAGTTGTCAACTTGTGGAATGGGCTTCCCCGAGACGTTATAGACTGCAGCAGCACCGTTGATTCATTTAAACTCCGCTTAGACAAATATCTCGCATCAAACCCGCGACTGACTGCGTTTGTAAATGAATAACTTTATTTTATCCCCCCCCTCAGTTACTAACCCATATGTCCCCTACTAACTTCCTAATCCTGCCACGGACATTAGTTCCAGGGCAGTAATTCCCTTTCCAATGTTCCCTTACCCACTCTAAACCACTGTTTGGACACTTGATCCTCAGTGTTTTGGAGGACAAGCAACCTAGAAGAGTCACTAGATATGTTGTTGCTTGATTTCCTTTGTACTCCTTTGTACTAGTAGTAGGGATGATGGTGACAATAGTAGTGATGATGTTGATACTAGGCCTAGTGATGATTGTAATATTAGTAGTGATGATGATAGTAGTGGTGATGGTGACTAATAGTGATAATGGTGACTAGTAGTGATGATGGTAATAGTAGTAGTGATGATGGTGGTAGCCCATCGCAGAGTTGGGCATGCCGTTCTGATTTTAGGGTCGGTTTATTTAGGTTAGATTAGGTTAGGTTATTCTAGATTAGGTTTGGTTAATCTAGGTTAGGTCAGGTTAAGCTTGGTTAGGTCAGGTCAATCTAGGTTAGGTCAGGTCAATCTAGGTTAGGTAAGCTCTAGGGTAGATAAGCTTAATCTAGGTTAGGTTAGGTTAATCTAGGATAGGTCAGCTTAATCTAGGATAGGTCAGCTTAACCTCTGCTAGGTTAGGTTAAGTTAATCTAAGTAAGGTTAGGTTAATTTAGGTAAGGTTAAGTTAATCTAGGTTCTGTCAGATTAATCTAAGTTAGCTTTATCTAGGTTTGGTTAGCTTTATCTAGGATAGGGCAGTTTAATCGAGGTTAATCTATATTATGTTAGGTTAATCTAAGTTAGGTTAGATTAATATGTGTTGTGCCGGGTTCTGATAAATGATTTCCCTTGATACAGTCCGTAAACCAATCCAAGTATGGTTTGATGGAACAAGTTACTGACACTAGAATAACTAGATAGTGAGAGTCTAGTATTAAATCAAGTAAGATGAGAAAGTATACATAAGGGCGTTATACACATAAATTATCATTAACCTGCAATGCAATAATAAATGAGAGTCCCGTATCTTCCGTAATCACAAGAGACTTCAATACCCTAGGTAATGATCCTAGAGTTACAATGTAGAGAGTTGAGGTTATAAAGATGTTGTCACAAGGGGTTTAGGTGAGTCACGCGTACTGTTCAGCTGAACCTTAAATCTGACCGCGTGAGCTTGCCCTCAGGTCAGGTCACTGGGAAGGTCACCAGGTGAACTGAGATAGTGATAAATACTTTTTCTAGTTAGTGCAACTATATTCTTAGGCGGAATGCGATTTTAACTTAAACTTCAAGAAAGGACTGAGATTATTATTTATAATAAATGCGAAGTATCAAAAATAACTCAAGAGGGAATTTATATTTTATGACAGAATTATATTACTTGAACATATGCTACGATAACGAACTGTACTTAGGAATTCGTGTTTCTATAATTTGCTTAGGTCAAGCAAGGTACTAACGTGAATTTAATAAGAGTGAAAGTGTAGTTTTAATGTCTACAGGTTGGTATTAATGACTTCAAGATGTAATCTTCAATCTTCGCAACTAAGACAACACACGAAGAGAAGCAAAATAACTAACGGAGTTCCAATAGACTCAGACTTGACTGAACACTATAAATTAAACTTAATGGGTTAGATCTGAATGGGTTAACAGATATCGATCGAAAGATCATACGTAATAATTAGATTGGCACTAATGACGAAGTTTAGCTCATTGATATTTAAAACAATATCAGACTCGTCTCTGAATGGATTAGCAGAGCGAGGTGCATAAAATGTACAGGCACAATTAGTACATGGACGTAGGCGACGAAGTCCTACTCATTGATACTTAAACAGGCAGTATCAGACTCGAGTCTGAACGGGTTAACAGAACGAGGTGAATAAAATACTCAGGCACAATTAGTGTATGGTGGATGAAAGTGAGGCGAAACTCAGAGGAAAGAATTCCTAAACACGGTATTCGAAACATCACAACATCAAGATTTACAAGAACATAAAAGCACGTCTATAAGATATATTTCATATGCGATTACTTAGAAAAGGTTAAAGGAATTACACTAGGCATTCGTTGGAAAATTGGGTGTAGGTTCTAGGTAAAGAGCGATTATATAAATGGATTGATCACGGAATATACTGGGGCTTCAACTCACAAATAATAAATCAACATACACGTAGTCAGTAAATCTGCAAGCGTGGGAGCCTGAATATATGTTAGTAACACTGATATGTAACGTATGCGTAAGTTATGAATTAATAACAGTCTTGAACAAGGATTAAAGACAAACTTAACACAGAATAACACAGGTTCAGAAGGATGAAGCTATTTCGCAAGTAAGTGATCTAGGGCACAGATCACAATTAAATCAGGGCACAACACGGTTCACATATTTACATAATCAATACCTCACAACAATAGTCAACAAAGAGAGACACAGAAACACTTAAGTATTTGGGAGGGCAGGGGACGAGAGTACTGGTCTGGCCGGCGTAGAGAGTAGTGGCCAATCTTGCACGGCTGGTCCTCCTCGAGCAGGGGTCCTGGGTTTAGGCCTGTTTACGTAGTTCGAACAGGGGTCCTAGGTCCAGGCCTATGTACGTAGCTCGAGCAGAGGTCTTCGGTTCAGGGCGCTAGACAGGAGACGGGTAGCCCTTCAGTAATCCGGTAGGTGCTACGTCAGGAGGCACTCTCGAGGGGCAGGGGGGTGGAGGCTGAGGCAGACCGAAACACTTTCCTAAAAGCCCGAGCCCGAAGGTGTAAGACTGAGAGGGAGGTGATGGTTTGCATACTTTCCTCAGGTTTTCCTGAGGTCCTATGCAAATGTATTCTTGATTCAGGTGTCAATGAACTCTGGGAAAAAGGGGTATTGAGGAAAGAGGAAAAGTGGTTGTTGTGAGGTACATATACATTCTAGCCCTGGAGCTCAGGTATTATAACATAGGCCTGGTTCCAAGGTATTATTACAATGTTCATGGGGGCAACTGGAAGGTCCTGGGTTGCAGTGAAAAATGGAAAACACTTAAGGCTAAAATGCAACAACTGTCTTGCAGGTCTTCTAATTATCCTAGGACATATATATAGATGATTGTGCCTGTATCATCGCGGGCATGGATTGGTCAGGCACCGTCGGGTCCATTGGCCCCTGTAATATTCGGGGCGCTGGTGAGTAGATTGCATAAGTGAGTATTCATCATACTCCAAGTCTGGCGGAACAATACAGGGAGCGTCACTTCTGGTGGAGGCTACGTAAAAGGAGGGTTCTAATTGGTGGTCCCAGGGCGGTTGTGGTTGGCTGAGGATCAGTGGCTGGTGACTGGCTGAGGAGGCCCCTCCGTTCTCCCAGAAGGAGAGAGTCATTATAGAAAATGGCTGGTTAACCCCTTTGGAAGATGGGACTGTAGGGATGACTCTTGTATTTGCGGGGGTCCTTTTCCTGTATTTGAGGGATGACTCTTGCATTTGCGGGGGGCAATTTTCCTGTCTTTTGAGGGGGGGCATCTCAATATGTATGTATGTATGTATGTACAGTATATACTCAGCCACATAACCCATCGCTGGGGGTGGCCGACACGAAACAGAGCCCAAACTGAAAACAACATTTAAAGTTCCTATTTTCAGGGTCCAGGACCACTTTCGCGTTCTCTCGCCCGTTTCTCTGTCTAGGCTAGGTTAGGTTAAGGGGACCGGCCGCTTTTTAATAGGGGGTGACACTGAACTTCGTCTGATTTCAATGAGATATCGCACACGTATAGAGGATGATGTAACAAGGAATTTTTGTGTTGTTGGTTTTTATTCTAGGTTAATTAGTTCCTGAACTAGGGTGGAAATTAGCTCGAGAATTAAACAAAAATTCTGAAGTCAAATAGTTCGAAACCCACGCACTGTATAATATTTTCAGAGGGATCAGACAACTCAGGACAGGTGGTTTTACAACTCTATTCTAATTGCGAAATTAGGTGACTCGGAAATTAGGTAATTATTTTGTGGCCGTGGTGGTCAAGTGGTGAGCATGCTCGCGTGTGAATCTGAAAGACCCGGGATCGAATCCCTGCCACGGCGGACATTTAGTGGGTGCGGTAGTACGTCCTAGCATGTTTCACATGCTTGCACCCAGTCAGGGGACATCCTGACGACGTATACAGACTAAAACACACATAACAAAGCCACTCCAACACCTTCCTCTCTCTCCAACATCCCTTCTCCCCTCTCAACACTCTTCTCTGAGCTATTGCCGATAAAAATGGCATGTTCATTCCTGTAAATAATCGTAAGATTTAGAGTCGTAAAGATTCCAGGACGAGCTCATCAGCGGCGGATCCCCAGATCGACCGTGGTGATTGTCACCTAAACATCTACAAAAACAAAACTCGGTAGTTAGCTACCTATGCCAAGGGACTGTGTCTCAAATGCAAAAAAAGGAGACAATAGCTTTATAGAGTATTTCACGCACTTTCCAATGGTATATAAAACATTCCTAGAGGCCCAATAATACATTTATTATTATATCCCAAAGTGTAACTACAGGTGTTGAGAAAAACATGTGAAAGGCTAAGGTAATTGGGTGAAGAAATTTTAGTTTTGGTTTACAATATTTTACGCAGGAACATGGCAGAGTAAAAGATACAGCTGTTGGGAGGCTATAGAGTATTTTACGTTCTTTCCATTTACATTTGTACAATCCTCGTACGACCAGTAGTTACTGAGCCTGTCAATTTCAAAGTTCGGTATATAACGTTTTTTAGAAAAACCGGAAAAGTTTGGGAGAAAAAAAAAATCCAATGGGTTTTCACTAATAACATTTCACTGGCTTATGAAGGAATGTTGAGTAAACACATTTTAATACTTAATGGTATTTTCAGGATTTCGAGCTTTTTAAGCCTAAAAAATGGCCGGTCCCCTTAAGATCTTAAGTAATCTTAACTAATGTTATTGGTAGATGTCAAACCCGGGCAACTTGACCTAGCGATTCGTAACAAACGCCTACTGATCAGACGATTGTATTCATTATAGGAAGAGTTGTTGCGATTCAAAGGCTTAAAGTCTGTCTCAAAAATTGTAAAAATTTGTCTTGAAGGGGAGTGTGGGGGGGTATTTGTTTAAGCTTGATGGAGGTCTGTACCTTATTCCTCAGAGCTCTCTCAGTAGAGCACGTAGCACCCGACTTGCAACTCAATCCCACCCCTACCCTGTGCAACTCTCCAACCCAAAAGTAAAACTATATTCCCATCCTTCTTCTATTCAACAGCTAAGCCCTGGAACTCTCTCCCTGAATTCATCTTTACCTCATCCTATGACTTAAATTGCTTCAAACTCTGTGTGGGATGCTGTACTGTGGGTGTGTCTTACAAGGGATGCTGTTCTGTGGGTGTGTCTCACAAGGTAGGCTGTACTGTGGGTGTGTCTCACAAGGGATGCTGTACTATGGGTGTGTCTCACAAGGGATGCTGTACTGTGGGTGTGTCTCACAAGGGATGCTGTACTGTGGGTGTGTCTCACAAGGGATGCTCTACTGTAGGTGTGTCTCACAAGGGATACTGTACTGTGGGTGTGTCTCACAAGGGATGCTGTACTGTGGGTGTGTCTCACAAGGGATGCTGTACTGTGGGTGTGTCTCACAAGGGATACTGTACTGTGGATGTGTCTCACAAGGGATGCTGTACTGTGGGTGTGTCTCACAAGGGATGTTGTACTGTGGGTGTGTCTCACAAGGGATGCTGTACTGTGGGTGTGTCTCACAAGGGATGTTGTACTGTGGTGTGTCTCACAATGGATGCTGTACTGTGGGTGTGTCTCACAAGGGATGCTGTACTGTGGGTGTGTTTCACAAGGGATGTTGTACTGTGGGTGTGTCTCACAAGGGATGCTGTACTGTGGGTGTGTCTCACACTGAGGGATGTTGTACTGTGGGTGTGTCTCACAAGGGATACTGTACTGTGGGTGTGTCTCACAAGGGATGCTGTACTGTGGGTGTGTCTCCCAAGGGATACTGTACTATGGGTGTGTCTCACAAGGGATGCTAAAAATGGGTGTCTCACAAGGTATGATGAACGAGGGTGTCTCACAAGGGATGATGAACGAGGGTGTCCCACAAGGGATGATGAACGAGGGTGTCTCACAAGGGATGATGAACGAGGGTGTCTCACAAGGGATGATGAACGAGGGTGTCTCACAAGGGATGATGAACGAGGGTGTCTCACAAGGGATGATGAACGAGGGTGTCTCACAAGGGATGATGAATGAGGGTGTCTCACAACGGATGATGAGCGAGGGTGTCTCACAAGGGATGATGAACGAGGGTGTCTCACAAGGGATGATGAACGAGGGTGTCTCACAAGAGATGATGAACGTAGGTGTCTCACAAGGGATGATGAACGAGGGTGTCTCACAAGGGACAGTGCCGGATTTAGGATGTGGGGGGCCTGGGGCCCATTTTGGTGGGGGGCCCCTCACAGGGTGTCAATCCATAAAAGTTGGTTTGGGTTATCATTATATTTTCCCAGTCTGTTATCATTATAGCGTAACCGAGCGACGAAGCCGCGAGCTCGAGGGGGGTCTGGGGGCATGCCCCCTCGGAAAAATTTGAGAAATTAGAGTGTCTTATATAGCATTTCCTGCCTCCTGAAGGCAGTCAAAAAGGAAAATATGAGATACAACCGTACAAAATACTGTGCAAAATTAGTATTTATATTTGTTTTCCAAATTTTTTGTCTGTGTATGAAGGAGACAAATGGCAGGTTGCCTGTAACGAGTGTCTCCCCCAAAGACGAAGGAGTGACAGGGCCAACTTTAAGGGACGTTGGGGTCAAAATGCCTGGACACCGAAGTTTAAAGCAATTCAAGTCATAGGATGAAAGAAAGATTAATTGAGGGAGAGAGTTCCAGAGTTCACTTGAGTATATTTGGCATATTTGCCAATTCTTGGGTTGGAGAGCTGGACAGAATAGGATTGGGACTGTGTTGAAAGGCGGGTGCCTAGCACTCGCCGCAAGGGAGGGGGTATGCACTGAGAGAGCTCTGAAGGACACTGATTGTTGTCATAGCAATATTAGAGTGAAAAAGATGCAACATTGCGGCATGTAGAAAGAGATTGTGATGACCATCTATAGCTGGGTAGGCATTTCGGTGACATTGGGGTGAAACGGTTAGCGGTAAGTATATTAAAACTAAAAAATATACAGTATACATGCACCAAAGTGGTTTTCTTAACCTTTAAATATTCTTCTTGCATGACTAATCAATTTCATACAGATTCCCACCAACAGCCATTGGAAAAACTAATCATGAATTCTTAATCCATAGCCTACTGGTGGGTGAAAGTGCAAATTTTCCAAAAATTACTTAGACATCTGCTTTAGTCTCCTGATATGCCCTATTTAGGCCATGTTCAGTTTTCGAGTAAATTTGCCACCTAGCCTATATTTACAAATGCTCTTACCAAGCTTGCACACCGATATGGAAAAAATCTTGCTTTGTGATAAAAAAGCAGTGCATAAACATTATAAATAACCGTATATAGTGACGACATACGAACAAAAGGCATTAAATAAAATTTGTTTCTGTACCTTGGTTTCAGGTTCTAGGCAGCAACGTGGCACTCAGCTCGTCAGCTGAGCTACGCAAACATAAACAATATGACCACCGACTCAGAGAATTCGAGTGTGAATAAAATTATAATATATTCATAGTTGTTTTTGGATATTGATAATTACAAGAAATTCAATTTAATGATTTCAGTATTTACTATTTAGTAATCAGTTAGATGAGACTTTTTTTAAACTTATAATAATAATAATAATAATCTACTGGTATATACAACTTAGACGCGAAATACAGAAAACGGCCTAAAACATAGGGTAAGTGGGTAACTATACTGTTTACGCAATGACAAAGGTAGGGCAACATTTCTTGCTTAAAAATTTACATTTTCGATTAAATGTTTGCACAGTCAGTATTAAATTTCATAAAATATAGCTATATTGTATGGTATATTTGCCTTAACCTTGACTAATAATATTAACGATGAAGGGGTATACCAAATCGCCCCTGGCTAAGTTAATTGGTACCGAGTCCAAGTGTGATGTTGCCCAACATAATTATGGTGGGAGGCCTGGGGCCCTGGCCCCGCCCCCCCCCCCCCCCTAAATCCGGCCCTGACAAGGGATACTGAACGTGGGTGTCTCACAAGGGATGATGCACGAGAGTGTCTCACAGGGGATGATGAACGAGGGTGTCTCACAAGGGATGATGAACGTGGGTGTCTCACAAGGGATGATGAAAGAGGGTGTCTCACAGGGGATGATGAACGAGGGTGTCTCGCAAGGGATGATGAACGAGGGTGTCTCACAATGGATGATGAACGAGGGTGTCTCACAAGGGATGATGAACGTGGGTGTCTCACAAGGGATGATGAAAGAGGGTGTCTCACAAGGGATGATGAACGAGGGTGTCTCACAAGGGATGATGAACGTGGGTGTCTCACAAGGGATGATGAAAGAGGGTGTCTCACAAGGGATGATGAACGTGGGTGTCTCACAAGGGATGATGAAAGAGGGTGTCTCACAAGGTATGATGAACGAGGGTGTCTCACAAGGGATGATGAATGAGGGTGTCTCACAAGGGATGATGAAAGAGGGTGTCTCACAAGGGATGATGAACGTGGGTGTCTCACAAAGGATGATGAACGAGAGTGTCTCACAAGGGATGATGAACGTAGGTGTCTCACAAGGGATGCTGAACGTGGGTGTCTCACAAGGGATGATGAACGAGAGTGTCTCACAAGGGGTGATGAACGAGGGTGTCTCACAAGGGATGATGAACGAGGGTGTCTCACAAGGGATGATGAACGATGGTGTCTCTCAAGGGATGCTGTACTCTAGGTGTGTCTCACAAGGGATGCTGAACGTAGGTGTCTCACAAGGAATGCTGAACGTGGGTGTCTCACAAGGGATGATGAACGAGGGTGTCTCACAAGGGATGATGAACGAGGGTGTCTCACAAGGGATGCTGAACGTGGGTGTCTCACAAGGGATGCTGTACTCTAGGTGTGTCTCACAAGGGATGATGAACGATGGTGTCTCGCAAGGGATGCTGAACGTGGGTGTTTCACAAGGGATGCTGTACTCTAGGTGTGTCTCACAAGGGATGCTGAACGTGGGTGTTTCACAAGGGATGCTGTACTCTAGGTGTGTCTCACAAGGGATGATGAACGATGGTGTCTCACAAGGGATGCTGTACTCTAGGTGTGTCTCACGGGATGATGAACGATGGTGTCTCACAAGGGATGCTGTACTCTAGGTGTGTCTCACAAGGGATGCTGAACGTGGGTGTCTCACAAGGGATTCTGTACTCTAGGTGTGTCTCACAAGGGATGATGAGCGATGGTGTCTCACAAGGGATGCTGTACTCTAGGTGTGTCTCACAAGGGATGCTGTACTCTAGGTGTGTCTCACAAGGGATGGTGAACGTGGGTGTCTCACAAGGGATGCTGTACTCTAGGTGTGTCTCACAAGGGATGCTGAACGTGGGTGTCTCACAAGGGATGCTGTACTCTAGGTGTGTCTCACAAGGGATGCTGGACGTGGGTGTCTCACAAGGGATGCTGTACTCTATGTGTGTCTCACAAGGGATGCTGAACGTGGGTGTCTCACAAGGGATGCTGAACGTGGGTGTCTCACAAGGGATGGTGATCCCTTGGAAATTCCGTCGATCTGTTTATACAATTCATTTTAAAGACAAATAATCCATCTTTAGAAACCATAGTCATGCCCATGAAATTATTTATTTATTCAAAAACAAGATCACACCAAATGTGTGTAGTTTCATTTACGGGTACATTTGTAAACAATGATTTGACATCATAACTGCAGCGTTGAGTAAGAAGAGGAGGAGAGGGAGAAGGGAGGGGAGGAAGATGGGAGTGTGGTGGTGTAACTGCATTATGACGTGTCCTATATATTCTCTCTCTCTCTCTCTCTCTCTCTCTCTCTCTCTCTCTCTCTCTCTCTCTCTCTCTCTCTCTCTCTCTCTCTCTCTCTCTCTCTCATATACGAGTGCCCCATATTTTTAGTGAATTGAATGAAAGTATTTATGTATATAGCCTCTGTATATACAGTATATACACTCTGGCACATACCCCATAGCTGGGGGTGGCCGACTCGAGACAGCGCACGAACAGAAACAATATTTAATGTTCCAATTCTTAGGGTCCGGGACCACTTTCGCGTTCCATCTCCCCGTTCTCGGTCTCGTCTAGTAGATGAATTTTAACAGGGGAGTAGGATTCTTAGCCCCCTGCTCCCAGAAAGAAAAGTAGTACAGTAAAAGAGACAGACAACAATGGCTAGGACCAGCCCTCACTCAAATGAAAGTAAAGGAAGATAATATAAGAAACTGCGAAGTTAATATACTTCCCTCTTTAGTATACTTCCCTCTCCTATATATACTTCCTTCTCATAGACTTCCCTTTTATATACTTCCCTTTCCCTCTCCTCTACTTCCCTTATATATACTTCTCTCTCCTATATTTTCCTCTCATATACTTCCCTTTCATCTATTTCACTCTCATATACTTCCCTCTCATACACTTCCCTCTCATCTACTTCCCTTATATATACTTCTCTCTCCTATATTTTCCTCTCATATACTTCCCTTTCATCTATTTCACTCTCATATACTTCCCTCTCATACACTTCCCTCTCATCTACTTCCCTCTCATCTACTTCCCTCTCATATACTTCCCTCTTATACACTTCCCTCTCATCTACTTCCCTTATATATACTTATCTCTCCTATATTTTCCTCTCATATACTTCCCTTTCATCTATTTCACTCTCATATACTTCCCTCTCATATACTTCCCTCTCAATCACTTCCCTCTCATATACTTCCCTCTCATCTATTTCACTCTCGTATACTTCCCACTCATATCTGTCCCTCCCATATACCCCCCCCCCCCCCTATATACTTCCCTGTCATAATATTATACTTTCCTTGCTTCCCTCTCATCTACTGCCCTCCCATATACTCTTCCCCCCCCCCCGCCCCCTTATATACTTCCCTGTCACATACTTCCCTCTCATATACTTTCCTTGATTCCCTCTCATATACTGCCCTCCCATATACCCCCCCTTGGGAACGCGCCCCCCTGCTTTCCATTCAAAACAGGAAGTCCCGCATCTCTCTTTATCTTGAATAGCTGGTGTCCTAATATATTATGTGTCCTAGTATATGTTTTAGTATGTTTCCTAGTATTATGTTTTAGTATGTGTCATAGTATATGTCTTAGTATGTGTCCTAATATTATGTTTCAGTATGTGTCCTGGTATATGTATCCTAATTTATGTATCCTAGTATATACTATATATATATATATATATATATATATATATATATATATATATATATATATATATTAGTAGGGCAATGAGAAGAAATACGTTGTGGAACATCATGATTTATTCTAATTTTCGGCGACGTCACGCAGCCATCCTCAGGAAAGGGTTACCAACAGATCCTAAAAATTGAGTATAACTCTGTATATATTGCTAAAACAGGATCACTCAAATGTAATGCATTGTTGAACACGTGGCAATTTGCCTATCTAAAAAACAATTAAACAACATAATTTTGGCCAACTAGGCAAGGTTTAAATATAAAATAAATCTACGGCTAGACACCATCAAATTCAAAATTGCTAAATCTCAATGCAACAAAAGAAATCAAAACGCATAAGATATCAAATTTATATTATAATTTCTTTTTCAATTCAAATATTATTCTGAACTGTAAAGGCTAAAATCTATTAAACAAAATTTAACCTACCGCTAAACAGCGTCCAAAGTATTATGCTAATATCCAACCATGTGAGGACAAGACTTAGCAAAAGCAATCATAATAAACGAGAATTATAAAATGAAGGACTCTACAAAACATTTCAAATTATCTAGTAAAATTAGAAGCAAATCATAGTAATCCTAATCACATCGAACCACAACATAAAGCAAAAAAGTACATTTGAATTACTTGACTCTAAGAAACAAAAGATAAATGTTGAAAATTCACATAAAGGAAAATTGTCACAAACAAATCGGAACTCACCATGATACCACCAGTCTCCAATGAAAGACGATGAGGGACTGATTAACTGAACACATTTGAACTCTATATGTAAACTCAAAATATGGTGAAAATTAAACGAAATAAAATGAAAAACCAAACTACATGAACACCCAAAAAGCAACCAAGTGTACCTAATAATGAACCTTCAACTATTATTGACAAGATTTATTTCTGGTTTGTGCTTATTTATCAGCATTTTTTCGCCTATTAAAGCTTCATACGTGCTTCTAAACCTGCCGATGATTTCAAAATCCCTCTCCGAAAAAGGGTGATCTTCATTACGAGAGTGTTCCCTTACTGCAGAAAATGACATACTCCTCAAAAATATTCCAGACCTGAAGCTTTTCCCCAAATGCTCAAATATTCTCATTTTGAATGATCTACTCGAACATCCAATGTACCCAGCCTGACAACTGGGACAAGTGAATTTATACACGATATTTGAGCATAAAGAGTCCGGCACCCGATCTTTGAAGTTGAAGAAGGTCCCTATCCTGAAATCATTGGTGAAAACAATTCTAAAATTTATTGCAGGAAAACTTTCCCGGAGTACGTTACTAAGTAACTTGCGAAAATCATAGCTCACTCTCCCATAGAAAAGCACTTTGACATACTTAACAAGGTTAGGCACATCGTAAGTTACCGATCTGCTGTCTAACACTTTATTATACATAAATTGTTTTAGCACTCTGTAAAACAAATCCATCCTATAATTATTTTTCAAAAAATACTCTCTTAGTTTGCAAAATTCTTCACGAAGTGTGAAATAGTTAGAACAAATCCCGTCTCTCTCAAGGAGTGTTTTGATGGAATTAAGTTTATATATTTCAGGGCAATAACTAAACCAACTTAAACCCAAGCCAGTGAAAGTGGGCTTTCTATAAACTCCAGTGGTTAACCGATTACATGAATGGGGAAGTCTTTGCGAACAATGTAAGATTAGAGGACAAACTAAATAGATTACTGAGACCCAGTCGAGACGATATTGGTAATGAAGCTTATGATTTTATATATGCATCTGGAACGAAACCTGGTATTCTGTTTGGGCTCGCGATCACGTTCCCATCTATTTTGACGACCGTAGGATATAATAACATTGATTAATGGTGATATGCGGGGCGATGATTGGTACAGTTAATGCAATATATTGTGTTCTTTAATGATGCATACAATTAATTATCTGGAAATTATAACCTACTGTATATGAATAAGTAGGGTAAATTGTGAATATTCACATGCCATTGAAAATATATTTTTGCCTACTGTGATGCGACTTTCTCATATTGTAAAGAAAAAGAAGAAAACAAAACAAGAAAAAAAATATATATACAGTATACCGTATATACAGTATATATATATATATATATATGGTAGATAAATAATGATCGGATGAGTAATAATGATTGATAATGACTAAGTGTGAAATTGTGTTACTGCGAATTATCTGATCGGCACCATTTGCTTATAGAGGTGCGCGGGTATACTTTTTGCGATGAAGTGTCTAGAAAGGAGGTGATTGACCTCTTTAGAATTATGACGCGTTCTGATTGTTTATGTTGGCTATTATTAGACGATTTGATTCAGTTTAGAGAGAACTTATGGAAGCTGAGTAGTTATGTTACCCTCTTGATTCTTAGAGATTCTTCCTAAATTGCACAAAATCGCCTAATTATAACCAGAAAAACTGTCAAAGCGAGTCATAATCCTCAAAGGGTTGACCCCTTGGGGATAATTATGCGTGTTAGCAGTTTACTTTGGCTATCATTAGACTACTTTCTTTAGCTTAGGAAGAATTTGTGGTAGTCAGAGGCATAATTGAGTTGGCTTTGACCCCTTAGATTCCTAGAGGTCCTTCCTAAACTACATAAAATCGTCTAATGATGGTTAGAATATAGTGTTAAGATACGTCATAATCCTCAAGGGGTTAAGGGGACACTGACTGCTTTTTTGGCCTATAAATTCATGCATTCATACATTCTTAGTTTCCTCGCTAGACATCCCTCAAACTTAGAAAAACATCCCTTAGACAAAGAGATAAATTTGTAAATTTTTCGGTAAACAAAATTCCCGGCCGAAGGCCGGTTCCTCTTACAATTACAGGCTCGCTATCGCTCGGCAGGGAAATATCTACACCTAAATGGCACGATAGGTCTTAAAATGTATAACGAAATGGGACGAAAGGTCTTAAAATCGCCAAACAAATGGGACAAACGTCTACAAATTTCAAAACTAATGGAACTAAACACGAGGGAGAAAGGGGACCAGAAAATCGACCGTCTCCCCTTAAGCTCTGTGTGGTGAGTTATCCTAAGAGGAGTGATGATTTGTATTTATTTGTTTGTGTATTTATTTATCAACTCTGCGTAAACAGAATTTGGTATCGCCCCCCCCCCCCCCCCCGTATAGTGGGTACCACCAAACAAATTTGTCGTCGTCCGTCTGTCTCGAAACTCCTAGACCGTTGGACGGATTTTCACCAAATTTCACGCGAACATTTGTTGCGTGAATGCGAACGTCAGTCAAAACAGATTTTTTGAATTTATGCAATAGTTATGATTTTAGGTCCAACATATGGTTTTGACCCCCCCCCCCCCCCCACCCAGCAATGATGGCGTTCTTAGTTCTAAGAACGCATTCGTTCTGGGGGCGAAAACATCTTGCTAAATAAAGTAGACGTGCCATTTTGCCCAAAATCAAAACGGCATACCCAACTCTGCGATGGGTTACCATCATCACTACTAATACCATCATCAATCTGCGTAAGCAGAGTTTGGTATCCCCCCGTATAGTGGGTACCACACGAAAACAAATTCTGTCGTTGTCGTCGTTGTCGTTGTCCGTCTGTCTCGAAACTCCTCCTAGACCGTTGGACGGATTTTCACCAAATTTCACATGAACATTTGTTGCTTCAATGCGAACGTCAGTCAAAAAATATTTTTTGAATTTATGCAATAGTTATGATTTTAGGTCCAAAATATGGTTTTACCCCCTCCCCCCCCAGCAAGGAATGCGTTCTGGGGGCGAAAACATCTCGCTCCGCATTTGCTAGGTTAAGTTAGTTTAATTGGCATTAGAAGTGATGATAGTAATAGTGGGATTGATGGTGATAGTAGTGATGATGGTGATAAAAGTAGTGATGATGGTTGTATTTGTATTGATGATGATGACAGTAGTAGATATGATGGTGACAGTAGTAGATATGATTGTGACAGAACTAGTAGTAGTGATGATGGTGATAAGTAATGATGATAGTTGTAGTGATAATTATGACAGTAGTGATGATGGTAGTGACGATGGTGTGAGTATTATTGGTGATGGTGAGTAGTAGTGATGATGGTGAAAGTTGTATTGATGACAATAGTTGTGATGATGAAGATCATAGTAATGGTGATGATGGCAGTAGTAGTGATGATGGTGATAGTAGGATACCGGTACATAATGGTAATACTTGTGACAGTAGTAATGATGATGGTTACAATAGTAGTGATGATATTAACTGTAGTAATGATGATTGTAAGATGGTGGTGATGATAGTAGTAATGATGGTTGATAGGTGTAATATCAATGATGATAGTAGTGATTAAGATGGTAGTGATGATGGTGAGAGTAGTAGTGATGATTGTAATTGTAGTAGTGATGATGATCATAGTAATGGTGATGATGACAGTAGTTGTGATGATTGTGGCAGTTGTAGTGATGATGGTGGTTGTAATTGATGATGGTATTAGTAGTGATGATGGTAACCCATCGCAGAGTTGGGTATGCCGTTTTGATTTTGGCAAAACGGCACGTCTACTTTATCAACTCTGCGTAAGCAGAGTTTGGTATCCCCCCCCCCCCCCCCCGTATAGTGGGTACCACTGGAAAAAAATGTCTGTCGTCGTCGTTGTCCGTCTATCTCGAAACTCCTCCTAGACCGTTGGACGGATTTTCACCAAATTTCACACTAACATTTGTTGCATGAATGCGAACGTCAGTCAAAAAAGATGTATTGAATTTATGCAATAGTTATGATTTTAGGTCCAAAATATTTCCCCCCCCCCCACACCCAGCAATGATGACGTTTTTAGTGTGTGAGCCCCGAAGGGGCTCACACACTATCGTAAATACGATAGGCTATGACTCTTTTGTGATCTCGTGTGTCTCTGTGACGTCACGATCGCTCCTACAGCATGACGTAGGACGAGTAGATCGTATATTATAAGATTGTAAATAAGTTAAGTTATAAAAGGCCTAATATGCTATTAAGCAATATTGCCATGGTCTTCTGTAGTATATATGAATTTATCGTATATATTAATATAATTTATCGTATAGAGCAACCTAGATGCGGTACGATAATTTGGGCTCCTGGCATTTTGCCAAGGCAGCAAGGTGTGCCTTCGAGGAAGGGCAGAGCCTTCACGAACACCAACCAGTTAACATCTAATTTTCCGCCCTCAGTTGATCGTGCTTTTGTGCCTCTAATCACAATACACATACAGCAATACACACAGCTACACCATCACGACGCTCTCATCGACGCCATGACTGACTGACAGATAAGCATAATATTCATGTCCATTCCCATGTAATCATTTATTCTTTCTTTAACTTGACGCGTGTCTCGGGACCGAAGTCTCGTTCCCCATTGTCCACCGCCATATTGGGTAAAACGTTCTCCCTTGCCTCATTGCCACGTGGAACTGTTGGTGAGTTAATTCCTGGCTAATATTAACCCTTATAACCTTACCCTATATATAAATTTATTATGTGAGACCTTTGGATATAAATTAGCTTGTTTCAGATTGAATTCAATTTAGATATAGAGTAGTTTCATTTAGATTGATTTATTTGATTCATTATAGCTTAGTAATATTTAACTTCCATTGATAGTTTACCACACACACTAAGAACGCATTCGTTCTGGGGGCGAAAACATCTCGCTCCGTATTTGCTAGGTTAAGTTAGTGTAATTGGCATTAGAAGTGATGGTAGTAATAGTGGGATTGATGGTGATAGTAGTGATGATGGTGATAATAGTAGTGATGATGGTGATAATAGTAGTGATGATGGTTGTATTTGTATTGATGATGATGACAGTAGTAGATATGATGGTGACAGTACTAGTGATGATGGTCATAATAGTAGTGAAGATGGTGACAAGTAATGATGATAGTTGTAGTGATAATAATGACAGTAGTGATGATGGTAGTGACTATGGTGTGAGTAGTAGTGATGATGGTGAGTAGTAGTGATAAGTTGTAGTGATGATGACAGTAGGATATGTGATGGTAATACTTGTGACAGTAGTCATGATGATGGTTATAGTAGTAGTGATGATGTTAACAGTAGTAATGATGATTGTAAGATGGTGGTGATGATAGTAGTAACGATGGTTGATAGTTGTAGTATCAATTATTATAGTAGTGATTAAGATGGTAGTGACAATGGTGACAGTAGTAGTGATGATGGTGAGAGTAGTAGTGATGATTGTATTTGTAGTAGTGATGATGATCATAGTAATGGTGATGATGACAGTAGTCGTGATGATTGTGGCAGTTGTAGTAATGATGGTAGTAGTAGTGACGATGGTGATTGTGATTGATGATGGTATTAGTAGTGATGATGGTAACTGCTACGGAAACTACAACTTATAATGAATAGAGCAGCAAGATTAATAAAGAGTTTACCGTTCCGTGCGAGTATAACGCCGGCATTAATTGACCTGCATTGGCTGCCGGTGAAAGCGAGGATCATATTCAAACTGTGTGTTATAGTGTATCAAGCTTTGAACTTTGGAAAGCCGGAATATGTGCGAGACTTATTGGAAGACTTCAATGTTGGCACTGATATGATGCTGAGACATGGCAACGTGCTGCATCAATTGAATGAGCGACGGTGCAATCATGAATTTGGATTTAGGGCCTTCGAAAAGAGTGCACCGAGACTTTATAATAATCTACCTGTTAATGTGAAAAGGTGTGCGAACATAAAGGACTTTAAAAAATCACTTAAAACACATTTGCTCAGGGAGTGTTATGACTTAGAAGATGGCACTATGAGACAAGACTATAAGTGCTAGATGGTTTAAGGGCAGCTGCGACGAGCGTCACATCTAGTGACGGAGCGCGGCTGAGAAACTCCGTAACAAGTAAGTAAGTAACCCATCGCAGAGTTGGGTATGCCGTTTTGATTTTGGGCAAAATGGCACGTCTACTTTATCAACTCTGCAGAGTTTGGTATCGCCCCCCCCCCCGTATAGTGGGTACCACACAAAAAAAAAATCTGTCGTTGTAGTTGTCCATATGTCTCGAAACTCCTCCTAGACCTTTGGACGGATTTTAACCAAATTTCACACAAACATTTGTTGCGTGAATGCGAACGTCGGTCAAAAAATATTTTTTGAATTTATGCAATAGTTATGATTTTAGGTCCAAAATATTATTTTACCAACTCACACACTAAGCTAAGCACGCATTCGTTCGGAGGGCCAAAACATCTCGCTACGTATTTGCTAGGTTAAGTTAGTTTAGTTGGAATGTGATGGTAGTAATATTTGGATTGATGGTGATAGTAGTATTGATGGTGATAATAGTAGTGATCATGGTTGTAGTTGTATTGATGATGATGACAGTAGTGATGGTGATGACAGTAGTAAATATGATGGTCACAGTAGTAGATATGATGGTGACCGTACTAGTAGTAGTGATTATGGTGACAAGTAATGATGATAGTTGTAGTTATAATAATGACAATAGTAATGGTATTGACGATGGTGTGAGTATTAGTAATAATGGTAAGTAGTAGTGAGGATGGTGAAAGTTGTAGTAATGACAATAGTTGTGATGATGAAGATCATAGTAATGGTGATGATGGCAGTAGTAATGCAAAGGAGTACAAAGGAATCAAGCAACAACAGATCTAGTGACCCTTCTAGGTTGCTTGTCCTCCAAAACACTGAGGATCATGTGGCCAAACAGTGGTTTAGAGTGGGTAAGGGAACATTGGAAAGGGAATTACTGCCCTGGATCTAATGTCCGTGGCAGGATTAGGAAGTTAGTAGGGGACAGAGGGGTTAGTAACTGAGGGGGGGATAAAATAAAGTTATTCATTTACAAACGCAGTCCTTCGCGGGTTTGATGCGAGATATTTGTCTAAGCGGAGTTTAAATGAATCAATGGTGACGCAGTCTATAACGTTTCGGGGAAGCCCATTCCACAAGTTGACAACTCGATTGAAGAAGAAATTCTTAGATTCGTGTGAGTTAAAATATTTACCAATAATTTTGCAACCGTTTCCCCGCGTGTAATTAGATTGGTCGATAGTGAAGTACTTACTACAGTCCATATTGTCGATGCCTTTGATGATTTTGAACACTTGAATTAAGTCACCTCTTAATCTGCGTTGGGTTAAAGGAAATAGATTTAATTCTCTAAGACGCTCTTCGTATGGTTTGTTCTATAGGCTAGGTATCATTTTGGTAACTCTACGTTGAACTCGTTCTAGCTTGTTTATATCTTTTTGGTAATAAGGGCACCAGGATTGAACGCAGTATTCCAGAAGAGGGCGGACTAATGAATTGTAAAGGGTTAGGATAACTTCTTTGGATTTATGCTCAAATGACCTGCCTATAAAGCCAATTATTTTGTTTGCCTTCTTAACAACTTCTGAACATTGTTGACTCGGTTTTAGGTTACTCGATATTGTTACTCCCAGATCGGTTTCTCTGTTTACATTCCTAAGCTGAGTGCCATTCATCGAATAGTTTGCTTTCTCATTTAGGTATCCGATATGTAGTACTTTACATTTATCCGCATTGAAACTCATTTGCCAAATTTGGGCCCAACATTACAATTTATCTAGATTGTGTTGCATATCGTCAACTTGTTCTTTTGAGAGTACGCTATTTGCAATTTTTGTATCGTCAGCAAATTTTGAGATTGTACAGGTGAGACCCTCATCTATGTCGTTGATGTAAATTAGAAAGAGAATTGGACCTAGTACCGATCCCTGGGGTACCCCGCTACTTACATTGGTCCATTTAAATGCCTTACCGTTTATGACTACTCTTTGATTTCTGTCGCTGAGTGATGATGGTGACAGTAGGATACATGAGGGTAATACTTGTGAGAGTATTAATGATGATGGTTATAGTAGTAGTAATGATGTTAACAGTAGTAATGATGATTGTAAGATGGTGGTGATGATAGTAGTAATGATGGTTGATAGGTGTAGTATCAATGATGATAGTAGTGATTAAGATGGTACTGACAATAGTGACAGTAGTAGTGATGATGGTGAGAGTAGTAGCCATGATTGTAATTGTAGTAGTGATAATGATCATAGTAATGGTGATGATGACAGTAGTCGTGATGATTGTGGCAGTTGTAGTGATGATGGTGATTGTGATTGATGATGGTATTAGTAGTGATAATGGTAACCCATCGCAGAGTTGGGTATGCCGTTTTGATTTTGGGCAAAACGGCACGTCTACTTTATCAACTCTGCGTAAGCAGAGTTTGGTATCGCCCCCCCGTATAGTGGGTACCACACAAAAAAAATGTCTGTCGTCGTCGTTGTCGTCGTCGTCCGTCTGTCTCGGAAGTCCTCCTAGACCGTTGGACGGATTTTCACCAAATTCCACACGAACATTTGTTGCGTGAATGCGAACGTCAGTCAA
The DNA here is from genome assembly GCA_032716605.1 of Paralithodes platypus. NCBI lineage: Eukaryota > Metazoa > Arthropoda > Malacostraca > Decapoda > Lithodidae > Paralithodes > Paralithodes platypus. The sequence goes on from CM064492.1 coordinate 53,867,258, forward strand.
AAAATATGTTTTGAATTTATGCAATAGTTATGATTTTAGGTCCAAAATATGGTTTTACCAAGCCCCCTACCCCCTCCCGGAGGCCCCCCCCCCCCCCTCCCGGAGGCCCCCCCCCCCCTCCCGGACCCCCATCCTCCCATACCCCCCCCTCCCCCAGCAATGATGGCGTTCTTAGTGTGTGAGCCCCGAAGGGGCTCACACAGTATGAACGCATTCGTTCTGGGGGCGAAATCATCTCGCTCAGCATTTGCTAGGTTAAGTTAGTTTAGTTGGCATTAGAAGTGATGGTAGTAATAGTGGGATTGATGGTGATAGTAGTGATTATGGTGATAATAGTAGTGATGATGGTTGTAGTTGTATTGATGATGATGACAGTAGTGATGATGATGACAGTAGTAGGTATGATGGTGACAGTAGTAGATATGATGGTGACAGTACTAGTAGTAATGATGATGGTCATAATAGTAGTGATGATGGTGACCAGTAATGATGATAGTTGTAGTGATAATAATGACAGTAGTGATGATGGTGTGAGTATTAGTGATGATGGTGAGTAGTTGTGAGGATGGTGAAAGTTGTAGTGATGATGACAATAGTTGTGATGATGAAGATCACAGTAATGGTGATGATGGCAGTAGTAGTGATGATGGTGATAGTAGGATACATGATGGTAATACTTGTGACAGTAGTAATGATGATGGTTATAGTAGTAGTGATTATGTTAACAGTAGTAATGACGATTTTTTTTTTTTTTTTTTTTTTTTGAGACAATGAACGGAGGAAGGAAAAACATAAAACAAAAAGGTCCATGTGCCTAAAGGCATCCTCCATTCATAAAATGTTTGTAACAACTGGATTTAAACATTTGTAGATTGTAAGTTTGTGGAAAGCAATTCGAGGGAAGTGAATTCCAAAGAGTAGTAGCTCTGGGGATAAATGAATTCTGATAAGCAGAAGTTCTGCATTGTGGAGGAGAAAGTGTAAATTCATGGGTGCTCTCAGCTGCCCTAGTTCTACGGGGAAAGATGTGGAGAGGCGGCACAATTGAAGCAAGTTCCTCGGAACAATTGCTGTGAAAATATCTGTAGAATAATGCAAGGGATGCAACGTTTCTTCTTCGTATGGATAATGTAGGAAGGTCCTGTGTGATTGCAGGGTTATTGATTAATCTAATAGCTTTATTTTGAATTTTGTCCAACTGCCTCAATGCAACCACTCCACTTCCACCCCACAGAGGTGAACAGTAATCCATCTGAGAACGCACATGGCTTTTATATATCACGGCCAACTGCTCGTCGGTGAAGAATTCTCGAACTCTGTACAGGAGTCCCAGTTTTTTAGAGGCATTCTTAGCAATGCTTCTAACATAATGTGTCCAGCTCAAGTTAGTAGTTAATGTTACACCGAGAATGTCAATACTAGGGGAAGTGGGAATATTACATCATTAACAAATATATGGGAGTCAGTGAGATTCTGTCGGTTAGAAAATTGAATGTACTTGGTTTTCTGTGCATTAAAGGAAACTAGATTCTTTTGTCCCCATCCATTAATTCTAGAAAGGTCCTGGTTCAGTGAAATTGCAGTGTTTATTTTTGAATTTATAAGATCGGGTTGGGTGAAAGAATTGGTAAATGTGAAGGAACTGTGGAGTGTTGAGTCATCTGTGTAGGAATGTATTGGATTATGAGTGGTAGATATGAGATCATTGATATGAATGAGGAACAGAATTGGGGCCAAAACTGATCCCTGCGGAACACCAGCATTTATTGAGTGAAATTGAGAATAAAGGCCATCTACCATTACACGTATTTTTCTGTTATGAAGATAAGAAGAAATTAGTGGAACTAATGATGCAAGGCCGTAGTGTGACATCTTCGACAATAAGGATTGATGCCAGACTCTATCAAATGCCTTTGATATATCCAGTGCTATTGTATGTGTTTCACCATGTTGGTCTGTAGCTTGGTTGATTTGATGCGTAAGAAGGCAAAGCATGTCTGCAGTTGATCGACATCGTCTAAAACCATATTGCCTATCACTGATTAATTTATTATTCTCAAGATGCTTAATTATGTGATTATTTAATATAATTTCAAAGACTTTACCAAGAGTGGAAGTTATAGCTATTGGTCTGTAGTTTGATGGATCTGAAGAGGCACCTTTTTTAGGAACTGGATGGATGTTTGCTTCTTTCCAGGGTACTGGGAAGCATGAGGTATGAGTACACAGACGGAAAATTTTTGCCAATACAGGAGCGAGCACCAAGGAGCAATTCTTAAGTACTATTGGAGGAATTTCATCTGGACCAGGAGCCTTATCCACCGAGAGATTCTGCAAAATAGTTTTGACATGTCTGGTGTGGATCTTAAGTGAGGGAATTTCAGACGAATTAAAATTAAGTACAGGGACATCTTGATTTATTTCATCTAAGGTTGAGTTGGTGGAGAAATTATCCGCAAGAAGGTTAGCTTTACCTCGTGGGTCACTTACAAGATTGCCAGTCGGAGATTTTAATGGTGGAATGGATGAAGCAGTAGTGAAGTTGGATTTAAATGAGTTAAGAGTAGACCAAAATATTTTGTTATCATTTGGATTATTTAGAAGTTTATTTGCCTGATTGTGGAGAAAGTTTGATTTAGTTAGGTTTAATACAGTTTTGGCATGATTTCTGATGTTTCTAAAGTAATTAAAGGCTTCATGTGTTTTTGATCTTGTGTATGCATTGTAGGCTATTGCTTTTTGTTCAGTTACTCTAGCACAATTATGGTCAAACCATTTAGGTGAATTAGATCTTTTACTGTACTTTTGATGAAGAATAAAAGTTTCCATTCCAATTTTTACAAAATCTTGTATGTGGCTCAAGGTGGAGTGTGCATCATTAGAAAAGAAAGAGGTCCAGGGAATATCAATAAAGAAACCAATATCAATATCAATAAAGATTGTAAGATGGTGGTGATGATAGTAATGATGGTTGATAGTTGTAGTATCAATGATTATAGTAGTGATTAAGATAGTAGTGACAATGGTGATAGTAGTAGTGATGATGGTGAGAGTAGTAGTAATGATTGTAATTGTAGTAGTGATGATCATAGTAATGGTGATGATGACAGTAGTCGTGATGATTGTGGCACTTGTAGTGATGATGGCAGTAGTAGTGATGATGGTGTTTGTGATTGATGATGGTATTAGTAGTGATGATGGTAACCCATCGCTGAGTTGGGTATGCCGTTTTGATTTTGGGCAAAACGGCACGTCTACTTTATTTGTATTTATCAACTCTGCGTAAGCAGAGTTTGGTATCCCCCCCCCCCCCCCGTATAGTGGGTACCACTGGAAAAAAATGTCTGTCGTCGTCGTCGTTGTCGTCCGTCTGTCTCGAAACTCCTAGACCGTTGGATGGATTTTCACCAAATTTCACACGAACATTTGTTGCGTGAATGCGAACGTCAGTCAAAATTTTGTTTTGAATTAATGCAATAATTATGATTTTAGGTCCAACATGGTTTTACCCCCCCCTTCCCCCCCCCCCACCCAGCAATGATGGCGTTCTGGGGGCGAAAACATCTCGCTCCGCATTTGCTAGGTTAAGTTAGTTTAATTGGCATTAACAGTGATTGATTAGTGGGATTGATGGTGATAGTAGTGATGATGGTGATAATAGTAGTGATGATGGTTGTATTTGTATTGATGATGATGATGACAGTAGTAGATATGATGGTGACAGTAGTAGATATGATGGTGACAGAACTAGTAGTAGTGATGATGGTCATAATAGTAGTGATGATAGTTGTAGTGATAATGATGACAGTAGTGATGATGGTAGTGACGATGGTGTGAGTATTAGTGGTGATGGTGAAAGTTGTATTGATGACATTAGATATGATGATGAAGATCATAGTAATGGTGATGATGGTGATAGTAGGATACATAATGGTAATACTTGTGACAGTAGTAATGATGATGGTTACAGTAGTAGTGATGATATTAACTAGTAATGATGATTGTAAGATGGTGGTGATGATAGTAGTAATGATGGTTGATAGGTGTAGTATCAATGATGATAGTAGTGATTAAGATGGTAGTGATGATGGTGAGAGTAGTAGTGATGATTGTAATTGTAGTAGTGATGATGATCATAGTAATGGTGATGATGACAGTAGTTGTGATGATTGTGGCAGTTGTAGTGTTGATGGCAGTAATAGTGATGATGGTGGTTGTAATTGATGATGGTATTAGTAGTGATGATGGTAACCCATCGCAGAGTTGGGGATGCCGTTTTGATTTTGGCAAAACGGCATGTCTACTTTATCAACTCTGCAGAGTTTGGTATCCCCCCCCCCGAATAGTGGGTACCACACGAAAAACAAATCTGTCGTCGTCGTTGTTGTTGTCGTCCGTCTGTCTTGAAACTCCTCCTAGACCGTTGGACGGATTTTCACCAAATTTCACACGAACATTTGTTGCGTGAATGCGAACGTCAGTCAAAAAAGATTTATTGAATTTATGCAATAGTTATGATTTTAGGTCCAAAATATGGTTTCCCCCCCCCCCCCACCAATGAATGCATTCTGGGGGCGAAAACATCTCGCTACGTATTTGCTAGGTTAAGTTAGTTTAGTTGGCATTAGAAGTGATGGTAGTAATAGTGGGATTGATGGTGATGATGGTGATAATAGTAGTGATGATGGTTGTAGTGTAGTTATATTGATGATGACAGTAGTGATGATGATGACAGTAGTAGTTATGATGGTGACCGTAGTAGATATGATGTAGTGACGATGGTGTGAGTATTAGTGATGATGGTGAGTAGTAGTGATATAAGTGAAAGTTGTAGTGATTCTGAAAATAGTTGTGATGATGAAGATCATAGTACCGGTGATGATGGCAGTAGTAGTGATGATGGTGACAGTAGGATACATGATGGTAATACTTGTGACAGTAGTAATGATGATGGTTAAAGTAGTAGTGATGATGTTAACAGTAGTAATGATGATTGTAAGATGGTGGTGATGATAGTAGTAATGATGGTTGATAGTTGTAGTATCAATGATGATAGTAGTGATTAAGATGATAGTGAAAATGGTGAAAGTAGTAGTGATGATTGTAATTTTAGTAGTGTTGATGATCATAGTAATGGTGATGATGACAGTAGTCGTGATGATTGTGGCAGTTGTAGTGATGATGGCAGTAGTAGTGATGATGGTAATTGTGAGTGATGATGTTATTGGTAGTGATGATGGTAACCCATCGCAGAGTTGGTTATGCCGTTTTGATTTTGGGCAAAATGGCACGTCTCGCGACAGGAATAAATCGACACCTAAATGGCACGATAGGTCTTAAAATGTATAACGAAATGGGACGAAAGGTCTTAAAATCGCCAAACAAATGGGCCAAACGTCTAAAAATGTCAAAACTAATGGGACTAAACACGAGGGAGAAAGGGGACCAGAAAATCGACTGTCTCCCCTTAAGCTCTGTGTGGTGAGTTGTCCGTCTGTCTCGAAACTCCTAGACCGTTGGACGGATTTTCACCAAATTTCACACGAACATTTGTTGCGTGAATGCGAACGTCAGTCAAAACAGATTTTTTGAATTTATGCAATAGTTATAAGAACATAAGAACATAAGAAAATGGGAGTCTGCAGAAAGCCGATTGGCCTAAGCAAGGCAGATCCCTGTCCCACACAACTCCAGTTCAATTACAAAGCCCAATTATAGGCTCAACACTCTAATACCCTGAGGATCATCTTACCAAAACGGTTAGAGATTAACGCAGGATTATGGGGGTATGCAGAGTGCTGATTGGCCCAACCCGGCTGATCCCCCTTCACACCCAACCCTTCTCGTCCATATGCTTATCCAATTTTATCTTAAAGCTCCCTACCGTTTTAGACCCCACTATAGCACTTGGTAGTCCATTATGATTTTAGGTCCAACATATGGTTTTGACCCCCCCCCCCCCCCACCCAGCAATGATGGCGTTCTTAGTTCTAAGAACGCATTCGTTCTGGGGGCGAAAACATCTCGCTAAATAAAGTAGACGTGCCATTTTGCCCAAAATCAAAACGGCATACCCAACTCTGCGATGGGTTACCATCATAACTACTAATACCATCATCAATCACAATCATCACTACAACTGCCACAATCATCACGACTTCTGTCATCATCACTGTTACTATGATCATCATCACTACTACAATTACAATCATCACTAATACTCTCATCATCACTACTACTGTCACCATTGTCACTATCATCATTGATACTACAACTATCAACCATCATTACTACTATCACCACCATCTTACAATCATCATTACTACTGTTAACATCATCACTACTACTATAACCATCATCATTACTACTGTCACAAGTATTACCATCATGTATCCTATCACCATCATCACCATTACTATGATCTTCATCATCACAACTATTGTCATCATCACTACAACTTTCACCATCATCACTAATACTCACCATCATCACTAATACTCACACCATCGTCACTACCATCATCACTACTGTCATTATTATCACTATAACTATCATCATTACTTGTCACCATCATCACTACTATTATGACCATCATCACTACTACTAGTACTGTCACCATCATATCTACTACTGTCACCATCATATCTACTACTGTCACCATCATAATCTACTACTGTCATCTACTTGCTTCATTATGGAACTTACTTCATTGTGGTACAGTCACGGCGACAAGTCATAGACCAGGGGTTTGCCAAACTCCTTAGCCACACATTGGCAGTAGGTTCGAACAATTTACATCTTTGGTGGTTCAGCGTGCACGACTCCAGTGAAACAAGTCCATTGATAGTTAGTAAGCCCCGCCCATACCCAGTAGCGTATGTAAAGGTATTTGTAAAGGCAACATAATAACATAAACGATAATTATGATTATTGTATTCCGATTTGTTTGTGGTTCCTTATATTTGAAACGTTACTGTATGTATTAAAATTATCAAACTATAACGTGTATTGATACTCCAGCAATTTGGTATACTTCATAATGTAATATCAAATAATTAGGAATCTTGAATGGGACAATAAAGACAAAATATGTTAATGAGGAACACCTAAGCAACCTCAGATTCGCTGATGACTAAGTTCTTTCTAGCGACTCAGGGGATGATTTGCAGCAGATGTTGAATGATTTAGACAGATAAAGCCTTAAAGGCAGTGTTGAAAATTAATAGAAAGAAATCTAAGAGTACCCGGTATGTTGAATGATCATGTGAAACCACAACAAATCAAGTTATAGGATGATGGGCCAGATTCAGTGGAAGAATACCGTATATAATAATCTAGGCCAGGTTATAAATACGAACTCAATCACTTTAGAGAAATCAAACCAAGGATTGATATGGAGTGGAGCGCCTTTGGTAAGCAGACATCTATTATGAAAAGCAAGCTACCCCTTACAATAAAGAGAACAGTATACAATTAATGTGTCCTTCCTGTACTAATTTACGGATCAGAAACTTGGAGTATAACAAAGTTTCCTGAACGCAAACTACTGTATAGTACTCGTAAAGATATGGAGAGGATATTATTAGCAATAACTAGGAGATACAAGAAGAGAGCCTCTTGGATAAGAGAACAAACAGAATTAGACGATGATAATCGCATTACTATATACAAAAAAAAATGGGCTTGGCCAGATCATATACTTAGAAGATATGTTAACAGATGGACAAATTAAGCAAAAGGATGGAAATATATAGATCCAACTCTACAGTAGTCGAAGAATCACATGAAAGAAAAACAAAATATAAATAATAATTAAAACAAACACAGTGTGCCGAGTATTAATACACATTCTGCTCGATTACCAAGAGGAAATACAAAATATTAAATAAATAGAAGTGACTCGGCCTACATTACCTAGAAACAAAAACCACCCCCTCCAGGCTCTCTCCTTCACCATAATTATGTTCGGGAATGACTTTTATCTTCGGGGATTAGTTCTTCGAAGAAGATCAAAACAAACCCTTTCATCTACCTTCCATAACCGAATAAATTATCCCCATTACTCCCACCTTGATCTATATTTAAGGCCCTACGCTTCAGGAGATGATGGCGTCAATATTCTCAGGAATATATCAAAATGTGAGGGATATTGTAGGACGTGTATCTTAAAAAGAAGGATTCGAGAGTGTGTGGTGTTAATAAAAGCACGTCCCCCCCCCCCTCTTTTGTTTGTCCTATATTCCTCCTATTCACCTATCCCCTTTCACCTAAACAGCCTCCACCGCTCCTCTCCCTCCCTCCTCTATTCGTGTGTCGACGGCCGGCACATGGAGATGCAAAGTCGGCTGTATTTAGAAACAAACACGCGATTTATACCTTATAGGCTTGCACTCGTTAGAGAGACTTATAGTTAGAGGGGATATGATAGAGGTGTTCAAATAGGTAAGTTGGATTAATAAAGCGAATATGAAAGATATACTGAAGCTCGGTGATAGCGAGAGAACTCATACAAATTGTTTCAAATTCAATACATTTAGCTGCAACATAATATAGTCGATAAATAATTATAACCGTCTCTGCAATATATAGCATCCAATACACACCTTGGCATACCTACGATATATATACAACATCAAATTGGCACTCTTTCTGGGACTTAATACAATATATTTTTAGCTTATAGCATATAATGAAGTGTGTGTGTAAACCATTTATCTACTAAATATTTTATGCCAACTGACTGGCGACCCAGGAGTGCCGTAGTGGGCGGCAGTTTAAACTACCCAGTTTCGCCGAGTGTAGAGTATTACTGTGTAGACTGTGTTCGGATGCGATACACGTGCGTGGTGTCTAGACAGTGGTTCATCCCCTGGTCCACAATTTACCACCGTGACTGTACTTACTTCATTGTGGAACTTACTTCATTATGGCACTTGCTTCATTATGGAACTTACTTCATTGTGGCACTTACTTCATTGTGGCACTTACTTCATTATGGCACTTGCTTCATTATGAAACTTACTTCATTGTGACACTTACTTCATTGTGACACTTACTTCAACGCTTGCTTCATTATGGCACTTAGTTCAATACTTGCTTCATTATGGCACGTACTTCCTTCTGGCACTTCAGTATGGCACTTTCTTCATTGTGGCACTTACTTCAGTATGGCACTTACTTCATTACGGCACTTACTTCAGTATGGCACTTTCTTCATTGTGGCACTTACTTCAGTATGGCATTTACTTCATTACGGCACTTACTTCAGTATGGCACTTTCTTCATTGTGGCACTTACTTCAGTATGGCACTTACTTCATTACGGCACTTATTTCAGTATGACACTTCATTGTGTCACTTACTTCATTATGGCACTTACATCAATACTTGCTTCATTATGGCACTTACTTCAATACTTACTGTATTGTGGCACTTCCTTCAATACTTTTCTTTATGACACTTACTTTTATGGCACTTTGTTATGACACTTAATTAATCATTATTGCACGTACTCCAACACTGTCTTGATTATGGCACTTCAATAATTACTTCATTGTGTTACTTCAATACTTACTCCATTATGGCACTGACTACATTATAGCATCTGTGACATCAAGATTCTCACTACACGGACACCACCCTCATCAATACTGTGATGTGTGGGGGCATACACATAACTAAGTGCACAGACAGACAGCCAGACAGCCAGACATACGGACGCAAAAATTGCAATACTATGCCACCCCTACAGGGGTTACGTAATTATGATGATGACAGTAGTAGTGATGATGGTGATAGTAGTGGTGATAATGGTGTTAATAGTAGTGATGATGGTGACATAGTTGTGGTGGTGGTGACAGTAGTAGTGGCGATGGTGACAGTAATGATGGTAGTAGTAGTGATGGGCAAAGCGATTTTGCACAGCTTTAGGAAGACCTCTAGCTAACATGTAGTGAATTCCACGAAAAGGAACGAGTCTTTGAATATCACGGTATATCTGCCAGACCCGATACGATCAAACTAAGCCGAGAGCTTTTATAGTCAACATTCGATGATCAATATTTTTCTGGCAACATTTCTGGAATATTTTGCACGGGTATCGGAAATTCGACTGATGGTAGATGAATAAAGGTAGCCGAAATATTTTAAAAGTTGACCTCATAAGCTGCCAGACCAGTGTTGAGGGAAGAAGCGCGCGTGTGATACCGGCTTAAGGAACTGTAGGTATAGGCCTACATCCCTCCCTTTTGTGCTGTGCATGAAGGAGACAAAAGGAAAGCTGCCGGTAACAAATGCCCCCCAAGCTTGAAAGAGTGATAGAGAACCAAAATTATGGTTCCATAGTGGTAATTTAGGTGTGTTGGAAAGAAGTGTGCTGTCTTTGTTAAGTGTAGTGAAATGAATAGGAGGAGGAGGTGTTTGTGAGAGTTAATTGTACTGCAGGTATGCCTCCCTCCCTTACCCTTATATCACCCCTCGTTCACTCAAATCACTCCTCTTTCACCCACAATCACCCCTCCCGTACCTCCCCCCCCCCCTTCTCTCACCCCTAATCCCTCCTTCCTAACCCCCACCTCATTTCCCCTCTGGTTTATGGGTGGGCAAGGTGAAATGAGGGGAACAGGTGACGAACTTCAGGTAGGGAGTGGTAGGGGACAAGTAAAGTGGTGAGGTAGTGTGAGATGTGTGGTAGAATGAGAGAGGTGGTAGTACGAGAGGTGTGGTAGAATGAGAGAGGTGGTAGTGTGAGAGGTGGGGTAGTGTGAGAGGTGTGGTAGTGTGAGAGGTGTGGTAGTATGAGAGATGTGGAAGTGTGAGAGGTGGGGTTGTATGAGAGGTGTGGTAGTATGAAAGGTGGGGTAGCGTGAGAGGTGAGGTAGTATGAGAGGTGGGGTAGCGTGAGAGGTGGGGTAGTATGAGAGGTGGGCAAGTATGAGAGGTGTGATAGTGTGAGAGGTGTGGTAGTGTGAGAGGTGTGGTAGTATGAGAGGTGTGGTAGTGTGAGGGGTGGTAGTATGAGAGGTGTTAGTATAAGAGGTGTGGTAGTGTGAAAGGTGGTAGTATGAGGTGTGGTAGAATGAGAGGCGTGGTAGTGTGAGGTGGAGTAGTATGAGAGGTGTGGTAGTATGAGAGGTGGGGTAGTATGAGAGGTGTGGTAGTGTGAGAGGTGGGGTAGTATGAGAGGTATGATAGTAGGAGAGGTGTCGTAGTATAAAAGGTGTGGTAGTACGAGAGGTGGGGTAGTACGAGAGGTGGGGTAGTATGAGAGGTTTAATGCCTTCGAAAAAATCCCGCAACCCCAATACTGTGCTACCCGAGTTGACGTCTGGGATAGTGTAAAATAGTCGTTGATGGGGAAGTCTAATAAACCCATTACGTGAATCACCACGAGACTATCACCTGGTTCTTTCAAGGAGAACTAACCTACTATCCTATTGTACGTCCGTGGTAGTACAGTGGGTTAGCGCGCGGGTCTGGTTGACCTACGGGTGATTTGGTCACTAACCAGGGTTCGAACCCCACACCAGGCATCTCAAAACCTGTGGAGTTTTCAGGAGGGTTAAAATCCCTCCAGGGTTCGAGCCCCGTGCCAGGCATCTCAAAACCTGGGGAGTTTTCAGGAGGGTTAAATTCCCTTTGCACCCAGTTTTTCAAGAGGTGTGGTAGTATGAGAGGAGGGGTAGTATGAGAGGTATAGTAATATGAGAGGTAGGGTAGTATGAGAGGAGTGGTAGTATGAGAGGTGGGGTAATGTGAGAGGTGTGGTAGTATGAGAGGTGGGGTAGTATGAGAGGTGGGGTAGTATGAGAGGTGGGGTTGTATGAAAGGTGGGGTAGTATGAGAGGTGTAGAAGTGTGAGAGGTGTGGAAGTATGAGAGGTGTGGTAGTATGAGAGGTATAGTAGTATGAGAGGTGGGGTAGTATGAGAGGTATAGTAGTATAGAGGTAGGGTAGTATGAGAGGTGGGGTAGTATGAGAGGTATAGTAGTATGAGAGGTGTGGTAGTATGAGAGGTGGGGTAGTATGAGAGGTGTGGTGGTGTGAGAGGTGTGGTAGTGTGAGAGGTATGGTAGTGTGAGAGTTGTGGTAGTATAAGAGGTGTGAGAGGTGGGGTAGTATGAGAGGTGTGGTAGTGTGAGAGGTATGGTAGTATGAGAGGTGTGGTGATGATATGGTGGTACAGGCGTGATGTCAGTGTGGTGGTGTGGTGTCAGTGGTATTAGTGGTATGGTGTCAATATGGTGGTAGATGCATGGTGTCAGTGATAGTGGTGATCGTGATGGTATGGTGGTACAGGCGTGATGTTAGTGTGGTGGTAGTAGTGGTATGGTGTCAACATGGTGGTAGATGCATGGTGTCAGTGATAGTGGTGAGTGTTATGGTGTCAGTGATAGTGGTGATTGTTATGGTGTCAATGTGGTAGTGGTGTCAGTGGTGGTAGGTAGAGGAAGCCAATGTATTGCTGTAGGTTCACTGTAGGTCTTCCCTTTTTGCCTCCCTCCTCATAACTTCCCTACCGTACAAGATGCTTCTTCCCTTCACAACACATTTTACTCCATTATGGCATTTACTCCATTATGGCATTTACTACATTATGGCACTTACTTCATTATGACACATCATTATGTCACTTATTTCAGTATGACACTTACTTCATTGTGTCACTTACTTCATTATGGCACTTACTTCATTATGGCACTTACATCAATACTTGCTTCATTATGGCACTTCCTTCAATACTTGTCTTTATTATGACACTTACTTTTATGGCACTTTGTTATGACACTTAATCATTATGGCACGTACTCCAACAGTGTCTTGATTATGGCACTTCAATAATTACTTCATTGGGTTACTTCAATACTTACTTCATTATGGCACTGACTACATTATAGCATCTGTGACATCAAGATTCTCACTACACGGACACCACCCTCATCAATGCTGTGATGTGTGGGGGCATACACATAACTAAGTGCACAGACAGACAGCCAGACAGCCAGACATACGGACGCAAAAATTGCAATACTATGCCACCCCTACAGGGGCTACGTAACTATGATAATGACAGTAGTAGTGATGATGGTGATAGTAGTAGTGATGATGGTGTTAATAGTGTTGATGATGGTGTTAATAGTAGTGATGATGGTGACAGTAGTTGTGGTGATGGTGACAGTGATGATGGTAGTAGTAGTGATGATGGTAACCCATCGTAGAGTTGATTTCGGGCAAAGCGATTTTGCACAGCTTTAAGCCGGTATCACACGAGAGCTTTTATAGTCAACATTTGTCTGGCAACATTTCTGGAATATTTTGTACTGGTATCGGAAACTAGACTGATGGTAGATGAATTTAGGTAAGAGACAAATATTAAATGTTGACCTCATAAGCTGCCAGACCAGTGTTGAGGATAAATGTTGAGTGAAAAACCGTTCGTGTGATACCGGCTTTAGGAAGACCTCTAGCTAACATGTAGTGAATTCCACGAAAAGGAACATTCGATGATCAATATTTTTCTGGCAACATTTCTGGAATATTTTGCACGGGTATCGGAAATTCGACTGATGGTAGATGAATAAAGGTAGCCGAAATATTTTAAAAGTTGACCTCATAAGCTGCCAGACCAGTGTTGAGGGAAAAAGCGCGCGTGTGATACCGGTTTAAGGAACTGTAGGTATAGGCCTACATCCCTCCCTTTTGTTCTGTGCATGAAGGAGACAAAAGGAAAGCTGCCTGTAACAAATGCCCCCCAAGCTTGAAAGAGTGATAGAGAACCAAAATTATGGTTCCATAGTGGTAATTTAGGTGTGTTGGAAAAAAGTGTGCTGTCTTTGTTAAGTGTAGTGAAATGAATAGGAGGAGGAGGTGTTTGTGAGAGTTAATTGTACTGCAGGTATGCCTCCCTCCCTTACCCTTATATCACCCCTCGTTCACTCAAATCACCCCTCTTTCACCCACAATCACCCCTCCCGTACCTCCCCCCCCTTCTCTCACCCCTAATCCCTCCTTCCTCACCCCCACCTCATTTCCCCTCTGGTTTATGGGTGGGCAAGGTGAAATGAGGGGAACAGGTGACGAACTTCAGGTAGGGAGTGGTAGGGGACAAGTAAAGTGGTGAGGTAGTGTGAGAGGTGTGGTAGTATGAGAGGTGTGGTAGTGTGAGAGGTGTGGTAGTATGAGAGGTGTGGTAGTGCGAGAGGTGTGGTAGAATGAGAAAGGTGGTAGTATGAGAGGTGTGGTAGTGAGAAGTGTGGTAGTGAGAGGTGTGGTAGTAAGAGGTATGGTAGTGAGAGGTGTGGTAGTGAGAGGTGTGGTAGTGAGAGGTGTGGTAGTGAGAGGTGTGGTAGTATGGGAGGTGTGAGAGGTGTGGTAGTATGAAAGGTGGGGTAGTATGAGAGGAGGGGTAGTATGAAAGGTGTGGTAGTAAGAGAGGTGGGGTAGTATGAGAGGTATAGTAGTATGAGAGGTGGGGAAGTATGAGAGGTGGGGTAGTACGAGAGGTATAGTAGTACGAGAGGTGGGGTAGTATGAGAGGTATAGTAGTATGAGAGGTGGGGTAGTAGGAGAGGGGGGGTAGTATGAGAGGTATAGTAGTATGAGAGGTGGGGTAGTATGAGAGGTATAGTAGTATGAGAGGTATAGTAGTATTAGAGGTGGGGTAGTACGAGAGGTGGGGTAGTACGAGAGGTGGGGTAGTATGAGAGGTGTGGTAGTATGAGAGGTATAGTAGTATGAGAGGTGGGGTAGTACGAGAGGTGTGGTAGTATGAGAGGTATAGTAGTATGAGAGGTGGGGTAGTATGAGAGGTGGGGTAGTACGAGAGGTGTGGTAGTATGAGAGGTATAGTAGTATGAGAGGTGGGGTAGTATGAGAGGTATAGTAGTATGAGAGGTGTGGTAGTATGAGAGGTATAGTAGTACGAGAGGTGGGGTAGTATGAGAGGTATACTAGTATGAGAGGTATAGTAGTATGAGAGGTGGGGTAGTATGAGAGGTATAGTAGTATGGGAGGTGTGGTAGTATGAGAGGTGGGGTAGTATGAGAGGTATAATAGTATGAGAGGTGTGGTAGTATGAGAGGTATAGTAGTATGAGAGGTATAGTAGTATGAGAGGTATAGTAGTATGAGAGGTATAATAGTATGAGAGGTGTGGTAGTATGAGAGGTGTGGTAGTATGAGAGGTGGGGTGGTATGAGAGGTGTGGTAGTATGAGGTGTGGTAGTATGAGAGGTGGGGTAGTATGAGAGGTGGGGTAGTATGTGAGGTGTGGTAGTATGAGAGGTATAGTAGTATGAGAGGTGGGGTAGTATGAGAAGTATAGTAGTATGAGAGGTGTGGTAGTATGAGAGGTATTGTAGTATGAGAGGTATTGTAGTATGAGAGGTGGGGTAGTATGAGAGGTGTGGTTGTATGAGAGGTGTGGTTGTATGAGAGGTGCTGTAGTATGAGAGGTGTGGTAGTATGAGAGGTGTGGTAGTATGAGAGGTGTGGTAGTATGAGAGGTATTGTAGTATGAGAGGTATAGTAGTATGAGAGGTATAGTAGTATGAGAGGTGGGGTAGTATGAGAGGTGGGGTAGTATGAGAGGTGTGGTTGTATGAGAGGTGCTGTAGTATGAGATGTGTGGTAGTATGAGAGGTGGGGTAGGATGAGAGGTGGGGTAGTACGTAAGGTGTGGTAGTATGAGAGGTGGGCTAGTATGAGAGGTGGGCTAGTATGAGAGGTGTGGTAGTATGAGGTATAGTAGTATGAGAGGTACCAGTATAGTAGTATGAGAGGTGGGGTAGTACGAAAGGTGTGGTAGTATGAGAGGGGGGGTAGTATGAGAGGTGGGCTAGCATGAGAGGTGTGGTAGTATGAGAGGTATAGTAGTATGAGAGGTGTGGTAGTATGAGAGGTGTGGTAGTATGAGAGGTGTGGTAGTATGAGAGGTGGGGTAGTGTGAGAGGTGTGGTAGTGTGAGAGGTGTGGTTGTATGAGAGGTGTGGTAGTATGAAAGGTGTGGTAGTATGAGAGGTGTGGTAGTATGAGAGGTGTGGTAGTACGAGAGGTGTGGTAGTACGAGAGGTGTGGTTGTACGAGAGGTGTGGTTGTATGAGAGGTGTGGTTGTATGAGAGGTGTGGTTGTATGAGAGGTGTGGTTGTATGAGAGGTGTGGTTGTATGAGAGGTGTGGTTGTATGAGAGGTGTGGTAGTACGAGAGGTGGGGTAGTCTGAGAGGTGGGGTCGTATGAGAGGTGCGGTATTGTGTGAGGTGTGGTAGTGTGAGAGAAATAGTTGTGTGAGAGTCGTAGCAGTTAGACATTTAGAATACATAGAAAGTCTGTAATGGAAGGGTTGGAATGTTAAAGCTGCAGAGGAGATAGAAGTTAGACGCTAAGTATAGAAGGGCTCTATTAAATTATAGCTTATTTCACGTGATCAAATTTAGAAAAGAGGTTAAGATGCATAGAAGAACTTTAGTATGAAGTTTAAAACACATAGACACGTCGAATATAATATTATGTCTGAATGTATAGAAGAGCTTGGGAAATGAAGTTAGAATATATAGATGAGATGAGGTGAGTAGAGGTTAGAATACACAGAAGAGCTTTGGTGTAGAGCTTAGAATACGTAGAAGTGTACAGTCTAGGTTAGAATGTATAAACAAAACTATGGTATTAGGCTAGATTGCGTGAAATTGATATGTAGATGTTATATTATAGTATACAAAAATGTCAAGTAGATGTTAGAAGATATTAAAAAGTTATGGTGTATAATTTGAATATATAGAAGTGTTGAGTGCAGGTTAGAATATATAGAAGAGATATAGTGTATAATTAGAATATATTATAGAAGTGTTTAATACATGCTAGACTATATGGGAGAGCTAGAGTGTAGCATTAGGATATATTGAAGTTTCGAATAAACGCTACAAGTTTAGAAGATAATTTGAGTTTGTGATGGGTAAAAAGTGTGCTGAAATATATGTTATGTATTTACGCATGCGCTACAACCGCATTTTATTTGACAGTTCCGTTAAATGTCTATGTCTACTACTCCAACTTCCTTATAGCCGGAAACTCGCAAGGTGGTACTATGTTACAACGGCTCCCCTTGTTGTGTGTGCATATTGAATGTTACTGTACCGTTGGAGTGGTTGTGAGTGTTGTCTGTAACCAGTGTAATCAGCTCGATGAGCAGGTGCCATAGTCCATTCAGTATAGGTAGGCCAAAAATCTGGACCACTAACCTCTATAACTCATAAACGACTAGAGTAATCCAGCTGACAATTTTACTATTTAGAAAGAGTCCGCCAGGGAATAAGTGACGAAATTTACAGCCCATTTGCTCTATCCCTTTTTTTAGTCACAAAGGTCTGGGGTCACGATTTGTGGCCTACCTATAATGAAGAGACTATAGCATTCATATTGTAAATGAGACACTGGTCTACTGCACCCCTGATGTCCTGGATTGTAGAGAGGAATTGGGAGGCTATGGGTGTGACTGTTCCAAGATATTCAACCAGCGGGGATCCAGCTCTCTGCCTCCTTCACGCCATCGACGCGTACCAAGCTCAATCACCTGACTTACAGTTACAGAGAGATTATTATTATATGTTTATTATTTATTTAGCTATGTATGTGTTATATTTATTTATTTATGTATTTTTTATTTATTTACTTATTTATTTATTATAAGTTTCCTCCCTAAACCTCCATCAAGCTTAAAAAATACACCCCAAGACCTCCTTCGAGATAAATGTGTTTATTTTTCCCTCCTAAATTGCAGGCTCGCTATCACTTGCCATGGAAAAATAGACACCTAAATAGCACAAAGGGTCTTAAAATAGCCAAACTAATGGAGCGAACGTCTTAAACTCTCAAAACTAATGGGGCTAAGCATGAGGGAGAAAGGGGGTCCAGAAAAACGAAAACCTCGGACCCTTAAACTCGAGTCCTCCATGTTGGAGCTTCGGCTGGGTTACCTATAGTCTGTTTATTCTCAACTGACGGTAAATTGCAAAGTTCCTATAAAGATGTTTCAGTTATTTAGAAGATTTGGTGGTGAAATATGGTACAAATTATATGCACTTGGTCTTCATAGGATGCAGAGACATAGTAGTATCATGTTTTTCCATTAAGTACCGTATCGGGATATTTGCTGGAAATAAATAGGAATCGGAAAGATAAGATAGATAAGGAAATTAGAAGAGACAATGGGGCAGAGAGAAGAGGGAGAGGGGAAATAAGAAGGAATCTTGAAAATAAGATAGGTAAGAGAAAATAGAAGAGACAATTAATAGGGGAGAGAGAGGGAGAGGGTGAATAAGATATATAAGAGAAAATAGAAGAGACAATAGGGGAGAGAGAGGGAGAGAGGAAATAAGATAGATAAGAGAAAATAGAAGAGAAAATAGAAGAGACAATAGGGGAGAGAGAGGGAGAGAGGAAATAAGATAGATAAGAGAAAATAGAAGAGACAATAGGGGAGAGAGAGGAAATAAGATAGATAAGAGAAAATAGAAGAGACAATAGGGGAGAGAGAGCGAGAGAGAGAGAGGGGAAAGAAGAAGGAATAAGAGGAAATAGAATAAGTGATAGGGCAGAGAGAGGAGAATAAGATAGTGAGTGAATGGGCGGGAGAAAGGAGTGGAGAGATTGAATGAGAAGGGAAGGGAGTGATGGGGAGGGGGGATAATCTGCTCTTTGTTTGTGTGTGTGTGTGTTTTTTTTAATTTATTATTAGGCCTATTATTTTTTTTATTTTTTTTTTTAGTGAAATATGGTGCTAGTTGTGTAAACTTGGTCTTAATATGTTGCAGAGACATGGTGGTTTCATATTTGTCCATTATGTATCGATAAATTATCTGCTAAGGGATTCAATTTACCATCAGCTGAAAATAAACAGAGTAGTCTATATTTTCCCCAGTTGACGGTAAAGTGAATCCGTTAGCAATTGATTTATCGATACGTAAGGGGAGATGGGTAGCTTTTCTGGTCACCCTTCTTTCTCATGTTTAGCCCCACTAGTTTTCAGATGTAAAGACGTTCGCCCCATTAGTTTGGCGATTTTAAAACCTTTCGTCTCATTTCTATGTCAATATCAAGACCTTTCGTGCCATTGAGGTGTCGATATTTTCCTGGCGAGCGATTTCGAGCCTGTAATTTAAAGAGAAACCGACCCGATACAAAAATGTACATATTTATCTTGAGTATTTTGTTAAGCTTGATGAAGGTCTAGCGAGGAAACTAAAAAATATATGGATATATAGACCCCAAAAATGTACTACTGTCCCCTTAATGGAAAGGTATGCAACTACTATGTCTGCTTAGTATACTGTACTGTAGGTACCATGTTTTCTTATTAACAACATATTTGGCTACAAAACCCAAAGTATTTACACTACAACTAGTGTTTAATACTCTGACAAAACTGTCATAGTAGCGGAGAAATCATGATGAGGACATGACAATTTACCATCAGCTGAATATCAACCGACTATAGTAGGGCTTTGGGAAGATGGGGAAGGGTGGTAATGGGAGGAGGATAGAGGGGGTGACCTAGTGTGGCGAGTGACAGATATTTAATGATATCTCTCTCTCACGTTCTCGCTCTCTCTTTTTCTCTCAAGTTCTTGCTCTCTAATTTTCTCTCACGTTCTCGCTCTCTCTTTTTCTCTCAAGTTCTTGCTCTCTTTTTCTCTCAAGTTCTTGCTCTTTTTCTCTCTCACGTTCTCGCTCTCTCTTTTTCTCTCGTTCTCGCTCTCTCATTTTCTCTCAAGTTCTTGCTCTCTCACGTTCTCGCTCTCTATTTTTCTCTCAAGTTCTTGCTCTCTCTTTTTCTCTCACGTTCTCGCTCTCTCTTTTTCTGTTTCACGTTCTCGCTCTCTCTTTATCTCTCACGTTCTCGCTCTCTTTTTCTCTCTCACGTTCTCGCTCTTTCTCTCTCTCACGTTGTCGCTCTCTTTTTCTCTCACGTTCTCGCTCTCTTTCTCTCTCTCTCAGACACTTTGTTTTCTTTTAACTCTCCCTCTCTATCTCTCACTCTCTCTCTTTCCTGCCCTTTCATTGATCCCTATAATTGTATTCACCAGTGGCTTCCTTCCCCCTTCCCCACTCTCTCTCTCTCTCACATGTGTTTTGTAAGTGTGTGTGTGCGCGTGCGTGCGTGTGTTTCTTTTCTATGAGTCTGAGTGGTTGTGTATGTATGTGTTTTGTACGTGTGCGTGTGTGTATTTCTTTTGTGTAAGCCTTAGTGGGTGGGGGTTTGTAAGTGTGTGTGTGTGTGCGATAGTTGTTCTGTTGTATGAACGTGAGTGGTTGTTTTTGTGTTTTGTAAGTGTGTTTGTGTGTATGTGTCTGTGTATGTGTGATTGCATTTATTTTATATAAGCCTGTGTGTGTTTTGTAAGTGTGTGTGTATATATATATATATAATGTGTGTTTGTGCGTCGCCGTATACGTAAGCATGTAGGAGGTTTATTCCCCTTTGCCTCACTGAACACCCCGAAGGAGAGACAAACAAATCTTCGTAATATTTCAGCCTATCACGAGACGATAGCTCTATTCTGTCTTCTATGCTAGCTAACAACAAACGATTGTATTCATTTTATGGAGTAATTTGGGAATTCAGGGGGTAAATTGAGCACTTCAGAGTATCATACTATAAGGAATTTGGAGTTTGTTTTACATCAATACCGTATTTAGCAGAATTACCAACTATCATATGATCTTAGTGCATAAATACAGTACCGTACAGTACATAAGGCCAATATCATCATACTTGTTATAGCGCAGTTGGGATATTGTACATGCTAAGATTGGTATGCAAGATTCGAAACTGCATAATAAATCGTAGGCTTGTGCAGTATTCTTTAACTGTCTTCGTGGTGCAGTGCATAGTGTGTTGATTTTCGGTGTGAGCATCCTGGGTTCGAATCCCCGGACTGCCACATGTGTCTGTTAATTTCATTAATCGATTTTAGGAGTAGAGTTGGTTGGTGGAGAGAACATAATAATCCATCAGAAACCTACATATTTATTGCATTTCTGTTTTGTATCCATATGTGTGGCTCCAACTTTCTTATAAACCTTCATTATTATTACATTTCTGTTGTGTATCCATATTAACGGCTCCAACTTCCTTATAGACCTACATTAATATTGCATTTCTGTTTTGTATCCGTATATACGGCTCCAACTTCCTTATAGCTTAAAATTCGCAGGGGTTCAATTGGCGAACCCACACAGGCGCATCTTGTGTTCGAGTCATGTGTTTATTGGCTTCGAATGAGGCACATGCATTTGTTGACCTAACTTCTTATTTTATATATGCTAAACGACGCCATCCAAGATCAACAGGAAGCATTATAAAGTACATGGAGGGACCAGCGAGAGAGAGAGAGAACAAAAGAGAAAAAGAGGTATAATAAGTATAGACAAGTACCATTATTATACAGCTCCGGTTTATCTTATCTAAACCACACAGTTGGCTTATCAAGGAAGAGCGCATCATCTCCAAACTATGCAGAGGGTTGGTTATCAACTCTGCATAAGCAGAGTGGTATCGCTCCCCGTATAGTGGTACATGGTGGCCGAAATGTCTGTCTGTCTGTCTGTCTGTCTGTCCGATAACTCCTCCTAGACCGTTTGACGGATTTTCACCAAACTTCACATGAACATTCGGTGCGTGAATGCGACGGTAATAAAAATTAAAAATTTTGAATTTTGTGCAATAATTGATTTTAGGTCCAAGATATGGTGTTGCCCCCCCCCCCTCAGGACACCCACCTCCCACCCCGTACCTGTTCCCGAGATATGATGATGGCGTTCTGTGTGAGAGTGCCCCGTAGGGGCTCTCTCACACAGAACGCCATCGTTCAGGGGGCGAGAAAAACTTGCGACGCATTTGTTTGGTTAAGTTAGTTTAGTTGACATTAGAAGTGATGGTAGTAATAGTGGAGATAATGCTGATAGTAGTGATGATGGTGATAATAGCAGTGATAATGGTTGTACATTTAGTGATAATGATACAATAGTGATGATGATGGTAGTGATGATGATAACAGTAGTAGATATGATGGTGACAGTACTAGTAGTAGTGATGATGGTCATAATAGTATTCATGATGGTGACATTAGTAATGATGATTGTAAGATGATGGTGACAGTATTACTGATGTTGGTAAGTATTAGTGATGATGGTGAAAGTTGTAGTAATGATGAGAGTAGTAGTGATGATGAGAGTAGTAGTGATGATGGTGAGAGTAGTAGTGATGATTATAATAGTAGTAGTGCTGATGATATTAATGATGATAGTGACTAGTAGTGATGATGGTAACCGATCGCAGAGCTGGGTATGCCGTTTTGATTTTGGGCGAAACGGCACGTCTACTTTATCAACTCCGCGTAAGCAGAGTGGTATCGCCCCCGTATAGAGGTACATGCTAACCGAAATGTCTGTCTGTCAGTCCGAGAACTCCTCCTAGACCGTTTGACGGATTTTCACCAAACTTCACACGAACCTTCGGTGCGTCAATGCGACGGTAATAAAAAATAAAAAATTTGAATTTGTGCAGATCTTAGGTCCAAAAACATGTTTCCCCCCCCCCCCCCCACCCTGTACCTATTTCCAAGCAATGATTATGGCGTTCTGTGTGTGTTCCCCGTAGGGGCACACTCACACAGAACGTCATCGTTAAGGGAGCGAGAAAAAAAAATCGCCCGCATTTGTTAAGTTAAGCTTTTTTTTTTTTTTTTTTTTTTTTCCCCAACTTACTTCCTGTCGGGCATAGGCTGAGAGCCTTAACATTCACCGCTTTACAATGAACAGTGAAGCCCGTGAGGTCTTGTTCCAGTCTAGGGAGAGAGACATGTGAAGCACGTAGAGTACAACGAGCACCTGCCATCTTGCCTTCACATGAGGCACGGTGCTCACTCATGGCCCGAAACGACCCCATCTCTGAAGCCACCTCGTTCCCGTGCTTCACTGTCTCACTCCCTACACTCGGACTTTCACACTTACACACACACAATGCCACCTGTTGAGCAGATAACTCACCAACATTAGTTGACATTAGGTGACAATTGTAGAGATAATGATAGTAGTAGTGATGATGGTGGTAATATTAGTGATGATTGTAGTAGTAGTGATGATGGTGACAACTGTAGTGATGATGATAGTAGTGGTAATAATGGTGGTAATATTAGTGATGATGGTAACCCTTTGCATAGTTGGGTATGCCGTTTTGATTTTGGGCGAAACGGCACGTCTAATTTAGTTTAGTTGACATTAGAAGTGATGGTAGTAATAGTGGGGATAATGTTGATAGTAGTGATGATGGTGATTATAGCAGTGATGATGGTTGTAGATTTAGTGATAATGATGACGGTAGTGATTGATGGTAGTGATGATGATAACAGCAGTAGATATGATGGTGACTACTAGTAGTAGTGATGATGGTCATAATAGTATTTATGATGGTGACAGTAGTAATGATGATTGTATGATGAAGGTGACAGTATTAGTGATGTTGGTAAGTAGTAGTGATGATGGTGAAAGTTGTAGTGATGATGAGAGTAGTAGTGATGATGGTGAGAGTAGTAGTGATGATTATAATAGTAGTAGTGCTGATGATATTAATGATGATAGTGACTGGTAGTGATGATGGTGACCGATTGCAGAGTTGGGTATGCCGTTTTGATTTTGGGCGACGCACGTCTACTTTATTATCAACTTTGTGTAAGCAGAGTGGTATCGCCCCCCCCCCCCCCCCCCCCGTATAGTGGTACATGTCTGTCTGTCTGTCCGATAAATTTTCCTAGAGACCTAGACCGTTCGACGAATTTTCACCAAACTTCACACGAACATTCGGTGTGTGAATGCAACAGTAATTAAAAACAGATTTTTTGAATTTGTGCAATAGTTATGATTTTTGGTCCAAAACATGGTTTTGCCCCCACCCTGTATCTCCCCTCCCCACCAGCCCCCTTCTCAATCAGCCCCCCCCCCCTCCCCCCCCCCACCCCCTCAGGACCCCAACCCCTCACCCTGTAGCTATTCCCGAGATATGATGATGGCATTCTGTGTGAGAGTGCCCCGTAGGGGCTCTCTCACACAGAACGCCATCGTTCAGGGGGTGACAAAAACTTGCGACGTATTTGTTAGGTTAAGTTAGTTTAGTTGACATTAGAAGTGATGGTAGTAATAGTGGGGATAATGCTGATAGTAGTGATGATGGTGATAATAGCAGTGATAATGGTTGTAGATTTAGTGATAATGATGACAATAGTGATGATGATGGTAGTGATGATGATAACAGTAGTAGATATGATGGTGACAGTACTAGTAGTAGTGATGATGGTCATAATAGTATTCATGATGGTGACATTAGTAATGATGATTGTAAGATGATGGTGACAGTATTAGTGATGTTGGTAATTATTAGTGATGATGATGAAAGTTGTAGTAATGATGAGAGTAGTAGTGATGATGAGAGTAGTAGTGATGATTATAATAGTAGTAGTGCTGATGATATTAATGATGATAGTGACTACTAGTGATGATGGTGACCGATCGCAGAGTTGGGTATGCCGCTTTGATTTTGGGCTAAACGGCACGTCTACTTTATCAACTCTGCGTAAGCAGAGTGGTATCGCCCCCTGTATAGTGGTACATGCTAACCGAAATGTCTGTCTGTCTGTTTGTCTGTCCATCTGTCTGTCTGTCTGTCTGTCTGTCCGAGAACTCCTCCTAGACCGTTTGATGGATTTTCACCATACTTCACACGAACCTTCGGTGCATGAATGCGACGGTAATTAAAAACAAAGAAATTTGAATTTGTGAAATAGCTATGATCTTAGGTCCAAAAACATGTTTTGCCCCCCACCCCCCACCCTGTACCTATTTCCAAGCAATGATTATGGCGTTCTGTGTGTGTGTTCCCTGTAGGGGCACACTCACACAGAACGTCATCGTTAAGGGGGCGAAAAAAAACTCTCCCGCATTTGTTAATTTAAGTTAGTTTAGTTGACATTAGAAGGTGACAATTGTAGCGATAATGATAGTAGTAGTGATGATGGTGGTAATATTAGTGATGATGATAGTAGTAGTGATGATGGTGACAATTGTAGTGATGATGATAGTAGTAGTAATAATGGTGGTAATATTAGTGATGATGGTAACCCTTCGCATAGATGGGAATGCCGTTTTGATTTTGGGCAAAACGGCACGTCTAATTTAGTTTAGTTGACATTAGAAGTGATGGTAGTAATAGTGGGGATAATGTTGATAGTAGTGATGATGGTGATTATAGCAGTGATGATGGTTGTAGATTTAGTGATAATGATGACAGTAGTGATTTATGGTAGTGATGATGATAACAGTAGTAGATATGATGGTGACTACTAGTAGTAGTGATGATGGTCATAATAGTATTTATGATGGTGACAGTAGTAATAATGGTTGTATGATGAAGGTGACAGTATTAGTGATGTTGGTAAGTAGTAGTGATGATGGTGAAAGTTGTAGTGATGATGAGAGTAGTAGTGATGATGGTGAGAGTAGTAGTGATGATTATAATAGTAGTAGTGCTGATGATATTAATGATGATAGTGACTGGTAGTGATGATGGTGACCGATCGCAGAGTTGGGTATGCCGTTTTGATTTTGGGCGAAACGGCACATCTACTTTATTAATATTATTATTATCAACTCTGCGTAAGCAGAGTGGTATCGCCCCCCGTATAGTGGTACATGCTAACAGAAATATCTGTCTGTCCGTCCGAGAACTCCTCCTAGACCGTTTGACGGATTTTCACCAAACTTCACACGAACCTTCGGTGCGTGAATGCGACGGTAATTTAAAAAAAAAAAAAAAATTGTGCAATAGTTATGATCTTAGGTCCAAAAACATGTTTTGTCCCCCCCCCCCCCTCCCTCCCCCTTTCAGGACCCCCACCTCCCACCCTGTACCTATTTCCAAGCAATGATTATGGCGTTCTGTGTGTGTGTGCCCCGTAGGGGCACACTCACACAGAACGTCATCGTTAAGGGGGCGAAAAAAAAGCTTGCCCGCATTTGTTAAGTTAAGTTAGTTTAGTTGACATTAGAAGGTGACAATTGTAGAGATCATGATAGTAGTTGTGATGATGGTGGTAATATTAGTGATGATGGTAGTAGTAGTGATGATGGTGATAATTGTAGTGATGATGATAGTAGTAGTAATAATGGTGGTAATATTAGTGATGATGGTAACCCTTCGCATAGTTGGGTATGCCGTTTTGATTTTGGGCGAAACGGCACGGCTACTTTAGTTTAGAAGTGATGGTAGACATTAGAAGTGATGGTAGTAATAGTGGGGATAATGTTGATAGTAGTGATGATGGTGATTATGGCAGTGATGATGGTTGTAGATTTAGTGATAATGATGACAGTAGTGATGATGATGATAGTGATGATGATAACAGTAGTAGATATGATGGTGACCGTACTAGTAATAGTGATGATGGTCATAATGGTATTTATGGTGGTGACAGTAGTAATGATGATTGTAAGATGAAGGTGAGAGTATTAGTGATGTTGGTAAGTAGTAGTGATGATGGTGAAAGTTGTAGTGATGATGAGAGTAGTAGTGATGATGAGAGTAGTAGTTTTGATGGTGAGAGTAGTAGCGATGATTATAATAGTAGGAGTGCTGATGATATTAATGATGATAGTGACTGGTAGTGATGATGGTAGCCGATCGCAGAGTTGGGTATGCCGTTTTGATTTTGGGCGAAAAGGCACATCTACTTTATTATCAACTCTTTGTAAGCAGAGTGGTATCCCCCCCCCCCCCCCCCCCCCCCGTACAGTGGTACATGCCGGCCAAAATGTCTGTCTGTCAGTCTGTCTGTCCGATAAATCCTCCTACTGTTCGACGAATTTTCACCAAACTTCACACGAACATTCGGTGGGTGAATGCAATGGTAATTAAAAATAGATTTTTTGAATTTGTGCAATAGTTATGATTTTAGGTCCAAAATATGGTTTCCCCACCAGCCCCCCCTCTCAACCAGCCCCCCACCCCCCTCCCCCCCTCAGGACCCCCACTCCTCACCCTGTACCTATTCCCAAGCATTTTTTTTTTTTTTTTTTTTTTTTTGAGACAATGAACAGAGGAAGGAAAAACAGATAAAACAAAAAGGTCCATGTGCCTAAAGGCATCCTCCATTCATAAAATATTTGTAACAACTGGATTTAAACTTTTGTAGATTGTAAGTTTGTGGAAAGCAACTCGAGGGAAGTGAATTCCAAAGAGTAGTAGTTCTAGGGATAAATGAATTTTGATAAGCAGAAGTTCTGCATTGTGGAGGAGAAAGTGTAAATTCATGGGCGCTCTCAGCTGCCCTAGTTCTACGGGGAAAGCTGTGGAGAGGCGGCACAATTGAAGCAAGTTCCTCGGAACAATTGCTGTGAAAATATCTGTAGAATAATGCAAGGGATGCAACGTTTCTTCGTATGGATAATGTAGGAAGGTCCTGTGTGATTGCAGGGTTATTGATTAATCTAATAGCTTTATTTTGAATTTTGTCCAACTGCCTCAATGCAACCACTCCACTTCCACTCCACAGAGGTGAACAGTAATCCATCTGAGAACGCACATGACTTTTATATATTATGGCCAACTGCTCGTCAGTGAAGAATTCTCGAACTCTGTACAGGAGTCCCAGTTTTTTAGAGGCATTCTTAGCAATGCTTCTAACATAATGTGTCCAGCTCAAGTTAGTAGTTAATGTTACACCGAGAATGTCAATACTAGGGGAAGTGGGAATATGATGGCGTTCTGTGTGTGTGTGTGGCCCGTAGGGGCACAATCACACAGAACGCCAACGTTCAGGGGGCGAAAAAAAACTCGCCCGCATTTGTTAGGTTAAGTTAGTTTAGTTGACATTAGAAGGTGACAATTGTAGTGATGATGATAGTAGTAGTGATGATGGTGGTAATATTAGTGATGATAGTAGTATTAGTGATAATGGTGACAATTGTAGTGATGATAATAGTAGTAGTAATAATGGTGGTAATATTAGTGATGATGGTGACCCTTCGGAGAGTTGGGTATGCCGTTTTGATTTTGGGCGAAACCACGTCTACTTTATGATAGTGTGGTAATCTCGACATTGACATACGGGAGCGAAGCATGGACGTTGTTGGAGAGAGAAAAACCAAGAGTGAGAGGGGTGGAAATGAGTTACTTGAGAAGTGCGTGCGGAGTTAGATGAAGGGATAAACAGACGAATAAGGAAGTACGAGAGTGGTGTGGATGAAGATGTGCTGGAAAGTGTGAAAAGTAACACCTTGAGATGGTTCAGTCATGTGGTACATATGGGAAGCGAGAAAATTATCAACTCTGCGTAAGCAGAGTGGTATCGCCCCCCGTATAGTGGTACATGCCGGCCGAAATGTCTGTCTGTCCAAAAACTCCTCCTAGACCGTTCGACGGATTATCACCAAACTTCACACGACCATTCGGTGTGTGAATGCGACGGTAATTAAAAACATATTTTTTGAATTTGTGCAATAGTTATGATTTTTGGTCCAAAACATGGTTTTGCCTCCCACCTTGTACCTATTCTCAAGCAATGATGATGGCGTTCTGTATGTGTGTGCACCGTAGGGGCACATTCACACAGAACGCCAAATAGGGACCAGATAAATCAACTACCTTTTCTTAACTTTTCTACCTTTTCCACACGAGAGCTTTTATCATCAAAGTTGCTAGAAAAATGTTGCCCATTGTATATTATGTGATGATGGGCAACATTTTTCTAGCAACGTTTATAGGATCCTTTGCACTGGTATCGGAAACTAGAGTGAATATAGATTAATTTCCGACTTGTGAGTTTCGTTCTATAAGGAAGTTGGAGCTGTAGACAACGATATTTAACAGAATTTATAGCTATAATACGGTCGTAGTACATTTATAAATACATAAAACACAATTCAACATACCATTTATTCATCAGAAACGTACATAATTCTTGCATTTCTCTTTTATATCGATGTTCACGGCTCCAACTTCCTTATAGCCTGAAACTCGCAAGTGGTCAATTACGGCAGAATATTTTTGAAGTGTACCTAATAAGCTGCCAGAACAGTGTTGACGATCAATATTGAGGGAGAAATCGCATGTGTAATACCAGCTGTAAAGCGTGGAAAGGTGTGCGCGTATAATGGAAACGGAAAGGAAGGAAGGAAGGGTAGGGTGGGGTATACAATGGTCTTCCAAAGATACAATAACAAACTCTCTGACTCTTTTCTTAATAAGTTTTTTTTCTATATAACTCTGGGCTAGTGCCGATACAAAGGCCTGACCTGACAATAAGGCAAGTTACAAGAAAAGAACCAACATGAAACCGGAACAGCACCAATCAACTACCACGGTATACAATATCACCACTACAACTACGATACCACTACCATCACCATGACTACCACCACCAACAATAACAACACACATACACACTCACACCAACATTACTACTGTTGGGAGTAAGCCCAAAAGAAGCAACCCTGCAACTGCAACCACCATTTTTCTATCCATTTTTATCTATTTATCTATTTTCTATCCATTATCTATTATCAACTCTGCGTAAGCAGAGTGGTATCGCCCCCCGTATAGTGGTACATGCCGGCCGGAATGTCTGTCTGTCTGTCCGAAAACTCCTCCTAGACCGTTCGACGGATTTTCACCAAACTTCACACGAACATTTGTAAATTTCATTAATCGATTTTAGGAGTATGGTTGGTTATTGGAAGGAACATAATAATTGATATTGGTTCAGGAGTAATTTATCGAGAGGACTTCCCTAAGTGGTTAAGGCCCCATTAATTGCTCTTTCCATTCACATATGCATAGCCTACGTGAGTTGCAGTTGGGATGTGTGTACATGCTTAGATTGATATGCAGGATTCGAAGTTGCATAATAAATCGTAGGCAGTGTCCACCAACCTTTAACTGTCTTCGTGGTGCGATGTATAAGGTGTTGATTTTCGGTGTGAGCATCCTGGGTTCGAGTCCACGGACTGCCACATGTGTTTGTAAATTTCATTAATCGATTTTAGGAGTATGGTTGGTTATTGGAAGGAACATAATATTTGGTGCCTGAATGCAACGGTAATTAAAAAAAAAAAATGAATTTGTGCAATTATGATTTTAGGTCAAAAAAAATGTTCCCCCCCCCCCCCCCCCATGTACCTATTCCCAAGCAAATTTTTTCACTCTATCGAACACCATCTCTCCTCCTTCAAACCTGATCTTTTTCTCACCGAAACTCAGGTGTCTGAAGCAACTGCCAGTAGCCCCTTCTCTGTATCCTCCTACTTTCTCTATCCTAGTTTCAAAGCCAATGGCGGATGTTGTGCATATGTGCCCAACAAACTCACTTGCTCTCGTGTTCCCGATTTCGACTCCTCTGAATTCACTTTATGGCTCAAACTATCCTGTCATTCTCATACTAAATATTTCTGTGCTGTCTATCTTTCGCCTAACTCCTCCAACTTTCCCAAATTCTTCGACTATCTAAACTCTAAAGTGGAACACATTCTATCTATCTCTCCCTTCTCTGAAATCTCCATCTTAGGAGATTTCAACGTTCACCACCGCCAATGGCTCTCTTCTCACTCTACTGATCCACCTGGTGAACAAGCCTATGTCTTTTCTATCATAAATGACCTAGAGCAGCTGGTCCAGCAACCCACCCGTATCCCGGATCGCTTCGGAGATCGGCCCAACATTCTCGACTTATTTCTGACTTCTAACCCTTTTTCTTATACTGCCAATCTTTTCTCTCCTTTGGGCTCCTCCGACCATAAACTTATCTCCGTCACCTGTCCTATCTCTTCAGTACCGCCATCCTCCCAGCCGGCAGCGCTTGTGGCACTTTGGTGCTGCCGACTGGGAGGCTCTCCGGCAGTATTTCTCTGATTTCCCATGGAATGACCTCTGCTTCCGTGGCCAAGGACCCTCGGAGAGTGCTGAACGCATTGCCGAGGTAATCCTCTCGGGTATGGAAGCGTACATTCCATTTTCTTTCTCTCAGTCTAATGCAAAATAATATTGGTTTACTCATGCTTGTTCTACTGCTGTTCACAACAAGGAGGAAGCATTCAAACGGTACCGACGCCTTAAAACTCAAGAATCTCATTCTTCCTATGTTTCTGCCCGGAATCAAGCCAAATCTGTTCTTCAACTTGCCAAGCACTCTTTCATCAATAATAAATGCACTGAACTATCCAACTCTAGCTCTTCCCCAAGCTTTCTGGCATCTAGCCAAAAACCTCTCCAACAACTCTTCTTCCTTGCCTTTCCCTCCCCTTTTCCACTCTGATGGCACAACCATCACTTCTTCCTCTGACAAAGCTGAACTATTTGCTCAAACTTTTGCCAGAAACTCTACCTTGGATGATTCCGGTGCTATTCTTCCCTCTCCACCCCCCTCTCTCCTACTTATGCCTAATAAGCTAATCTCTTCTAAAGATGTACTTTTTACCCTCTCTGGGCTTAATACTAAGATGCCGTATGGTCCGGACGGTGTTCCTCCTGTTGTACTTAAAAACTGTGCTTCCATGCTGACCCCCTGCCTAGGCAAACTCTTTCGTCTCTGTCTCTCCTCTAACGTCTTTCCTTCTTGCTGGAAGTTTGCTCTCATTCAACCTGTCCCAAAGAAGGGTGACCGCTCTCAACCCTCCAACTATCGTCCAATTGCTCTCATCTCTTGTATCTCTAAAGTTTTTGAAACTATTCTTGCTTCCAAATTTCTTAAGCATTTCTCTTCTCATAATCTGCTCTCAGATCGCCAGTATGGCTTCTTTAAGCGTCGCTCTACTGGTGATCTTCTTTCATATCTTACTAACCCTTGGTCGTCCAACTTTCGGGACTTCGGTGAGGCTTTTTCTGTTGCACTAGACATATTGAAGGCCTTCGATAGAGTCTGGCACAAATCTTTAATTTCCAAACTGCCCTCCTTCGGTTTCTGTCCCTCCATCTGTGCCTTTGTCTCTAATTTCCTTTCCGGCCGTTCCATAGCTGCGGTTGTGGACGGCCATCGCTCAATTCCTCATCCTATCAACTCCGGTGTTCCTCAGGGTTCTGTCCTATCTCCTATTCTCTTTCTAATTTTCATAAACGATCTTCTCAACTGTACATCTAGTCCCATCCATTCATATGCAGACGACTCTACTTTACACCACTCAATTAGTTTTCCAGAACGCCCCAGCCAGCAGTCCCTCAAAAGTAAACGTAATGAAGCCATAAAATGCTTATCTTCTGATCTAGCTACTATTTCCAATTGGGGTAGAGAAAACCTTGTTACATTAAATGCTTCCAAAACTCGATTTATCCACCTTACTACCCGTCAGGAACCTCCAGAGGACTATCCCTTATTCTTCAACAATACAAAAATCAACCCTTCATCTTCCCTCAATGTTCTCGGTGTCTCTTTTTCTTCTGCTCTCACTTGGAAAGACCATATTACCAATCTCGCTAAGGCAGCCTCCCAGAAGCTGGGTGTGCTCAACCGCCTCAAGGGGTTCTTTACCCCTGCTCAGCTACTTGCTCTGTACAGGGGCACAGTGCGTCCTTGTATGGAGTATTGTTCACATGTGTGGGGAGGATCCTCTCACACCGCACTCCTAGATAAAGTAGAAAGAAAAGCTTTTCGTATCATTAACTCCCGTCCACTCACCAATTCTCTGCAATCTCTCTCTCTTTGCCGCAATGTTGCATCTCTCTCACTATTCTATCGCTACTACAATAATCAGTGTTCCTCGGAGCTTTCCCAGTGCATACCACCTCTACGTAGGGTACATAGTACCCGCCTTGCAACACAATCCCACCCCTACTCTGTGCAACTCTCCAACCCAAGAGTGAAACGTTATTCTCAGACTTTCTTCTATTCAACTGCTGAGCTCTGGAACTCTCTCCCAGAATCAGTCTTTCCCTCTTCCTATGACTTAAATTGCTTCAAAGTCTGTGTGTCCAGGCATTTTAGCTCGAACGTCCCTTGATTTCGGCCCTGTCACTCTTTGAAATCTTGGGGAGGCACTCGCTGCAGGCAGTTATGCCTTTTGTCTCCCTCATTCACATAGGAAAACAAAAATTATGATGGGGTTCTGTGTGTGTGTGCCCCCTAGACACAGAACGCCATCGTTCAGGGGGTGAACTAAATTTGCCCCGCATTTGTTAGGTTAAGTTAGTTAGTTGACATTAGATGTGATGGTAGTAATAGTGGGGATAATGCTGATAGTAGTGATGATGGTTGTAGATTTAGTGATAATGATGACAGTAGTGATGATGATGGTAGTGATGATGATACCAGTAGTAGATATGATAGTAGTAGTGATGATGGTCATAATAGTATTGATGATGGTGACAGTAGTAATGATTATTGTAAGATGATGGTGACAGTATTAGTGGTGTTGGTGAGTAGTAGTGATGATGGTGAAAGTTGTAGTGATGATGACAGTAGTAGTGATGATGAGAGTAGTAGTGATGATGGTGAGAGTAGTAATGGTGGTGATAGTGACTAGTAGTGATGAGGTGACCCATCGCAGAGTTGGGTATTCCGTTTTGATTTTGGGCGAAACGGCACGTCTACTTTATTATTATTGTAAGTTTTGTTTACTATTTGTACTACTATTATTATTATTATTATTATCATTATTATTATTATTATTATATATTTGTATTGTTATTGTTATTATTATCAATTCTGCGTAAGCACAATGGTATCAATTCCCTGCATACCGGACCAAGGTTACTCAGCCTGTCTGTCTGTCCGTCCAATATCTCCTCCTAGGGTCATATATAGATGCTTACGAAATAAGTATACATGAATTAACAAGGGGTCATCGTGGTGAAGGGGTTAAGTTAGTTTAGGCCAAATAAGTAGAGGGGGATGAACTGCATAGAATTGAATTTATATGGACAAGGGGGGTTTGAAAATGTATGCAGCAAGTGTGTATATACAGTATATATATATATATATATATATAGATATATATAGAGAGAGAGAGAGAGAGATTGGTTGTAGGATTTGTTAGGCCGCGTAATTCGACAGGACAGCTTAACGGGGGTGACCTGTTTTTGTTCTGTCCTTTTCTATCTTTCTCTGGCTTGTATCCATTTGGCCCCATTCAGCCTACTGTTTTAAGACGTTTATCCCCATCCAGGTGTCAATTTTGTATTGGTGAGCGGTAGCGAGCCAGCATATTTTTTATTTTTGTTTGACAGCAGGCTACATTTGTACATTTTTCGATAGAAAAATATCTCCGGTGAAGCCGGATTTCTTCACATAATGCTGGCTCGCTATCGCTCGCCAGGAAGAAATCGAGACCTAAATGGGGATAAACGTCTTAAATTAGTTGGCTGAATGGGGCCGAATGGATACAAGCCAGAGAAAGAGAGAAAAGGACAGGAATAACAAAAAGCAGGTCACCCCCCTTAACACTTGTTAATCCCACGATTTTGAGGGGTTGTTGTGTTGTGTTTTGCCTTTTATTATAGCATTTGTTAAAGTGAAACAAAAATGAATAAGGAAAACTATAATACTAAAATATCTAGAAAATATATATAAGATATATATATTATAAATAACATTACTGTACGGTAGTCTTTCTGTGTTTTTTATTTTTTTAATTGCTCATATTTTTCATGTTCGAAAAAGAGCTCTATTTTAAAGGTCTAATTCCGTAGTTGTGTCATGTTCGTTGTAGTTTTGACAATATTGCTTTAGTCTTCAATGTCCTTAGCATACACCATGGCTATTACTTTTGATTTCTGTAATATCTTGTTGGTATCTGCATGGCCTTCAGTCACAACGTTCTCTTAAGTGTTGGGGCTTGTCTCGGAAAGGTAAATCCAGAATTAATCGATATATTATAGCATTCCTCGTTTATAGCATCACGTTCACTGTTTTATAGATACATGTTTGGTAAACCTTCAGATAACTTTGCAAGGATTACATCGCCTCGTCGCATCTTTCCCCGCGATGCTATACCCTGTGCATTATAGGTGGGCTGGAAACCATATTACCTAACCTCTATAACTATCAAAATGGCTGGAGTAATCCAGCTAATATTTCTACTATTTTGGAAGAGTCGGTCAGGGAATAGCAGTAAATCTCATCTCTTTATTTACCCTGTTAAGATTATGACGCGTTTTGACAGTTTATTCTGGCTATCATTAGACGATTTTGTACAATTTAGAAAGGATCTGTCGGAATGATAAGAGTGAAGACTATCTATATTAACTCTGACTTTCATATACCCTTCCTAATGTAAATACAATCGTCTAATAAGAGCCAGAAAACATAAAAGGAATGCGTAATCGGATCTTGAAAAGGTTATTTACATAGCCATATTGCAAACGATATAAAATGATTACCTTTAAGGGGGAGATAGGGGCTTTTTCTGGACCCCCTTCTCCCTCATGTTTAGCATATTAGTTTTGAGATTTTAAGACGTTCATTCTGTTAGTTTGGCGATTTAGAGATCTTTCGCCCCATTTATTTGTCAATATTAAGACCTTTCGTGCCATTCAGGTGTCGATTTTTGCCTGGCGAGCGATAGAGAGCCTTTAATTTTAGAAGAAATTGGCTTTCGGCCGGGACATTTTTCTACCGAAAAATTTACAATATTATCTAGGGTGTGTCTTGAAAGGGGGTCTAGGGTGTGTCTTGAAAGGGGGTCTAGGGTGTGTCTTGAAAGGGGGTCTAGGGTGTGTTTTATTAAAGGGGGTCTAGGGTGTGTTTTATTAAAGGGGGTCTAGGGTGTGTTTTATTAAAGGGGGTCTAGGGTGTTTTATTAAAGGGGGTCTAGGGTGTGTTTATTAAAGGGGGTCTAGGGTGTTTTTTTAAAGGGGGTCTAGGTTGTGTTTTTTATTAAGGGGTCTAGGGGGTGTTTCATTAAAGGGGGTCTAGGGTGTTTTATTAAAGGGGGTCTAGGGTGTGTTTCATTAAAGGGGGTCTAGGGTGTGTTTTATTAAAGGGGGTCTAGGGTGTGTCTTGAAAGGGGGTCTAGGGTGTGTTTTATTAAAGGGGGTCTAGGGTGTGTCTTGAAAGGGGGTCTAGGGTGTGTTTTATTAAAGGGGGTCTAGGGTGTGTCTTGAAAGGGGGTCTAGGGTGTGTTTCATTAAAGGGGGTCTAGGGTGTGTTTCATTAAAGGGGGTCTAGGGTGTGTTTTATTAAAGGGGGTCTAGGGTGTGTTTCATTAAAGGGGGTCTAGGGTGTGTTTTATTAAAGGGGGTCTAGGGTGTGTCTTGAAAGGGGGTCTAGGGTGTGTTTCATTAAAGGGGGTCTAGGGTGTGTTTTATTAAAGGGGGTCTAGGGTGTGTTTTATTAAAGGGGGTCTAGGGTGTGTTTTTATTAAAGGGGGTCTAGGGTGTTTTAATAAGGGGGGACTAGGGTGTGTTTTATTAAAGGGGGTCTAGGTGGTTTTATTAAGGGGGTCTAGGGTGTGTTTATTAAAGGGGGTCTAGGGTGTGTTTTATTAAAGGGGGTCTAGGGTGTGTTTCATTAAAGGGGGTCTAGGGTGTGTTTCATTAAAGGGGTCTAGGGTGGGTTTCATGAAAGAGGGTTTAGGTTGGTGTTTTATTAAAGGGGGTCTAGGGTGTGTTTTATTAAAGGGGGTCTAGGGTGTGTTTTATTAAAGGGGGTCTAGGGTGTTTTATTAAAGGGGGTCTAGGGTGTGTTTTATTAAAGGGGGTCTAGGGTGTGTTTATTAAAGGGGGTCTAGGGGTGTTTTTATTAAAGGGGGTCTAGGGTGTGTTTTATTAAAGGGGGTCTAGGGTGTGTTTTATTAAAGGGGGTCTAGGGTGTGTTTTATTAAAGGGGGTCTAGGGTGTGTTTTATTAAAGGGGGTCTAGGGTGTGTTTCATTAAAGGGGGTCTAGGGTGTGTTTCATTAAAGGGGGTCTAGGGTGTGTTTCATTAAAGGGGTCTAGGGTGGGTTTCATTAAAGGGGGTCTAGGGTGTGTTTTATTAAAGGGGGTCTAGGGTGTGTTTTATTAAAGGGGGTCTAGGGTGTGTTTTATTAAAGGGGGTCTAGGGTGTGTTTTATTAAAGGGGGTCTAGGGTGTGTCTTGAAAGAGGGTCTAGGGTGTGTTTCATTAAAGGGGGTCTAGGGTGTGTTTTATTAAAGGGGGTCTAGGGTGTTTTATTAAAGGGGGTCTAGGGTGTGTTTTATTAAAGGGGGTCTAGGGTGTGTTTTATTAAAGGGGGTCTAGGGTGTGTCTTGAAAGGGGGTCTAGGGTGTGTTTCATTAAAGGGGGTCTAGGGTGTGTTTCATTAAAGGGGGTCTAGGGTGTTTTATTAAAGGGGTCTAGGTGTGTTTTATTAAAGGGGGTCTAGGGTGTGTTTTATTAAAGGGGGTCTAGGGTGTGTTTTATTAAAGGGGGTCTAGGGTGTATTTTATTAAAGGGGGTCTAGGGTGTGTCTTGAAAGGGGGTCTAGGGTGTGTTTCATTAAAGGGGATCTAGGGTGTGTTTCATTAAAGGGGGTCTAGGGTGTGTTTTATTAAAGGGGGTCTAGGGTGTGTTTTATTAAAGGGGGTCTAGGGTG
Source organism: Paralithodes platypus (assembly GCA_032716605.1). NCBI lineage: Eukaryota > Metazoa > Arthropoda > Malacostraca > Decapoda > Lithodidae > Paralithodes > Paralithodes platypus. The sequence goes on from CM064492.1 coordinate 53,904,834, forward strand.
TGTCTTGAAAGGGGGTCTAGGGTGTGTTTCATTAAAGGGGGTCTAGGGTGTGTTTCATTAAAGGGGGTCTAGGGTGTGTTTTATTAAAGCTTGATGAAGGTCTAGCGAGGAAACTTAATAATAGATTAATGACTAAATGTATAGACCAAACAACAAGCACCAGCCCCTTAAGGGGAGGTTTTTAGTTTGGTCTCTAGATATCCATTACGCTTAAGATTACACCCCCTTGAGCCCCTTTCAAGATAAATTTGTACATTTTTCGGTAGAAAAATGTCCCGGCTGAAAGCCGGTTCCTCTTAAATTACAGGCTCGCTATCGCTCGCCAGGATAAAATCGACACCTAAATGGCACGAAGGCTCTTAAAATTGACAGAAATGGGTCGAAGGTTCTTAAAATCGTCAAACTAATGGGGCGAACGTATTACAATTAGAAAATCAATGGGGCTAAACATGAGGGAGACAGGAGTCAAGAAAAAAATCCCTCCAGTGGAAATCTTCCCTTAAGCCGGTGTCACACGAACGCATTTTCCGGCAATATTCGATGAGCAAGTTTGTGTTCGTACTATTTTGAGGCTACCAGACAACAATTACCGACTTGCGAGTTTCGTTCTATAAGGAAGTTGTAGCTGTAGACAATGATATTTAGCAGCATTTACAGCTAAAATACGGTCGTAGTACAATTATATAAATGCATAAAACTCAATTCAACATACTATTTATCCATCAGAAACCTACATAATTGCTGTATTTGTGTTTAATATCGATGTTTACAGGCCGAAATTCCTTATAGCCTGAAACTCACTCACAAGTAGTCAATTGCCCGTAAACATTGACGGAAAGATCGCTCGTGTAACACCGCTTCTTATGGAACTTATATTTTGAGGCTACCAGAACAAAATTGCCCATAACATTTTTTGGAAGATCGCTCGTGTGACACTGCTTCTTAAGAAACCTAATTGTGAGGCTATCAGACAACAATTGACCGTAAAAATTGATGGACAAATCGCTCGTGTAACACTGCTTGTATGTGGGTTGTAGGGATTGGGGCTGCTTATTCACAATGGGTCAAGTAATCCAGACAAGGGGGGGTCACCGTTTTTTATTGTATCTTTCTCTCCTTTTCTCTCTTTCCCTGGCTTGTATCCATTCGGCCCCATTCAGCCAACTGTTTTAAGACGTTTATCCCCATCCAGGTGTCGATTTCTTCCTGGCGAGCGATACCGAGCCAGCATTGTATGGAGAAATCCGGTTTCGCCGGAGACATTTTTCTATCAAAAAGTGTAGATTTAGCTTGCTGTCAAAACACAAATATATATATAATGGCTCTCTACCGCTCGCCAGGAAAACATTGACACCTGGATGGGGTTAAACGTCTTAAAACAGTAGGCTGAATGGGGCCGAATGGATACAAGCCAAAGAGAGAGGGAGAGAAAGAGAAAAAAAAGCGAGGTGGGCTCCCTTAACTTTGACAATGACCTTCTGTTCATTACACTACACTTAACAAGTACACCACACTTCTTGCCAGCACACCTAACCCTCTCTGACATATGACGCAATTTTGAGCCTATTAGGGATAGGCCTACTTTAAAGCCTTTGTTACCATCAGGGGTATTTAGAAACCTTTAGTTTAGTTACTTCAACCTCTGCAGTTGTCTTTGAGTTAGCTGTGGGCAGACAACTAATTTTGGAGAGGTAATTATAAGAGTGAGAGAACTCTATTTCTTATTGCTATTCTGGCAACCTCTGCGTCATATGTGGGTGAAAGGGCTAAGGGGGGTGACCTTTTTTTTGTTATTTCTGTCCTTTTCTCTCTTTCTCTGGATTGTATCCATTCGGCCCCATTCAGCCAACTATTTTAAGACGTTTATCCCCATCTAGGTGTCGATTTCTTCCTGGCGAGCGATAGCGAGCCAGCATTATATGAAGAAATCCGACTTCGCCGGAGACATTTTTCTATCGAAAAATTTACAAATTTAGCCTGCTGTCAAACAAAAATAAAAAATATGCTGACTCGCTACCGTTCACCAGTAAATAATTGACACCTGGATGGGGATAAACGTCTTAAAACAGTAGGCTGAATGGGGCCAAATGGATACAAAAACAGGTCACCCCCCCTTAAAATACCTCTAACATACCTTGATTTTGGGCTCTCTATCACTCTTTCAACCTGGGGGGGGGGGGGGGGGGGGGGCTGTTTATTTCATTCGCATAAAACAAAATATATAATGATAATACTAAACAAAAGAGTCGAGGTATTTGTGTAAGGGAGTTGTTGTTGTTGTTCCCCAAGCTGCCTGGCCGAACAGCCCCAAGGCCCCGAGTAAGGCCAAGGCCATAAACGAGCGACCCCACAGAACCCTCCCTGCCGACCACAATAAAGCCTGGGTGACCGAAGCCACTCCATGGCGGGGGGCTGAGAGGGTGCGTAAATGCCCGGGAAACCAAAGCCCCACCCAGGGCCCTGTGCCCCTCAGCAATTATGAAGAGAAAGTTGAGGGGCAAAGGAATAATGTGACGCTTTAGCTTCCAATCTTGGTAGATTGGGAGGTCAATCCACGGAAGAGACGCCGTCACTCGAGATCTAGAAAATATATAAGTAAAAGGAACAGTCAGAGTAAGCTATGGGTATGGCAGAGATCGCTCAGGTCTCACGCTGATAGACCAGCCCATCACCAGTGTGTAAGGGAGTTGATGAGGATAATCAATAGTAGCAATATATTGCCCAAAATTCAAGGGTATATACATTCATTTATGTCCAGACATTTTGGCTCTAACGTACCTTGAATTTGGCTCTTTGTCACTTTCAACTTTGGGGGAGACACTTGTTATAGGCAGCTTTACCTTTTGTCTACTTCACTCGCATAGATTTATTTATTTATATATATTATTTTATTTGTTACTTACTCTTATTACTTTATTGATTTATATATTTATATATAAATATATTTTTATATTTATTTTGTAATATATATTTTTTTTAAGGTATTTATTTATTTATTGTTTTGCTTAGGGGGGCATCCTCATTCTTACTTTTCTATCTTATTATATAGATGGGTAAATTACCAACAATATACCTTTTGATGGGTAAATATTATGGACATTTTAATTACCCTTTCTAGATAGGTCAATTATAGTGGGCACTTTAATTAACCCTCTTCATACCGTTCGTAAACCCCCCTAGAGTCGTGATTTGGGTAGCCTGGTCACGGGTAGATAAGAATTACTGCGTCGTGATAACCCTCTATTTATATGCTGGCTTGGCATTTGGACCATATATAGTATATAGTCGTTCTGGGGGGGGGGGGGGTGACTGTGCTGAGAGACAGAGAGAGAGAAAGAGAGCGAGAGAGTGTGAGTGATTCAGTTTTATTTCCATTAAATATACAATGGCTATTCATACAATTAAATCCTAAACCGAGAGAGAGAGAGAGAGAGAGAGAGAGAGAGAGAGAGAGAGAGAGAGAGAGAGAGAGAGAAGCACTTGGAGAGCTACCGCCACCACCTCCTCCTCCACCTCTTCCACCTTCTCTTCTTCCTCCCCCCTTTTACCCCCAATTTCTCCTCCTCCTCTGTGGCGCATGCTCAGTAGGTCGCCTCCCCCCCACCACCCCTTCGTCTAACAGCACAAATTTTTCCCTACCTTTCCAAGGCACCCTAACCCCTTCTTCTAAACACAAATATAGGTGTTTCGAAGATGCCTGAACCTAATGGGGGATGAAACGCGGGCGGGAAAGTGCGGTGGGCGTAAGTAGAGACTGGTAAATGTGGGGAATGAATTGGGGTGGGGGAGTGGCGAGAACCGAGGCGGGACGTGCAGCCACAGTGTTGTCAATGTAGCTGCTTTAGCGCTACAGAGATATTTACACATTTTTATCTAGCGGCATTCACTGACATTTAGCCTGGTGAAATTTAGCAATATTTTAGAGATTAGGACCATTGCTAAGTGTTATTCTAGATATTTGACCAGTTCTTCGGTGGTGATGTGCGGGTTTTCGGTATCTAGCGGCCTCATAGCAAGTTTGTTCCGTGAGTATAGCGGTGTTGGTTGCCAGTGGTGGTGGCGCGCGATGTAGCTCTCCAGGCCGCAGTCCGTCAGTCCATCCTGTGGGGCCCTAAGCTCGTGCCGCGCGCCCTGGACATTCCCCAGCTGGTGGTTCCCCTGTGTACCTTCCTGTAGACGCTAGGCAGGGGCACGCGAGCACGACCACAACACCAGAAAAGAAACCAAAACATAACAAAGACAAAGATTGGAAAATAAGCAACAACTAAGGAAAGAAAATAACCCAAGGAATTATTACAAGTGATCTTAACCGTAGTCCGAATGTAGTTTTAGAGGAAAGATGTACAAAGTTAGTCATCAGAGCGACCTCTTTCCTCCCCAGTTATTATATCTCTTCCCCGTCAAGTGAAGTTTTTGAGTTGCAACCTTCTTCGTTCTCGAATATAATAGCACTGCCGCCCCCCCACAAAATCGCCCACTTCTCTACTTCAAGTGATTCTCAACCAAGCCTCAAGAGAGAGAGCGAGAGCGAGAGCGAGAGAGACTTGATGGAAATGATAATGCGCCCCTCTCTTTCTGTTTCGTAGCGTTCGTTAGTAGTGTTGTTGTTCTCGTTTGTTTACACTTTCCTCTACGGCTCAGGCGGCCATCTTCGTCGACTTTTAAACCAATAATATAACCTTGTCGCCATCGTCCAAACCAAGTCGGGTTCTACCTTTTACTCTTTGTGTTCCATTTCTGTTATACTTTTTGTCAACGTGGTAAAACTACTAGCGCTATCTAACACTGCCGTCGTAACAAGCCAACCAACCAACCAACCAACCAGCCTCTACAAACCCAACCAAATAAACCCCAAGAGAAGAGAGAGGGAGAGAAGTACCCGCTGGTCTTTCTCTCGCACACCCAACGTGAAAGAAATCGCCTCCCCCAAACAAAGCCGGATCACCCTCCCTTACAACACATTTGGCCCACAAGAAATTATCCACAGCATTTTTCGCAGCAGCCGAAATTTTTGACCCGGTGGTGTAGCCTAGTAGATATTTATATTTATTATTTACTTATATTTTGGATTTACTAGTCCCCCCGATGCTGTGGCCGGAGTATAGGGAGTAAATACCAAGATAAGGAGGTGATAGTGGTGATCCCCCATTGGTTGGCCGCGGTTTTTTGGGTTGGTTTTACCGGGGTGTCGTATTTTTATTCCATTATTATCATTTTGTGTTATTATTACGGGTTGCCGTGTTCCCGCAGCTAGACGCCTCCTCTCTCCCACGCCCTCCAGTACCTCCGAACCACCCTCAGGAGCCATGGCCGAACTATGACGCTAACCGAAGCCGCGAAGGTCAGTAGCTTGCCATTAACACTTCCTTCACATTTTTTGCTCTTAGAGACTGCAAGCAACATATAATTATCTGAGTTTGTGACCCGCTTGTGTTTTCGTTATGCATATATAACCATCACGATTAATTTATGTATGCAAATTGTTATTATACCTATCAATCTAGCTATGCGGTATAGCATATATACACTGTATATGCCTTATATTATATATATATATATATATATATATATATATATATATATATATATATATATATATATATATATATATATATATATATATTCCTTTTTCATGTCTATGATTACATTTGCATATCAATCTCTTTTTGCTATATTTGCATACCGATAATTAAAAACATAAGATGACCGTGGATTTTTGAGTGAGTGCATTTTTCAATCGTTTTTGTTACTTTAGGCCTACCTGAATACAGTACCGGTATGATAAACAAGTTAATACCGGTACATGCATTGGATGCCTGCTTGCTCCTCGAATCTTTATTATTCTTGTACGCTCTAAGGCAATAATCATGCCCCTTTCTGAAGCCTCGATGATGAAAGTACCCAAGAAATACATATAGTAGCAAAAGCGTAAGTGAAAATATTCGATTCTGTACAAGAGTGTTTCGAAAAGTTAAGCAACAGCTTTATGTCCCAGAGTGGCAGAGTGTAACCTGGAAGACAGAAATTATGAAGGTAACTGTACCGTATCTTCTCATTAATACTTTATCCAATATTTTCATTTCCGAGGTTCATATAATATGTTGAAGGTTTCATATTGGGCAAGGGTGTGTGTCTGAGAGTGTATGGTAGGTCTCACAAAAAGAGAAAACGTAAAGTTTTCGTCTGTGCCATATACTGTACTCCTATTTGCGAATTTTTGTACTTACCGCCAAACTTTAAAGCATGTTGGATAGATTGAGCACTGCATTATCTCCTTTGGCTTCAGTACAGATTCAAAATAGTGTATGTTTTTATGGCTTGTGACTGTACTTCAAAAATCATGATATTCCTGATTCGAGTAGAAACGAAAACTTGAAGTTCTATATATATATATATATTTTTTTTTTGGGGGGGGAATATTTAACTATTTTTCTTACCACGTTATGAGTATGTATTAAATGCGTCGGGAATGTTTCTTTACCACGTTATGAGTATGTATTAAATGCGTCGGGAATGTTTCTTTACCACGTTATGAGTATGTATTAAATGCGTCGGGAATGTTTCTTTACCAAATAAGGTTCTTTTTGGATCATTGGTTAACCCCTTCTGTACCGGAGACGTCTTTTTAAATTTTATTCTAGCGATATTTAGACGATTATGTGCAGTGTAAAAATGATTTGTGGTAATATACTGTATAGGGTTATGTGAGATAGTTTGAAGCCTGTTAACTTCTGGAGGCCCTTTTTAAACTGAATAGTATCGTCTAATAGTAGCCAGAATAAAGTTAAAAGGACGGCAGATATTATTAGACTTGTTTGGAGCTTGATGAACCATGGTCTGTCTTATATTTTATTGTTTTACTTTGGATTCCTACTTGACTATGAACTTGTTTACTTAGTCCATGAATATAACTCCGTCTATTCATTACTTATCTTTCACTCACTTCTAACAGGGATAGAGTACCGGTACGCGAAACCATGTATTTCTACCAGTAGCCTCTTTGAAAGTACCTTTTTCTAATATGTCTGGATGTGTTTCAAACGATTATGAACTTCATATTTATCGCAAATCACACTATCTTCCCTCTAGTCTAACCTATCTATGCCTTTTCTCAACCTAAGCTAACTTAACATCACTTAATTAGCAAGATAAATTAAAGTAGAATTCGTTCAATACGCAGACATACCGTACACGTCGTAATTCGTTCAATACGCAGACATACCGTACACGTCGTAATTCGTTCAATACGCAGACATACCGTACACGTCGTAATTCGTTCAATACGCAGACATACCGCACACGTCGTAATTCGTTCAATACGCAGACATACCGTACACGTCGTAATTCGTTCAATACGCAGACATACCGTACACGTCGTAATTCGCTATGTTCTACTCAGAGTTTGAGGGATCATTTATAATTGTAATTTATAGTTTTTACCTTTGATTCTGGTTAAATTTGGATGACTTAATGCAGTTTAAGAAGGACCTATGTTATTAAGAGGAGAGTTTCTTAAGATCGTATTTACCCATTTCAGTCGTAGAGGTAGATTATAAACTAAAGAAAATGGTCTAATGGTAACCAGGATAGAACGACAATTAGACTGGTGGTGAAAGGGTTAAGGTGAGGACGTTTTTCTGGACTCCCTTCTCCCTAATGTTTAGCCCTACTAGTTTTGAGATTATAAGACGTTTGGCGATTTTAACACCTTTCGCCCTATTTCGTTGTCAATTTTAAGACCTTTCGTGCCATTTAGGTGTCGATTATTTCCTGGCGAGCGTTAGCGAGCCTGCAATTTTAAGAGGAACCGGCCTTCGGCCGGGACATTTTTCTACCGAAAAATTTACAAATTTATCTTGAAGGGGGGTCTAGGGGGTGTTTTTCAAAGCTTGATGGAGGTCTAGGGAGGAAACTAAAAATATATATGAATAAATGAATTAATAGACCAAACAAACGGTCTGCCTCCCCTCAAGTAGGCTATATATACGAGGACACCGCCTGCCTTTCTCTCTATAGTCCATTCATTATAGGTAGGCCAGAAAGCTTGACCTCGAGCTTCTGTAAATCAAAAAGGGCTAAAGCAAATGGGCAGTTCATCTCCACACCTATTCCCTGGCTACCTCTTCCTTAATTGTAAAAATTTTAGCATGAAAAAAGGAAAACAAAAATAATAAAATAGAATAAAATAGAAAATAAAAATAAAAGAATAGGAAAAACGGGGATTAGGCCTGAGCATATAGATAGATAGATAGTCTTTTAGTTATAGAGGTTAGTGGTCAAGATGTTTGGCCTAACTATAATAATGCATGGACTATAGCTATTATTAAACGATTGTATTAAGCTTAGAAAGGATCAGTAAGAGCTAATGGGTTAAATGAGATAGATTTTACCTCTCCGCTTTCCAGAGGTCCGTCCAAAGCTGTATGAAGTCGTCTAATGATAGCCAGAATACAGTGAAAAAAGCGAGTCATACTACTGAGAGGGATATCATAAAAGCAGATTTATAGAGGTCCTTCCAAAGCTGTGTCAAATCGTCTACTGGTAGCCAGAATATAGTGAAGAACCGTGTCGTAATGCAGAGAGTGTAGGGGGGTGACCTGCTTTTTTCGCTCCTTTTCTCTCTTTCTCTGGCTTGTATCCATTCGGTCCCATTCAGCCTACTGTTTTAAGACGTTTATCCCCATCCAGGTGTCGATTTGTTCTTGGCGAGCGATAGCGAGCCAGCATTGTATGAAGAAATCCGGCTTTGCCGGAGAAATTTTTCTATCGAAAAATTTACAAATTTAGCTTGCTGTCAAAACATTAAAATATGCTTTCTCGCTACCGCTCGCAAGGGGAAAATAGACACCTAAATGGGGATAAACGTCTTAAAACAGTAGGCTGAATGGGGCCGAATGAATACAACCCTGAGAGAGAGAGAGAGAGAGAGAGAGAGAACAAAGAATAAACGAGGTGGGCCCCCTTAAAATAGTCTGGCCATAAACCGTAGAGAAGGAGGCATTCCAGAACCATCCCTCACGCTCTTGGTTCCTTATAAGGGGAGAGGGGCCGTTTGTCTAGATCCCCTTCTCCCTCATGTTTAGCCCCATTAGTTTTCAGGTTTTAAGATGTTTGCCCCATTAATTTGTCGATTTTAAGACCTGCCCCATTTCGTTGTCAATTTTAATACCTTTCGTGCCATTTAGGTGTCGATTTTTTCCCGGCGAGCGATAGCTAGCCTGTAATTTAGTAGAAACTGGTTCTTGACCGGGACATTTTCTACCGAAAAAATTTAAAAATTTATCTTGAAGGGGGGTCTTGGGTGTGAATTTTTTAAGCTCGATAAATGTCTAGGGAGCAAACTAAAACCATATAAATGTCTAGGGAGCAAACTAAAACCATATAGATAATAATGAAAAAAACATGTCTAGGGAGCAAACTAAAACCATATAGATAATAATGAAAAAAACATATGTCTAGGGAGCAAACTAAAACCATATAGATAATAATGAAAAAAACATATGTCTAGGGAGCAAACTAAAACCATATAGATAATAATGAAAAACCATATGTCTAGGGAGCAAACTAAAACCAAATAAATAATAATGAAAAAACCATATGTCTAGGGAGCAAACTAAAACCATATAAATAATAATGAAAAACCATATGTCTAGGGAGCAAACTAAAACCATATAAATAATAATGAAAAAACCATATGTCTAGGGAGCAAACTAAAACCATATAAATAATAATGAAAAACCCATATGTCTAGGGAGCAAACTAAAACCATATAAATAATAATGAAAAAAACCATATGTCTAGGGAGCAAACTAAAACCATATAAATAATAATGAAAAAAACCATATGTCTAGGGAGCAAACTAAAACCATATAAATAATAATGAAAAAACCATATGTCTAGGGAGCAAACTAAAACCATATAAATAATAATGAAAAAACCATATGTCTAGGGAGCAAACTAAAACCATAAATAATAATGAAAAAACCATATGTCTAGGGAGCAAACTAAAACCATATAAATAATAATGAAAAAACCATATGTCTAGGAGCAAACTAAAACCATATAAATAATAATGAAAAAAACATATGTCTAGGGAGCAAACTAAAACCATATAAATAATAATGAAAAAACCATATGTCTAGGGAGCAAACTAAAACCATATAGATAATAATGAAAAAAACATATGTCTAGGGAGCAAACTAAAACCATATAAATAATAATGAAAAAACCATATGTCTAGGGAGCAAACTAAAACCATATAAATAATAATGAAAAAACCATATGTCTAGGAGCAAACTAAAACCATATAAATAATAATGAAAAAACCATATGTCTAGGGAGCAAACTAAAACCATATAGATAATAATGAAAAAAGGCCAATACAAACAAGATAACCCCCTTTAAGGGGAGACTGACCGTTTGTTTGGTCGATTAATTCATTTATTCATATATTTTTTTAATGTCCTCCCTAGACCTCCATCAAGCTAAGAAAAACACCCCCTAGACAAGATAAAGATAAATTTGTAAATTTTTCGGTAGAAAAATTTCCCGGCCGAAGGCCGGTTCCTCTTAAAATTGCAGGCTCGCTATCGCTCGCCAGGAATAAATCCACACCTAAATGGCACGAAAGGTCTTAAAATTGAGAACGAAATGGGGCGAAAAGTGTTAAAATCGCCAAACTAATGGGCCGAACGTCTTATAATCTCAAAACTAGTGGGGCTAAACATTAGGGAGAAGGGGATCAAGAAAAACGGTCTGCCTCCCCTTAAACTTCGTAAATTCGTCTAAAGTACCAGTATAGTTAAAAAATATACTATAAAAGACGTAACCGGAACTGGAAGGGTTGACCATATACCCTTCCTAAGCTTCATAAAATCGTCTAAATATAGCTAAAATCTACTATAAAAGGCGTGACCGGAAGTGGAAGGGTCAACGTTTCCGGTGGGTAGCGGAAAGAAGAGCCTTGCAGGTTTTGAAAGAGTGACAGGGCCAAAATCAAGGGACGTTCGAGCCAAAATGCCTGGACACTCGGAGTTTGAAGAAATTTAAGTCATAGGAAGAGGGAAGGACTGATTCTGGGAGAGAGTTCCAGAGCTCAGCTGTTGAGTAGAAGAAAGTTTGTGAGTAACGTTTCACTCTTGGGTTGGAGAGTTGCACAGAGTAGGGGTGGGATTGAGTTGCAAGAAAGGTACCACGTGACCTACGTAAAGGAGGTGGTATACACTGGGAAAGCTCTGAGGAACACTGATTATTATAGTAGCGATAGAATAGCGAGAGAGATGCAACATTGCGGCGGAGAGAGAGAGATTGCAGAGAGTTGGTGAGTGGACGGGAGTTAATGATACGAAAGGCCTTCCTTTCAACTTTGTCTAGGAGAGCGGTGTGAGAGGAACCTCCCCACACATGTGAACAATACTCAATACAAGGGTGTCAAACGAAAGCCGAGTACATTATTTTATTCTATATTATTGTATATATAAAGACAACATTATTAGTTATAGTTCAAATTATGTCTTTGGAAGTGCTAAAATGGTCAATCCAATGCTACTTTCATGTTAATTGTCTTGTATTCCTTCTCATATTCATTCAAGTCTTCAAACAAAATGGCACTGGTTTGACACACTGATCTGACTAGAGGGAAGAGCAATATTAACCCTTTTGAAGATTATCCTGATCAACACCCCCCCCCCCCCCCCCCCCCACCAAGAGGGGTTTTAAGACGTTCGTTCCGTTAGTTTGGCGATTTTGAGACCTTTCGCCTGATTTTGTTGCCAATATTAAGACCTTTCGTGCCCTTTAGGTGTTATTTGTTTCCTGCGAGCCTCTAATTTTAAAAGGAAGCGGCCTGAAACGCAAGGACTTGGGAGTTCGGGGATACGTTACTCAGACCGACGTTTCTTGACCACTTGAAACGTTAGTACCGGTATTTTAAAGTTTTTGAACGTATTCTTAGACCAACCCTTTAGGATTATCCCGCGTTTGAACAGTTTATTGTGGCTAGCATTGCACTGTTTTATACAACTTAGGTAGGGTCTGTATGAATTGAAAGGGCTAAGACTATGTCAATTAATCATCTGAGTTCGATATATCCTTCCTAATCCGAATAAAATCGCCTAATAATAAAAACAAAATCATCATCGTATTTTGAAAGGGTTCATCTTTAACGCATGACTTTTATTTTTATTTTATTATGAACTCTTTTAGATGCTGCTGCTCCTATCAAACTATTCTTCAACTACCGGGTACTTTAATATATATTTATATATAATATTATTAATACTCTTAAAATCTGTCTTAGATTTGGGGTATTTTTTAAATATTCAACTCTTATTATTATTAATAATAATATTATTATTATTATTATTATTATTATTATTATTATTATTATTATTAAATATTGTCTGTTTCTTACTCATGAAGTGCCATATTCCTTACTCTTAACCTATGATTTACTCGATTTATTATTAGCTTTTCAACTCTTATTTCTTGTCCATGAACGATTCCAAGCTTGCCTGCTCAGAGACTCTCTTTTCTTCGCTTTTGATTAGATTAGAGTTTGACTATTCTTGAAGTTATGGAATTTTCTAAAAGATCATTCTATAACTATTTAAGTGAGGGATATTTTTGAAGTGTTTATTACTCTTGGCTGAAGTCTTTGAAATTTGCTAAAAACTATTGTAAAACAAAAAATAGCAGAACTATTTTAACTTGTAGTCGTATGATTATTTGACTTACGATGATTGCAATATAATTCTTGCCTGATTGCTACCCTACGCTGTAAACAATCAATAGTGTGCAACAGGTAAATCAAATCAAGCAAGGTTTATACAGTACAGTGTATTGATATCGATTTAAATATTATTACCGTACCGTACCATAGTTGATATACTGTAACTTTCCATCCTTATAATAGGCAGATGTATCATCTTTTGAAGGTAAATGATAATGGACACATGTTGCATACCCTCTTTAACCCTTTCAGCACCATGACGCCTTTTTACCTTTGATTCTGGCTAAAATTAGACGATTTTATGCAGTTTAAGAAGGACCTATATTATTAACTCCCCCAGACATATATGACTTAGTTTCTTAGTTTCCTCGCTAGACCTCCATCAAACTTGGAAAAAACATCCATTAGATCCCCCTTCTAGATTAATTTGTACATTTTTCGGTAGAAAAAATTTCCGGCCGAAGGCCGGCTCTTTCAAAATTACAGGCTCACTATCGTTCGCCAGGAAAAAAATCGACACCTAAATAGCACGAAAGGTCTTAATATTGACAAAAAAATGGGGCGAAAGGTCCTAAAATCGACCAACTAATGGGGCAAACATCTTACAATCTGAAAACTAGTGGGGCTAAACATGAGAGAGAAAAGAGTCCAGAAAAGTGACCCATCTCCCCTTAACCTATGGGCTGCAACAGTCCTCATATGAGTCTGTAGTGAGAATTTTTTTTTGTTTTTTCCCTGGGTAAAAAAAAAAAAAAATCTCACTACAGACTCATATGAGGACGGTCACAGTTCATGGGTTAAAGGGGTATAAATATCTCAAATATCACAATCAATACTCTAACTATAACAAGTTCTTCCAAGCTGAATGAAATAGTCTATTGGTAGCAACATAAAATGAAGAATGGCGCCATCCATCGTGTAGGCTACTGAAAGAGCTAACTAATCTTACAACCATATGAACTCTTGCATCTCGAGTGTCTGATCATTTAATACGGGTAGCTACTGAAACAATTACTCTTGAATTAACACTGCCTTGGTTTTGAGTTCCGGTAGTGTTGTTTTTGAGTGCACGTAGTAAGTTTGTTTTTGTATATGGGCTTGCCGTGTGTGTGTGTGTGTGTATACCGGTATGTGTTTATGTTGTATTAATTTATCTATTATCTTTTTGTAACCTGATATTCTTGACTACTATATGAACTTATAATATAATTAATTTGAGTTGCGTGCTAAGGGCCTAATAGAAAGTTAGTTTCTCATCAGGTCCAGCCTCCTTTTTTTATTTTTTTATATATACATATTTTTTTTTTTTTTTTTTTTTTTTTACCTTTATATTTATTTGTAAAGCTGAAATATAAACTCGACTTTGACTTTGACACCTGTACTGATTTTCACCGAGTCACATAATCCAGGGATAATATTGGTACCGGTACCATCTGAGAGTAATAAGGGCATTTAGTTACATTTACAATCTCCATGACCCTTTGCTTAGTGTTGTGGAAAGGATATGTCGATGTGGTAACAGGGGCCAGTGGGCTCACATAGCATTTATGGGGATATACTCGCTTTTTCTGGACCCCCTTCTCCCTCATGTTTAGCATATTAGTTTTGAGATTTTAAAACGTTCGTTCCATTAGTTTGGCGATTTTGAGATCTTTCGCCTCGTTGTTTTGTCAGTATTAAAACCTTTCGTGCTCTTTAGGTGTCGATTTTTTCCTGGCGAGCGATAGCGAGCCTCTAATTTTAGAAGGAACCGGCCATCGCACGGGAAACTTTTCTGCCGAAAAATGTACAAATTTATCTTGAAAGGGGGTCTAGGGGGTGTTTTTCTAAGCTTGATGGAGGTCTAGCGAGGAAACTAAAAAATAAATGAATAAATAGATATATCGACCAAAAACCAAGCCCTACCCCCTTAAGCCATAAACCCAATGAGTCATGGGTTCTTCTATGGGTTGACGTGGCCTTGTTCTGTGTATATGGCCAGGTAATGGTGGCTTATCATACCTGTAATGGTCCACAGGTGTGCTGGGAGGTGAGAGAGAGAGAGGCTTTTAATGTTACGCGATGGTTTAGAAAGGGTTAGCTGTGAGATTTGATGGTATAGTATGATAGCTGTGGTTAATAGCTTTGGTTGCCATTTTGTTTTGTTAGCTGTATGGTTAGGTATAGTAGCTTTGTCAGCTGTATGGATAGAAGATAAGATACTATAGTATAATAGCTGTGGTTAATAGCTTTGATTACCAGGTATCTTTGTTAGCTGTATGGTTAGGTAAGGTATAGTAGTTTTAATCTAGCTGTGTGATCAGGTAAGGTATACTAGCTCTCTGTTGGCTTTATGGTTAGGTTAGGTATACTAGCTCTCTGTTAGCTTTATGGTTAGGTTAGGTATACTAGCTCTCTGTTGGCTTTATGGTTAGGTATACTAGCTCTGTTAGCTTTATGGTTAGGTTAGGTATACTAGCTCTGTTAGCTTTATGGTTAGGTTAGGTATACTAGCACTCTGTTAGCTTTATGGTTAGGTTAGGTATACTAGCTCTGTTAGCTTTATGGTTAGGTTAGGTATACTAGCTCTCTGTTGGCTTTATGGTTAGGTTAGGTATACTAGCTCTGTTAGCTTTATGGTTAGGTTAGGTATACTAGCTCTGTTGGCTTTATGGTTAGGTATACTAGCTCTGTTAGCTTTATGGTTAGGTTAGGTATACTAGCTCTGTTAGCTTTATGGTTAGGTTAGGTATACTAGCTCTGTTAGCTTTATGGTTAGGTTAGGTATACTAGCTCTCTGTTGGCTTTATGGTTAGGTTAGGTATACTAGCTCTGTTAGCTTTATGGTTAGGTTAGGTATACTAGCTCTCTGTTGGCTTTATGGTTAGGTTAGGTATACTAGCTCTCTGTTGGCTTTATGGTTAGGTTAGGTATACTAGCTCTCTGTTGACTTTATGGTTAGGTTAGGTATGCTAGCTCTGTTAGCTTTATGGTTAGGTTAGGTATACTAGCTCTGTTAGCTTTATGGTTAGGTTAGGTATACTAGCTCTCTGTTGGCTTTATGGTTAGGTTAGGTATACTAGCTCTCTGTTGGCTTTATGGTTAGGTTAGGTATACTAGCTCTGTTAGCTTTATGGTTAGGTTAGGTATACTAGCTCTGTTAGCTTTATGGTTAGGTTAGGTATACTAGCTCTGTTAGCTTTATGGTTAGGTTAGGTATACTAGCTCTGTTAGCTTTATGGTTAGGTAAGGTATACTAGCTCTCTTTTAGCTGTATGGTTAGGTAAGGTATTATAGCTTTCGGTTAGCTGTATGGTTAGGTAGGGTATAATAGCTCTCTAGTAGCTGTACGATATTTTAGGTACCGGTGTACCAGTCTGCTTTTCCCCCCGTCCGAAATTCCCCCTGGCGGAAATCTGGCCCAGGATAGATTTCCCCCGGGGGTAATTTGGCCTAGGATATTATTCCCCCCTCTTGGCCAAAATTCCCCCCACCCACCCGGTTATATGGTAAGTGTATCAATGACTTTAACATGACTGAAACATCAAACAATGGCTCGACCATCACAAAAAAAATACTAACATAACATTAGGTTAGGTTAGGTTAGGTTAGGTTAGGTTAGGTTGGTTTGGTTAAGTTAGGTTAGGTTAGGTTAGGTTAGGTTGGTTAGCTTGGTTTGGTTAAGTTAGGTTAGGTTAGGTTAGGTTAGGTTAGGTTGGTTAGCTTGGTTTGGTTAAGTTTGGTTAGGTTAGGTTAGGTTAGGTTAGGTTAAACAGTCTTTCAATAAAGTCATTATGTCAACTAATGGTTCCTATATAAGGGGGGAAAAATGGCCAAGAAGGGGGAAAAATATCCTACTGTAGGTCTGAAATTCCCCCCCGGGGCAAAACAGCCCAGGCCACTTTTCCCGGGGGGAAATTGAGCCTAGGCTACTTTTCCCGGGGGTAACTTCAGTCAGGGGGGAAATTTTTCCTGTTACACCGGTATAGTTTAAATAGCCAGGGCTCTAAATTAGTCCAGAGCTCCGTCCATTATTATTTTGTTTGCATAACCGGTTTAAGTTCTGTTCAAATCGACCAATTGACCACTTGCAAGTTTCAGGCTATAAGGAAGTTGGAGCTGTAGACTTTGATATTTAGCAGAATTACCAGATAAAATACAGATGTATATAATGTCTATATAAATACATAAAACCAAATTCAATATACTTTCTATCCATCAGAAGCCTACATTATTATTGCATTTATGTTTAATATAAATGTTTACTGTTTTAACTTCCTTATAGCCTGAAACTCGCAAGTGGTCAATTACGGAAATTTCACTACTATCAGGGTTGGCTAGATCTATATATCAGTCTACCTTAATAAAAGTTGCTCAAAAATACCTCCTTTTACTCTTTTCCTTCTCTCTCCTCCTATCCCTTCCCTTCACTCTTCGCGCCTTCCCCTCCCTCACTTCCTTTCCGTCCTCCTCCCCTCCCCCTCCCCCTTCCTCAGCAATCCCTTCCTTCTTCTTCATACACGGCCTGTTCTTCCTCCCTCCTCCCCCCTCCTACTGTTCCATTCCCCTCACACAATCCTATTCCTCTTTCCCTCGCCTTCTCTTCCTCTCCTCCTCCCTTCCTTTCTTCTGTCCCCTCTTCCCACTCTCTTCCTTCATCTCCCACTCCACCCTCATTCCAAAGTCCCACTTCACCTCCCCATACCCCTCGCTCCGCTTCCTCCACCACCACCTCCTCCTCCTCTACTTCCCCTGTCTCCCTATCGCCCCCCAACCCTCTCCTTCCTCCGCCACCTCCTGCACCACCTCCCATGTCTCTCTATCGTCCCCCCTACCACCTCCCTCCTCCACTTCCCCTGTCTCCCTATCGCCCTCCTACCCCCTCCCTCCTCCTCCACCTCCCCTGTCTCCCTATCGCCCCCTACCCCCTCCCTCCTCCACCACCTCCTCTTCCACCTCCCCTGTCTCCCTATCGCCCCCCACACCCCCTCCCTCCTCCTCCACCTTCCCTGTCTCCCTATCGCCCCCCCCCCCCCCTCCCCCGAGACCGTCATTGATTGTTGTGTTGGTATGTGTCATAGAGACGCTAAGGTGCTAATAGAGTGGATCTGCTCGCTACCACTTCCACGCACACCACACATACACACCACATCGCACTCTACTCACACACACACACACACCACATCGCACTCTACTCACACACACACACACCACATCGCACTCTACTCACACACACACCACATCGCACTCTACTCACACACACACACACACACACACATATATACACACCACACACTTCCACGCACATCACACTCTACACACACACACACACTGGCTATATTTAGACGATTTTGTGAAGCTTAGGAGTGATATATGGTAGCTAAGAGGATCAATTGAGTTAGTATGTAGCCTTTTAATGGGTAGCGATCCTTCCTAAGCTGAACAAAATCGTTTAATAGTTGCCAGAATATAATGACAAGTACATCACCGGTACAGAAGGGGTTAAATGTGTATTCAATATTTTGTTTTAGTTTCATCCCTAGACCTCCATCAAACATAAATACATCCATTAGATCCACCTTCTAGATTTATTTGTAAATTTTTCGGTAGGTTCTTCCAAAATTACAGGCTCACTTTCGTTTATTTTCGAAGTTATTGGGACTCTTATTGTGATATTTGTTATGGATAGTTATTGTCTTTAAGTACATGGCATCCACTTAAATAACATGGCATCCACTTTAAATACATGGCATCCACTTTAATGTAATACATGGCATTCCTTATCATGAGAGTGCGTGCTAAGTTAATGCTTTAAAATAATATTCCTTGTATCCTTATCATTCATGATTGGTTTTATGCTGAGCGTATTAGTTTGTCGTTATCCTTGCAGCAGTAGAATGGGATAAGCTAAACAATATAATTATGTACGGTATGTATAGTATATAGGCCCATTTATGATATATATAGATAGATAGAGATAGATAACTTCAATTACCCTCTTAAATCCTTTAATGTTTCATATTTCATTCACACACATGTCTATTGTTAACCGAATATTCAACAGTGTTTTCTGTTTACTCCATTTTATATTTCTTTTTAAAGGCTAAATTCCTCTCATCCATCTTTATTTTACTCTCTCTTCTCTTTATAAATATCCCGCTTTCTTTCAATATCTACTCCATTTGCTTATAGTAAATCCTGTTCTAATTCCAAGTTTAGCTCTCCCACTGGTGAAGCATTTAAGCTTAAGGGGACAGTGGCTGCTTTTTTAGCCTAGGAATTCATTTATTCATATATTTTTTAGTTTCCTCGATAGACCTCCCTCAGACATAGAAAAACATCCCCTAAATGTGTACATTTTTCGGTAGAAAAATTTCCCGGCCGAAGGCCGGTTCCTCTTATAATTAGAGGTTCGCTATCGCTTGCCAGGAAAAAATCGACACCTAAATGGCACAATAGGTCTTAAAATTGGCAACTAAATGGAACGAAAGGTCTTAAAATTGCCAAACTAATGGGCCGAACATCTTAAAATCTCAAAACTAATGGGGCTAAACACGAGGTAAAAAGTGGTCAAAAAACCGGCCCATCCCCCCTTAACCTGGGCTAGTAACACACCTAGAGTCTATATTTTTAGCTTCCTCTTCCAGTGACGTAGCTAATTCATTATTGCTTATCATAATTAATCTCCACACTTGGCCTCATTCTCATTAAGTGTAGGCCTACCTGCTCTACGTATTTTATGTTTATATTTATCGTACTATATGATCATGTGAGAGTGAGTGAGTGAGTGAGTGAGATAGAGAGAGAGACGCACGCAGAAGACTCAGTCGGCAAGATTTCCAGCTGGCCTAGCGGTTCTTTAATTTATGTAATATAAGTTATTTATAAATATAAAACTGAATAATGCAGGAGACAAATGAAGAAACTAGAGGGTAGATTAAGTCTGTAGATTTTGTTTGCCATTACTTTACTTTATTACTCTAAAATAGCATAACTACAATTTACACTGGGCCAGTTGGAAATCTTGCCGAGTGTACATAGGAGAAAGTGATCTACAGTAGTGGGCTAGTAAGTGGAACGTGATGGGGAAGCAGCGTAGACTTGCAAACGGTAGTCCGGTCCCTCCCCTTCTCTCTCTCTCTCTCTCTCTCTATCGATCGCACTGGGCCACAGGCTAGAAGTACCCGCAGCACAGTAAACTATGTCATGTGAGTAGGATAATTAGTACCGTATGGGTGGGAGAATGATTACTAATAGAATAGGTACGATAATGAGTACTAATAGAATAAGAACGATAATGAGTATTAATAGAATAGGTACGATAATGAGTACTAATAGAATAGGAACGATAATGAGTACTAATAGAATAAGAAAGATAATGAGTACTAATAGAATAAGAACGATAATGATTACTAATAGAATAGGAAAGATAATGAGTACTAATAGAATAAGAACGATAATGAGTACTAATAGAATAGGTACGATAATGAGTACTAATAGAATAAGAACGATAATGAGTACTAATAGAATAGGAACGATAATGAGTACTAATAGAATAAGAACGATAATGAGTACTAATAGAATAGGTACGATAATGAGTACTAATAGAATAAGAACGATAATGAGTACTAATAGAATAGGTACGATAATGAGTACTAATAGAATAAGAACGATAATGAGTACTAATAGAATAGGAACGATAATGAGTACTAATAGAATGAGAACGATAATGAGTACTAATAGAATAGGTACGATAATGAGTACTAATAGGATAGGAACAATAATGAGTACTAATAGAATAAGAACGATAATGAGTACTAATAGAATAGGAACGATAATGAGTACTAATAGAATAAGAACGATAATGAGTACTAATAGAATAGGAACGATAATGAGTACTAATAGAATAGGTACGATAATGAGTACTAATAGAATAAGAACGATAATGAGTACTAATAGAATAAGAACGATAATGAGTACTAATAGAATAGGTACGATAATGAGTACTAATAGGATAGGAACAATAATGAGTACTAATAGAATAAGAACGATAATGAGTACTAATAGAATAGGAACGATAATGAGTACTAATAGAATAAGAACGATAATGAGTACTAATAGAAGAGGAACGATAATGAGTACTAATAGAATAAGAACGATAATGAGTACTAATAGAATAGGAACGATAATGAGTACTAATAGAATAGGTACGATAATGAGTACTAATAGAATAAGAACGATAATGAGTACTAATAGAATAAGAACGATAATGAGTACTAATAGAATAAGAACGATAATGAGTACTAATAGAATAAGAACGATAATGAGTACTAATAGAATAGGTACGATAATGAGTACTAATAGAATAGGTACGATAATGAGTACTAATAGAATAGGTACGATAATGAGTACTAATAGGATAGGAACGATAATGAGTACTAATAGAATAAGAACGATAATGAGTACCGGTACTAATAGAATAAGAACGATGATGAGTACTAATAGAATAGGAACGATAATGAGTACTAATAGAATAGGTACGATAATGAGTACTAATAGGATAGGAACGATAATGAGTACTAATAGAATAGGTACGATAATGAGTACTAATAGAATAGGAACGATAATGAGTACTAATAGAATATGAACGATAATGAGTACTAATAGAATAAGAACGATAATGAGTACTAATAGAATATGAACGATAATGAGTACTAATAGAATAAGAACGATAATGAGTACTAATAGAATGTGAACGATAATGAGTACTAATAGGATAGGAACGATAATGAGTACTAATAGGATAGGTACGATAATGAGTACTAATAGAATATGAACGATAATGAGTACTAATAGAATAAGAACGATAATGAGTACTAATAGAATATGAACGATAATGAGTACTAATAGGATAGGAACGATAATGAGTACTAATAGAATATGAACGATAATGAGTACTAATAGGATAGGAACGATAATGAGTACTAATAGAATAGGAACGATAATGAGTACTAATAGAATAAGAACGATAATGAGTACTAATAGAATATGAACGATAATGAGTACTAATAGGATAGGAACGATAATGAGTACTAATAGAATAAGAACGATAATGAGTACTAATAGAATAAGAACGATAATGAGTACTAATAGGATAGGAACGATAATGAGTACTAATAGGATAGGAACGATAATGAGTACTAATAGAATAAGAACGATAATGAGTACTAATAGAATAAGAACGATAATGAGTACTAATAGAATAGGAACGATAATGAGTACTAATAGGATAGGAACGATAATGAGTACTAATAGGATAGGAACGATAATGAGTACTAATAGGATAGGAACGTACCGGTAATTACTAGTAATGAGAAATACAGTAGCTATAGATATGAGAATGGGTGAAGGTATTGAGGGATACGCCTTTACAACGGCACCTCGTAGCTACTTTCAACTTTTCCTATTTTCTGAAGATTCTAGAGAGATTGTTGGAGAGAGGTAGCTGTTGGAGTGGCTTTGTTATGTGATATTATTCTGTATACGTCGTCGAGGTGTCCCCCGACTGAGTGCGAGCGTGTGAAACACGCTAGGACGTACTACCACACCCACTAAATGTCCGACTTGGCTGGCATCGAACCCAGGTCAAGCAGATTCACACGTAAGAGTGCTCTCCACTCGACCGACGTGGCTCTTAAAATGATTCCAGACTGACAATAAAGTGAACGAGGCAACCGGTACCAAAGCCGTGTGTTGAATCAATTGCCTATTTACTGTCATTCGCTGGCAGAACGTCTACTAATCATATTCAACCTAAGTTTGTACATTTTTCGATAAAGTGATGTCCCGATCAAAAGCCGATTTCTAAGTTCGCTATCGCTTGCCTAGGAAAATATCGACACCTGAATTGGGTTAAGCTATATCTGCTTTTGTCTATCCATCTATAGTGTATTTATTGTTTCAGCTGACGATAAATTGAATCCCCTAGCAGCAACTTTCTCGACACTTAATGGACAAATATGAAACTACCATGTCTCTGCATTATATAGATACCAAGTTTTCATAATTAACAAAATACATCGTTTCAAAATCTTCGGAATAGCTGAGTAATTAGGGTGAGGACATAGCACTTTACCGTCAGCTGGCAATAAACCGACTATAGGACCAATAGATGTACGTTAAGGGAGCCCACCTCGCTTTGTTTTATCTTTCTCTCCCTCTCTCTTTGGCTTGTATCCATTCAGCCCCATTCAGCCTACTATTTTAAGACGTTTACCCATTAGACGTTTTTATACAATTTGGGAAGGATCTCTGGAAATATTAAAGGTAAAAACTATCTCAATTAACCCTCTGATTTCTACTGTATATAGACTATCCTTGCTAATCTAAATATAATCGTCCAAAAATAACCAGAAAACAGAAAAGAGAATGCGCCATCGTGTCTTATAAAGGTAGCTATTCCTTGTGACGCCCTGTAACTCTCACTCTGCGTTTGGGCCGACCCCGCAACACAGAGGCACCAACCTAACACATACAGCACTTTGGTCTGTGTTACCGCTACCGCCCGCCTTGCGCGCGCGCTCTCTCTCCTCTCTCTCTCTCTCTCTCTCTCTCTCTCTCTCTCTCTCTCTCTCTCTCTCTCTCTCTCTCTCTCTCTCTCTCTCTCTCTCTCTCTCTCTCCTCTCTGTGCTCTCTCTCTCTCTCTCTCTCTCTCTCTCTCTCTCTCTCTCTCTCTCTCTCTCTCTCTCTCTCTCTCTCTCGTGTGTGTCTGATAGATTACGAGTATTGCAAGTGTACATGAATGTGTGTGTGTGTGCCAGTGTGATTGTTGCAAGTGTTTAATTGTGAGTATGAGTGATGATTTGCACGTGTGTGTGTATTTTCTATTGCGTATGTGTGTGTGTCAAGGTGTGTATGTCTGTGTTTTGAGTGTGTGTCTTATAGTGTGTGTGTGCATGAGTGTTTGTGTGTGTGCGTGTATGCATGTCCTAGATGAGTTTTAAGCCAGACACACACACACACGTCTATATATAGCGTGTGTGTGGTGTGCGACTCTGAGCAGCGATATATAAACGACCAGTACTCACGGAACTCCTCAACCACGGACATGGTGTAGTTTACATTACCGGTATGTATGGGTATCTTTATGTTATCTATATGTATCTGCATGTTAGGCTTTAGGTATATTTGGTATTATTATCACGCTTATCCATTTCAGTGTACTCGTGTTTACTGGTATCTGTATTTAATGTATATTTATCTACATTTTGGGTTTTATCTATATTGTATTATGCTTGCATATATCCATTTATGTGTACTCGTATGTATGTACTGCATAGCCTATCTATATTTTGTGTTATCTGTATTGTGTATTAGTCTCACGTTTATCCAGTTCAGTGTGCTCGTATTTATCTACTGTATATATATCTACATTTAGGGTTTTATTTATACTATATTATTCTCATGTTTATCCATTTCAGTGTACCGGTACTCGTATTTATCCATATTTTATTTCTAACCTATCCACGTGTTGTGCTCTATATATTATTGTTATTATTATTATTATTATTATTATTATTATTAGTATTAGTATTGTTATTATTCCATTTCAGTGTGCTCGCGTCTCGTTTGTTTTTGTTTTAGCTTCGATTAGATCATGTTTGCATTAATTAGCCTACAGTTTGTTAAGCTGTTTTTCTCTTAGTCTTATTTTCTCTCTTTCTCTGGCTTGTATCCATTCGGCCCCATTCAGCCAACTGTTTTAAGACGTTTATCCTCATCCAGATGTCGATTTATTCCTGACGAGCGATAGCAAGCTAGCATTGTATGGAGAAATCTGGCTTCACCGGAGACATTTTTCTATCGAAAAATTTACAAATTTAGCTTGCTGTAAAAACAAAACAATATATATGCTGGCTCGCTACCGCTCGCCAGGAAAGTATTGACACCTGGATGGGGGTAAACGTCTTAAAACAGTAGGCTGAATGGGACCGAATGGATACTAGCCAAAGAGAGAGGGAAAGAAAGAGAACAAAAGCAAGGTGGGCCTCCTTAAGATAAACGTTGTGCGAATAGCTTACTCTCTAAATCGTAAGGGTATAAAAAGAGCGTGAAATTTGGTATATTAATTCATTGGGTTTATTGATAGTGATTTACCTTTTTATTCTTGTTTTAGAATATGTGCAGTTTATTACCATCAATATACCTTTAAATAGGTATATTATTATGGACACTTTAATTACTCTTGTCATGCCCATTATATATATTTTACAGTGTAGATCTGTGGTAAGAGAGAGGGTCCATATTGGTGACGTAATTATCACAAAATAGGTGGTATTGTAAAAAAAATTGTCGACAAATGTACAAATTTAGCTTGATGGGTGTCTGGGTGGGCATTGTTTAGCTTGAAGGAAGTACCGGTATGTGAAGGTGCTTTATTTAGCCTAGAGGGTTAACTTTAATATACCGGTACATTGCTCGATAATGACAAAAAACAAGCAAAATCATCAATAACAATTATACAAAGTATTATACTATCCCACAAGACGTCGGTTCTGATAGTGTTAAGCGCCAGTGTATATGTTTGCAAATGCGTACCAGTAATCGTATCTTGAAAGGGTTTGAATACTGATGATTAAGACCTAGTTCTACTTTCAGCTTGTAACAGGAACCTACGTAATTATTTCATAGCATTCACATTTATCTAAAGTTATGTTCGTAGCATTAACATTTATCTGTGCTTCATTTCATAGCATTCGCATTTATCTTTAGTTCTTTTCATAGCATTCACATTTATCCATAGTTCTTTTTTTCATAACATTCACATAGGCCTATATCTATATTTCTTTACATAGCATTCATATTTACCTATAGTTCTTTTCATAGCATTCACATTTATCTATAGCTCTTTTCATAGCATTTACATTTATCTATAGTTCTTTTTCATAGCATTCACATTTATATACCGGTGTACTTCTCCATAGCATTTACATTTATTTATAGTTCTTTTCATAGCTTTCACATTTATCTTTAGTTTTAATCATAGCATACCGGATATACATTTGTCTATAGTTCTTTTCATAGCATTCACATTTATATTGTTAAGAGTACAATTGTTAAGAGCAAACCTGGTGATCCCTCGGATATCCACCCCCGGCAGGGTTGGGTTATTGACACAGGGCCCTCCCGGTCGTCATCATGCGACTGTGTCAAGAGCATTGCAACGTCCCAAAGCTGCTTGTCAGTGCAGCTTTTTCTTTAGTAATATAAGGGGACTTCACTCTAACATCAATTCTGTACACCAATTTCTTCAAGCAGAATCTCCTACTCTCCTTTTTTTGACAGAGACTCAAGTAACATCCACATCTGACACATCTAGATTTAATTTTCCAGGTTATCAACTGCTCCAAAATTTCAGACCTAAAGGTGGTGTATGTTGCTTCGCAAAATCTGAAATTGCCCTGGAGGAGGTAACTAGTTTCAATTGTCCCTATTTTGATTATTCTATATACAAATTAATTTCTGCTGGTAAATTTAAATACATATGTTGCATCTACCGTTCCCCAAATACTCCTCCAGAGCAAAGTCTTTTTGATTCTCTGTCCTCACAACTCAGTGTCCTTAACTTAAATGCTTCTTCTGAAATTACTGTGTTGGGTGATTTTAATGTCCATAATGTTGAATGGCTCACTCATTCAGCCAGGACTGATAATGCTGGTCTTGAATGTGAGCTATTTGCAGACTCATTTAATCTCACTCAACTAGTCAACCAACCCACCCGTGTACCAGATAATCCTAATCATAATTCCCACCTACTGGACTTATTTTTAACAACCAATTCAGAAAATTATGATGTTACAGTGAGGTCCCCGCTTGGATCTTCTGATCACTGTCTGATACAGGCCACCTGTCTATCACCTACCACACCTTCCCACTCTGAACCTGTTTTGGTGACTAAATGGCATTACGATAGGGCAGACTGGGAGGGTCTTCAAGGTTTCTTTATTGATATTCCCTGGACCTCTTTCTTTTTTAATGATGCACACTCCACCTTGAGCCACATACAAGATTTTGTAAAAATTGGAATGGAAACTTTTATTCCTCATCAAAAGTACAGTAAAAGATCTAATTCACCTAAATGGTTTGACCATAATTGTGCTAGAGTAACTGAACAAAAAGCAATAGCCTACAATGCATACACAAGATCAAAAACACACGAAGCCTTTAATTACTTTAGAAACATCAGAAATCATGCCAAAACTGTATTAAACCTAACTAAATCAAACTTTCTCCATTAGCAGGCAAATAAACTTCTAAATAATCCAAATGATAACAAAATATTTTGGTCTACTCTTAACTCATTCAAATCCAACTTCACTACTGCTTCATCCATTCCACCATTAAAATCTCCGACTGGCAATCTTGTAAGTGACCCACGAGGTAAAGCTAACCTTCTTGCGGATATTTTCTCCACCAACTCAACCTTAGATGAAATAAATCAAGATGTCCCTGTACTTAATTTTAATTCGCCTGAAATTCCTTCACTTAAGATCCACACCAGACATGTCAAAACTATTTTGCAGAATCTCTCAGTAGATAAGGCTCCTGGTCCAGATGAAATTCCTCCAATAGTACTTAAGAATTGCTCCTTGGTGCTCGCTCCTGTATTGGCAAAAAATTTCCGTCTGTGTACTCATACCTCATGCTTCCCAGTACCCTGGAAAGAAGCAAACATCCATCCAGTTCCTAAAAAAGGTGCCTCTTCAGATCCATCAAACTACAGACCAATAGCTATAACTTCCACTCTTGGCAAAGTCTTGGGAATTATATTAAATAATCACATACCGGTAATTAAGCATCTGGAGAATAATAAATTAATCAGTGATAGGCAATATGGTTTTAGACGATGTCGATCAACTGCAGACATTCTTTGCCTTCTTACGCATCAAATCAACCAAGCTACAGACCAACATGGTGAAACACATACAATAGCACTGGATATATCAAAGGCATTTGATAGAGTCTGGCATCAATCCTTATTGTCGAAGATGTCACACTACGGCCTTGCATCATTAGTTCCACTAATTTCTTCTTATCTTCATAACAGAAAAATACGTGTAATGGTAGATGGCCTTTATTCTCAATTTCACTCAATAAATGCTGGTGTTCCCCAGGGATCAGTTTTGGCCCCAACTCTGTTCCTCATTCATATCAATGATCTCATATCTACCACTCCTAATCCAATACATTCCTACGCAGATGACTCAACACTCCACAGTTCCTTCACATTTACCAATTCTTTCACCCAACCCGATCTTATAAATTCAAAAATAAACACTGCAATTTCTCTGAACCAGGACCTTTCTAGAATTAATGAATGGGGACAAGAGAATCTAGTTTCCTTTAATGCACAGAAAACCAAGTACATTCAATTTTCTAACCGACAGAATCTCACTGACTCCCATATATTTTTTAATGATGTAAATATTCCCACTTCCCCTAGTATTGACATTCTCGGTGTAACATTAACTACTAACTTGAGCTGGACACATTATGTTAGAAGCATTGCTAAGAATGCCTCTAAAAAACTGGGACTCCTGTACAGAGTTCGAGAATTCTTCACTGACGAGCAGTTGGCCGTAATATATAAAAGTCATGTGCGTTCTCAGATGGATTACTGTTCACCTCTGTGGGGTGGAAGTGGAGTGGTTGCATTGAGGCAGTTGGACAAAATTCAAAATGAAGCTATTAGATTAATCAATAACCCTGCAATCACACAGGACCTTCCTACATTATCCATACGAAGAAACGTTGCATCCCTTGCATTATTCTACAGATATTTTCACAGCAATTGTTCCGAGGAACTTGCTTTAATTGTGCCGCCTCTCCACATCTTTCCCCGTAGAACTAGGGCAGCTGAGAGCGCCCATGAATTTACACTTTCTCCTCCACAATGCAGAACTTCTGCTTATCAGAATTCATTTATCCCCAGAGCTACTACTCTTTGGAATTCACTTCCCTCGAATTGCTTTCCACAAACTTACAATCTACAAATGTTTAAATCCAGTTGTTACAAACATTTTATGAATGGAGGATGCCTTTAGGCACATGGACCTTTTTGTTTTATCTGTGTTTTTCCTTCCTCCGTTCATTGTCTCCTTTAAAAAAAAAAAAAAAAAAAAAAAAAAAAAAAAAAAAATTCCATAGCATTTATAATTGTCTATAATTATTTTCATAGCATTCACATTTATCTTTAGTTCTTTTCATAGCATTTATATTTATATAGGGCTATAGATATTTTCATAAAATTTACATTTATATATTCTTTCCATAGCATTCACATTTATTATAGTTGATTTAATTATGCCCTTCCTGCATTAATTCCCTAATATTTACAACACCTGTGATGATTAGCATTCTACACACACACACACACTCTCTCTCTCTCTCACACACACACACTTGTAATCTACTGGGGCCCAAGGGATTTGACTCAGATTACAAGAATCCATTTTTCGTGTGTGTGTCTGTGTGTGTGTGAGAGAGAGTATGAGTGTGTCATTTTGTGAATGTGTGTTTGTGTGTTGGTGTGAGTGTGTGTTTGTGTATGTGTCTGTTTGAGTATGAGTATGTCATTGTGTGTGTTGGTGTGATTCTGTGTGTGTGGGGTGTTATATACCGGTAATAAGAACTTTTATTATAATTTTAAGTACTGGTACTTCATTGTTTTAATTTAAGTATTGTACCGGGTATCCAAGAAATAATGAAACTCAAATGAAACTTAATAAATGTATTTACACTACCGTAACACTAGATACTAATAATTACAAGATATTATTAATAATTATATAACAAATAATTATATAATAATTATATAACAAATAATAATATAATAATTATATAATAATTATATAACAAATAATAATATAATAATTATATAACAAATAATTATATAATAATTATATAATAATTATATAACAAATAATAATATAATAATTATATAATAATTATATAACAAATAATAATATAATAATTATATAATAATTATATAACAAATAATAATTATATAATAATTATATAACAAATAATAATATAATAATTATATAATAATTATATAACAAATAATAATATAATAATTATATAATAATTATATAACAAATAATAATATAATAATTATATAACAAATAATAATATAATAATTATATAATTATATAACAACAATAATAATATAATAATTATATAATAATTATATAACAAATAATAATATAATAATTATATAATAATTATATAACAAATAATAATATAATAATTATATAACAACTCAGAATCACCAACAACCATCACACTGGTAATTGTAACAACTCTTAAGCCGGTATCACACGAGCGCTTTTTCACTCAACATTTTTGCTCAACACTGATCTGGCAGCTTATGAGGTCAACATTTTAAGTATTACGGTCACCTAAGTTCATCTACCATCAGTCTAGTTTCCGATACCAGTGAAAAATATACCAGAAATGTTGGCAGAAAAAATTTAATTATCGAATGTTGACTATAAAAGCTCTCGTGTGATACCGGCTTTAGAGAAGGTGTTCAACTTGAGTTTCATTTGAGTTTAATAATTTCGTTGACACCCGAGATGTATTGTATGTGTTGAAAATATCTGCTTAAGGGGGCCCGCCTCGCTTTTTTGTTGTTCTCTCCCTCTCTCTTTGGCTGGTATCCATTCGGCCCCATTCAACCTACTGTTTCAAGACGTTTACCCCCATCCAGGTGTCAATATTTTCCTGGCGAGCGGTAGCGAGCCAGCATATATATATTTTGTTTTGACAGCAAGCTAAATGTGTACATTTTTCGATAGAAAAATTTCTCCGGCGAAGCCGGATTTCTCCATACAATGCTGGCTCGCTATCGCTCGCCAGGAAGAAATCGACACCTGGATGGGGATAAACGTCTTAAAACAGTTGGCTGAATGGGGCCGAATGGATACAAGCCAGGGAAAAAGAGAAAGGGAGAGACAGATAAAAAAAGCCGGTCACCCCCCTTAAGTGTAAAATTATGCTTCACAGATCATTACCGGTATGTCTTTGGGAGTGATGAAATGACCTAAACATACATATTTCTTGTGAACTTTCCTGTATACCGCCTCCCAAAGCAACATTGCCTCTGTTTAACAACCTCCTCTATAATTATGTAAGCCCATATATACGGCTGGTAGTTCCTTCATAGTATCTGGTGGTTCCGTTCATCAATCCACCTGGAATATCAAATTGATTCGTTCAGACCATATTTAAAATTTAGTCAACATACGTAATCGATAATACACATACCTTTACTCCCCCCACTCACTCACTCTCACTCTCTCTCTCTCTCTCTCTCTCTCTCTCTCTCTCTCTCTCTCTCTCTCTCTCTCTCGTGCAGTGTTTTGATCTGACGTCATAACCCCGGTAAGGCGACGGGGAGCCACGCGGAAGGCCGATTAACGAGCAGGGCCAATGATCACACACACACAAACACACACACACACACACACACACCAATACATCACATCACATCACACACACACATGTACACATACACATCACGCCATACACACGCGCACATGTACATACTACACCACATTACACACACACACCTATACACCACACACGCTCCCACCACAGCACACTAATACACACACACCATACACACATAAACACCACATTTTGCTCTCTCTCTCTCTCTCTCTCTCTCTCTCTCTCTCTCTCTCTCTCTCTCTCTCTCTCTCTCTCTCTCTCACACACATGAGGGTGGGTAGGGGGGAGGATATGATGGAGGGATGTGCACAATATCGTCTCCTCCTCCCCCGCATATCAACAGCTGTTTAATGGTGCCACATAGACCAGGGGAGGGGGGAGGAAGACAAGGGGAAAGTGGAGGAAGTCAAGGGGGGAGGGGAGGAAGACAAGGGGAGAGGGGAGGAAGACAAGGGGAGAGGGGAGGAAGACAAGGGGAGAGGGGAGGAAGACAAGGGGAGAGGGGAGGAAGACAAGGGGAGAGGGGAGGAAGACAAGGGGAGGGGAGGAAGACAAGGGGAGAGGGAAAGACAAAGGGAGAGGGAAGGAAGACAAGGGGAGAGGGAAGGAAGACAAGGGGAGAGGGGAGGAAGACAAGGGGAGAGGGAAGGAAGACAAGGGGAGAGGGGAGGAAGACAAGGGGAAAGTGGAGGAAGACAAGGGGAGAGGGAAGGAAGACAAGGGGAGAGGGGAGGAAGACAAGGGGAGAGGGGAGGAAGACAAGGGGAGAGGGAAGGAAGACAAGGGGAGAGGGGAGGAAGACAAGGGGAGAGGGAAGGAAGACAAGGGGAGAGGGGAGGAAGACAAGGGGAAAGTGGAGGAAGACAAGGGGAGAGGGAAGGAAGACAAGGGGAGAGGGGAGGAAGACAAGGGGAGAGGGGGAGGGAGGAAGACAAGGGGAGAGGGAAGGAAGACAAGGGGAGAGGGGAGGAAGACAAGGGGAGAGGGAAGGAAGACAAGGGGAGAGGGAAGGAAGACAAGGGGAGAGGGGAGGAAGACAAGGGGAGAGGGGAGGAAGACAAGGGGAGAGGGGAGGAAGACAAGGGGAGAGGGGAGGAAGACAAGGGGAGAGGGGAGGAAGACAAGGGGAGAGGGAAGGAAGACAAGGGGAGAGGGGAGGAAGACAAGGGGAGAATGGAGGAAGACAAGGGGAGATGGGAGGAAGACAAGGGGAGAGGGGAGGAAGACAAGGGGAGAGGGAAGGAAGACAAGGGGAGAGGGAAGGAAGACAAGTGGAGAGGGGAGGAAGACAAGGGGAGAGGGGAGTACAAAGGAGTACAAAGGAGTACAAAGTACAAAGGAGTACAAAGGAAATCAAGCAACAACAGATCTAGTGACCCTTCTAGGTTGCTTGTCCTCCAAAACACTGAGGATCAAGTGTCCAAACAGTGGTTTAGAGTGGGTAAGGGAACATTGGAAAGGGAACTACTGCCCTGCCACTAACGTGGCAGGACTAGGAAGTTAGTAGGGGACATATGGGTTAGTAACTGAGGGGAGGATAAAGTTATTCATTTACAAACGCAGTCAGTCGCGGGTTTGATGCGAGATATTTGTCTAGGCGGAATTTAAATGAATCAAACGGTGCTGCAGTCTATAACGTCTCGGGGAAAGCCCATTCCACAAGTTGACAACTCGATTGAAGAAGAAATTCTTAGATTCGTGCGAGTTAAAAGATTTACCAATAATTTTGCAACCGTTTCCCCGCGTGTAATTAGATTGGTCGATAGTGAAGTACTTACTACAGTTCATATTGTCGATGCCTTTGATGATTTTGAACACTTGAATTAAGTCGCCTCTTAATCTGCGCTGGGTTAAAGGAAATAGATTTAATTCTCTAAGACGCTCTTCGTATGGTTTGTTCTTTAGGCTAGGTATCATTTTGGTAACTCTACGTTGAACTCGTTCTAGCTTGTTTATATCTTTTTTGGTAATAAGGGCACCAGGATTGAACGCAGTATTCCAGAAGAGGGCGGACTAAGGAATTGTAAAGGGTTAGGATAACTTCTTTGGATTTATGCTCAAATGACCTGCTATAAAGCCAATTATTTTGTTTGCCTTCTTAACAACTTCTGAACATTGTTGACTCGGTTTTAGGTTACTCGATATTGTTACTCCCAGATCAGTTTCTCTGTTTACATTCTTAAGCTGAGTGCCATTCATCGAATAGTTTGCTTTCTCATTTAGGTATCCGATATGTAGTACTTTACATTTATCCGCATTGAAACTCATTTGCCAAATTTGGGCCCAACATGACAATTTATCTAGATTGTGTTGCATATCGTCAACTTGTTCTTTTGAGAGTACGCTATTTGCAATTTTTGTATCGTCAGCAAATTTTGAGATTGTGCAGGTGAGACCCTCATCTATGTCGTTGATGTAAATTAGAAAGAGAATTGGTCCTAGTACCGATCCCTGGGGTACCCCGCTACTTACATTGGTCCATTTAGATGCCTTACCGTTTATGACTACCCTTTGCTTTCTGTTGCTGAGCCAATTTTCTATCCATTTCAACACACCGTCTTGTATTCCATGCGCTTTTAGTTTTAGCAGTAAACGTTTGTGGGGAACTTTGTCAAAGGCCTTTTGAAAATCAAGGTATATAATATCTACAGCTTTACTCTCATCGTAGAGGTTGAGGATATCGTGGAAGAAGTCTACAGAGGTTTGTTAAACAGGAATTTTTACGAAAGCCGTGTTGAGTATCTTTAAGTATGTTATTTTCCTCCAAGTGATTTACGAGTCTGTCTCGTATGACCGTTTCTAGCATTTTACATACAACTGAGGTTAAGGCAATAGGACGATAGTTACTGGGTAGGGATTTGCTGCCTTTTTTGAATATCGGTGTTACGTTGGCTAGCTTCCACTGATCAGGCATAGTTCCAGACTGCAAAGGATTTATTGAATAGTAATGTCAGTGGTTTGGAGAGCTCATTCTTAGCTTCCTTTAGAACTCTAGGCGAGATTGTATCAGGTCCTGGCGTTTTATTTACCTTGAGTTTATCTAAACAATTCAATACTTCTCTCTCTGTAACGGTGATATTGCTTAGAACATCTGAATTATCAATCTGAATCGGCGATGGTGTAGGGATATCACTGAGGTCTTCTGTTGTAAAAACTGATGCAAAGAAGGTAATGAGGGCATTACTCATTTGTACTTCGTCTTTGGTGTATTCTCCTTTTTCATCGACTAAACGGTCCAACAGTTGAAGTAACTACTTTTTTCTTTCTGATATAACTATAGAATTCTTTCGGGTTTGTTTTACTTTGATTCGCAATATGTAAATCTAAGGTCTTTTTACTTTTGCTTAATTAACTTTTTGGCTTTGCGTCGTAGCTCTACAAATTTCACCCGTTCTTCGTCATTTTGTGAGGATTTTAATCTATCATTTATCAAATTTTTTAGCACGCAGGCAGTTTGAAATATCTTTATTCCACCATTTGGGCTTATTATTATGGCCTGGACGCCGTATTTTCGATGGTATGCAGTCTTGCACTGCTTTTAGGTAAGTGGTTTCGAATAACTTCCAAGATGTATTTATGTCGTTATTGTTAATTAAAAGCTCCAGTCAGTTTCTTTAAACATAGCTCTAAGTTTATGGAAGTTTGCTTTCTTGAAATTAGGGACTTTTTCGATGCTACTATTTGGTTCGTTACTAGTAAACTTTAAAGTGAAAGTTATCGTACGATGGTCGCTGTTACTGAATTCATCACCAACATTCAAATTCTCTATCAATTCTTCTTTTGTTGCAAGTACAATGTCAAGAACGTTATTACCACGGGTCGGCATTCGAACAAATTGATAAAGCGAACTCTCTTGCAAGTTCGTATACAAGTCATGTCCGGAGTGTGAAGTAAGAGTATCGCCCCACTTGGTCACAGGTAAATTAAAGTCGCCAAAAATTACGGTATCTTGTGAGTTACTTACATCTGCAATTTGTTCGTAAATTTCTCGGTCAGTTTCTCGGAGGAAGACAAGGGGAGAGGGGAGGAAGACAAGGGGAGAGGGGAGGAAGACAAGGGGAGAGGGGAGGAAGACAAGGGGAGAGGGGAGGAAGACAAGGGGAGAGGGGAGGAAGACAAGGGGAGAGGGAAGGAAGACAAGGGGAGAGGGGAGGAAGACAAGGGGAGAGGGAAGGAAGACAAGGGGAGAGGGAAGGAAGACAAGGGGAGAGGGGAGGAAGACAAGGGGAGAGGGGAGGATGAATCACATACGTTCAATAACACAATAAACATACACATCAAACGCAGGTACACTTCTCTCTCTCTCTATCTATATCTCTGTTTATCTATTTATCAATCTATCTATACCGTATCTGTCTATATCTTTCTTTCTATGTATCCATCAATCTATATATATATCTACCGTATCTATCTATATCTCTCTATCAATCTATATATACTGTATATCTCCCATCCTCCCTCCCTCCCTCCCACCCTCCTCCTGGTGATGTCACAGCACTATGCCGCTCTCTCTCTCTCTCTCTCTCTCTCTCTCTCTCTCTCTCTCTCTCTCTCTCTCTCTCTCTCTCTTCCGTGTGTAGTGGTGACGCAGGGTGGTGGTGGAGGTGGTGGTAGTGGAGTGATCTTGTAGCCTATTAATAGATGACCGGCTCTCTTCAATGCTCGCAGATAGTAATAATGATAGCGGAGTGTGGAGGGGGGAGGTGGCTTTGGATCTGCTCGGTGGAGGTGGGGTGGGGATTTGTGTGTGTATGCGTGTTTGTGTGTGTGCGGAGGGGGGGGGGGGGATGGGGCTGTGTATATGCCTGGTGGGGGTGGGGTGGGGATTTGCGTGTCTGTGTGTGTGTGCGTGCGCTCGCGCGGAGGAGGGGGGGGCTTTGTGTCTGCCCGGTGGGGGTGGGATGGGGATTT
Organism: Paralithodes platypus; assembly: GCA_032716605.1. Lineage (NCBI taxonomy): Eukaryota > Metazoa > Arthropoda > Malacostraca > Decapoda > Lithodidae > Paralithodes > Paralithodes platypus. Next base: position 53,940,967 of record CM064492.1, read on the forward strand.
GCGTGTGTGTGTGTATGTGGAGGGGAGGGGGATAAGGGAAGAGAGGAAGAAGTCAAAGGGGTGGGTTGGGAGAAGGCAGGGGGGGAGAGGGGAGGAAGTCAAGGGGAGAGAGAGAGGGGGGGGGGGCATTTTCCTGTGTATGAGAGAGAGAAAGAGAGAGAGAGACTACACCGATAAACGGACTTTCTGTAAACAGAACTGATAAGTTCTCAATTGGTGATTACCTTCATCGAGGTAGCAGTAAGATGTTTTTATCAATGCCATTATATAATTTTCCTCATATTCTGGTAACCATTAGACGATTTTGTTTAGTTTATAATCGACTTCTACAACTTTCACGGGTAAATACGCTCTCAAACATGGGTTCTTCTTAAACTGCATAAAATCGTCAATTTTTAGCCAGAATCAAAGGTAAATAGGCATCATGGTGCTAAAGGGGGTAAGGGATGATGTGCACCAATAGGCATCATGGTGCTAAAGGGGGTAAGGGATGATGTGCACCAATAGGCATCATGGTGCTAAAGGGGGTAAGGGATGATGTGCACCAATAGGCATCATGGTGCTAAAGGGGGTAAGGGATGATGTGCACCAATAGGTATCATGGTGCTGCTAAAGGGGGTAAGGGATGATGTGCACCAATAGGCATCATGGTGCTGAAGGGGGTAAGGGATGATGTGCACCAATAGGCATCATGGTGCTAAAGGGGGTAAGGGATGAGTTCACCAAGAGGCATCATGGTGCTAAAGGGGGTAGGGATGATGTGCACCAATAGGCATCATGGTGCTAAAGGGGGTAAGGGATGATGTGCACCAATAGGCATCATGGTGCTAAAGGGGGTAAGGGATGATGTGCACCAATAGGCATCATGGTGCTAAAGGGGGTAGGGATGATGTGCACCAATATGTAACTTGCTTTCTGCCCGTTCTAACATCGCTTCACCACCACCCCCTCCCTATATCTATCTATCTATCTATCTATTATATATTCCCAGTTTATCATCTCTTCATTCTCCCTCTATTTATTAGTCTATCTATCTATTATTTATCTGTCTGTTTCTTTCTCTTTCTATCTATCTTTTCCGTATCTATCTATCTAGCTATCTATCTCTATTACACATACACACACACACCCGCCCGCCGTATCTAGCTATCTATTTGTATTCTATCTCTATCACACACACACACACACACACACCCGCCCGCACCTTCCAACATGGTTAGATAATTACATTGAACTTGCGCTTATTACGACCGAAACAATGGGCTGGCAAAACAATCTAATAACTGGGCTATTGTTTTTGTGGGCGACTGCGACACAAGGGCACCATACTCTCTCTCTCTCTCTCTCCCTCCCTCTCTCCTTTTCTTCCACTTGTTTAGCCTAGGATGGGAGGAATGCGTGTGGAAAATGGTAAGGAGCAGGAAGAAAGGGAGAAGAGAGAGAGAGAGGCACGGAAGGAAGGAATAAGTGGTGGAGGTAAATAAATAACTAAATAATTAAAGTAAACAATAATAAACCCGTGATAACAAATAGATACGAATACGAGATAAATTAGGAGAACAGGGATAAGAAAAAGGAGAAGAGTGATGAAGATAATAGAAGGGAGATTGTTTGAAGAGGAGAGAGAAAGGGGAAGAGGGAGAGAACATGAGAAAGGAAAGGAATTGGGAAGAGGAAGGGAGGATGAGCAAGGAAATGAGTGAGGAATAGGGGAGAGAGAAAGGGGAAGAGGGAGACAACATGAGAAAGGAAAGGAATTAGGAAGAGGAGGGAGAGAAGATGAGAAAGGAAACGAATTAGGAAGATGAGAGAGAAAAGGGAAGAGGAATAGAACATGAGAAAGGAAGGGAGTAAGGAAGAGGAAAGGAGAAGATTGGCGAGGAAGGATTTGGGAAAGAGTGGATGTTAAATGAAGAAGGAAGGAAAATATATGGGGGTAATGGAGGAAGACAAGGGGAGAAGGGAGGAAGAGAAGTGGAGGGGGGAAGGCAAGGGATGAGAGGAGGAAGACAAGATGAGAGAGAGAAGGGAGGTATACAAAGGAATACAAAGGAGAACAAACTGCAACAGACCTATTGGTCCTTACGGGGCAGTTTGGATATCTAAAAGTACTAATCTATTGACTACGAGGTAGAGAAAAGATTAGCAAAGAAGTGAAAGTAGTGAAGAGGGGGGAGGGGAGAAAGAAGGAAGACTAGGGAGAAAGCTAATCGGAGAGGGGAGGAGGATATCGAACAGGGGAGGAAGAAAAGGGTGATGGTGGGGAGGAGGGGAGACGAATGAGAAGACATGGGGAGAGGATGACGAAGGAGGAAGAATTTGGAAGAGGGGAAGAAGGAGAAGGAAGGTAGGAGGAGGGATATAAGGAGGATGAAGTGGGGAATACTAGTGGAAAGGGGAGCCAACGAAGACAGTGGGAGGGGGGAGAGAGGGGGAATAAAGAGGGGAGGAGGGAGAGGACAAGAAGGAGAGGGAAGGAAGCTGGGAAGGGGGAACAAGGAGGGAAAGGCGAGGAATGGGGGGAGGGGGGGGGGCGTGATAAGGGAGAGGGTGGGAAGGGGGTAAGAGAGAGCAAGAAGGAGGGAAGGGGGAGCATGAGGAGGAAGGTGGGAGGGGTAAGTAAAGAGTAAGGAAGGGGGTAAGAGAGAGCAAGAAGGAGGGAAGGGGGAGCATGAGGAGGAAGGTGGGAGGGGTAAGTAAAGAGTAAGGAAGGGGGTAAGAGTGAGCAAGAAGGGGAGCATGGAGAGGAAGGGGGGACCTTGAGGAAGAAAGTGGGAGGTGGGAGACCGGGGAAGGAAGGGAGTAAGAGGGAACAAGAATGGGAGGAGGAGGGGGGTGAACGAGGAGGAGGATGGGAGGGGGCAAGAAGGGAAGGAAGGACAGGGGGTGCACAAGGAGGAAGGTGGGAGGGGAGAGTAAAGGAGGAGGAAGGTGGGCAGAGGGAAGGGTGGAGTAAAGAGGAGGAAGGGGGGAGTAAAGAGGAGGAGGGGGGAGAGGACAAGAAGGAGGAGGAGGAGGAGGAGGCTGGGTCGATGTGTGCAGAAGGGAGGAGTTCTCAAACCATGGACAGTATTACCAGTGTAGTGCCTTCACTCCTTCATGCATTACTTCATTCATTCCTTTCATATGTTAGTACATTCATTACTTAATTAATTCCTTTCATAGTAGTGCCTTCACCTCTTCATTCATTACTTCATGCATTCCTTATATCTGTTTGTGCCTTCAGTCCTTCATTCATGCCAATATTAACTCTTTCCTTCGTTTCATCTGTTAGTGTCTTCAGTCCCTCCTTCATTCCTTTAATTTGTTTGATGCCTTCAATCCTTCCTAAATACTTATATTTACTCTTTCCATCTTTTATTGTTTTCATTGCCTCTGTGCTGCCTTCAATCTTTCATTCATTACTATATTCACTCTTTCTTTCATTTATTCTGCGAGTGTCTTCAGATCTTCATTAATTCCTTTATTCTGTTGGAGCCTTCATTCATACATTTTCTCCTTCATTCATTCATTCATGCCTTTCATTACAATATATTTTACTTTAATATTACTCCATGACTTCATTCGTTATTGCATTATGTTATTCCCTGATTAATTTCCTTCAATACCAATCTATTGCCTCCAGTCATTTTTGTTTCATTCATTCATTCATTGATTTCATTTGTTCGTGTCTTCTGTTTTTCATTTCTTGATATCTTTCATAAAATAGTATATTTTGTCTTTTATAATTTCATTCAATCCTGTCATAATGTTAGTGTCTTCTATTTTACATTACCCTATTCCTACAATCTATATAGTGTCTTCTTTCTTTCATTACTTCATGCCCTTCATATATTAGTGTTTTCTGTCTTGCATTCAATATTGTATTCATTCAGTAATTCCTTTCCTCTAGTGGTTTCTTCATCCTCTGTCATTACCTAATTTGTTATTGATATTAATTGCTTTATTTAATTCCTTTATTTGTTTTTATTTTATTTTTTTTATTTTTTATTTTTTTTATAAGAGACAATGAACGGAGGAAGGAAAAACACAGATAAAACAAAAAGGTCCATGTGCCTAAAGGCATCCTCCATTCATAAAATGTTTGTAACAACTGGATTTAAACATTTGTAGATTGTAAGTTTGTGGAAAGCAATTCGAGGGAAGTGAATTCCAAAGAGTAGTAGCTCTGGGGATAAATGAATTCTGATAAGCAGAAGTTCTGCATTGTGGAGGAGAAAGTGTAAATTCATGGGCGCATCTCAGCTGCCCTAGTTCTAAACGGGGAAAGATGTGGAGAGGCGGCACAATTGAAGCAAGTTCCTCGGAACAATTGCTGTGAAAATAGAATAGAATGTGTAGAATAATGCAAGGGATGCAACGTTTCTTCGTATGGATAATGTAGGAAGGTCCTGTGTGATTGCAGGGTTATTGATTAATCTAATAGCTTTATTTTGAATTTTGTCCAACTGCCTCAATGGCAACCACTCCACTTCCACCCCACAGAGGTGAACAGTAATCCATCTGAGAACGCACATGACTTTTATATATCACGGCCAACTGCTCGTCAGTGAAGAATTCTCGAACTCTGTACAGGAGTCCCAGTTTTTTAGAGGCATTCTAGCAATGCTTCTAACATAATGTGTCCAGCTCAAGTTAGTAGTTAATGTTACACCGAGAATGTCAATACTAGGGAAGTGGGAATATTTACAATCATGAAAAAATATATGGGAGTCAGTGAGATTCTGTCGGTTAGAAAATTGAATGTACTTGGTTTTCTGTGCATTAAAGGAAACTAGATTCTTTTGTCCCCATCCATTAATTCTAGAAAGGTCCTGGTTCAGAGAAATTGCAGTGTTTATTTTTGAATTTATAAGATCGGGTTGGGTGAAAGAATTGGTAAATGTGAAGGAACTGTGGAGTGTTGAGTCATCTGCGTAGGAATGTATTGGATTATGAGTGGTAGATATGAGATCATTGATATGAATGAGGAACAGAATTGGGACCAAAACTGATCCCTGGGGAACACCAGCCATTCCTTCATTTGTTTCTTAATCGCGTTACTTCAATCATTCATTTATTTAGTCCTTCTGGCTTCAATTCATCCATAGTTGCATTAATTCCTTCTAGTGTGTTTTTCACGTTTTCAATATAGATAATTTCAATCTTTTCCAACAACACCACTATATAATCTCTGCATTAGCTAATTCCCTGATTATATAATTTATTTCATTACCCAACCGTTACACACACACCCACACCCACTATCTTAAATAGATTATTGGAATACACGTTACTAAATCCTTTTAATATTATAAAACATTCTATCAGCTGTCCCCTTATTTTTCTTTTCTTAAGCGAGAACAGGTCGAATTCTCTTAATATCTCAGTGTATGGTGTATTTCTGAGGGAAGGGATCAACTTTCTTGCTCTACGCTGAACGGATTCGATTGTTCATGTCTTTTATTAAGTAAGGAGACCATAACTGCACAGCTACTCCAGATGCGGCCTCACAATACTCTCGTATAATGGTATAACAATGTCTTTACTACGACAATGAAAATGTCTTCTACTGAGAGAGAGAGAGAGAGTGTGTGAGTGAGTCAGAGAGTGTATGCCCACACATAGTATACACTGTGCCGGCATATATTATCGAGACACCTAACATATACTGTATAACATATTGAAGCATATGCATACACATACATTCAATGACATACACATACCTAACTATAGAAACACTAGGACACACACACACACACACACACTTCAATACAAATACTTACCACTTTCAATATAAATACCATTTTCAATGTATATACTTACCACTTTCAATATAAACACTGACCACTTTCAATATACTGTATATACCACTTTCAATTTAAATACTTACCACTGTCAATATACTGTATATATCACTTTCAATGTAAATACTTACCACTTTCAATTTAAATACTTGCCACTTTCAATATACTGTATATACCACTTTCAATGTAAATACTTACCACTTTCAATTTAAATACTTACCACTTTCAATATACTGTATATACCACTTTCAATTTAAATACTTACCACTTTCAACATAAATACTTACCACTTTCAATATAAATACTTACCACTTTCAATATACTGTATATACCACTTTCAACATAAATACTTACCACTTTCAATATAAATACTTACCACTTTCAATATACTGTATATACCACTAGAGGTGAATTTACAACATAAATACTTACCACTTTCAACATAAATACTTACCACTTTCAATATAAATACTTACCACTTTCAATATACTGTATATACCACTTTCAACATAAATACTTACCACTTTCAACATAAATACTTACCACTTTCAATATAAATACTTACCACTTTCAATATAAATAATTACCACTTTCAATTTAATTCGTAAATATATATAACCAAATGCCATCGCCATAACAATTTTTTTAAAGTCACCATAATTCAAGCTATCACCATCACCCGATACACCAAATCTATATTACCTCTTAAGGGGGGATGGTTCACTTTTTGGGCGATTTTTGTATATA
>CM064492.1:53947599-53980099 GCA_032716605.1 Paralithodes platypus
TGGGAACTAAAAAGGTTAAACACGGTGTCTCCATTAACGCCCTCCGACGATCATTATTTGCCTGGTTTAAGGATAAGGACCTGTGGGAACCTAAAAAGGTTATAACCACTGGATGGGGTCTCCATTAACCCTCCGACTTCCATTATTTGCTGTTTAGGAAGGACCTGTGGGAACTAAAAGGTTAAACACTGTCTCCATTAACCCTCCGACTTCCATTATTTGCTGTTTAGGAAGGACCTGTGGGAACTAAAAGGTTAAAGACTCTCTCAATTAACCCTCCGACTTCCATTTTCCCTTCTAAGGGGGTCACCCGGGGGTTTTTTGTTGGGGGTATGTTCATCCTCACTTTTGCTCCTTTCTCTTCCTGCTTAGCTTTTATATCCATTTGGCCACGTTTCAGCAGGCCAACTGCTTTAAATAACAGTCTTTATTTTTTTTCCCTCCAGGTAGTTGATTCGTGTTCTGGCGATGCGATAGCAGAGGGCCAGCATGTGTATGGAGTAGAATCCTGCTTCGGGCCGTAGAGAGTTTTGTTCTATGAGAAAAATGTGGTTCAGGATTTGGTAGCTTTCTGGTCGACAAAATAAAAAAAAAATAGTATATCCTGGCTTACGACCGATCGCCATGAACTATTGACACCTGGATGGGTTTAAACGTGTCTTAGAATCTAGTAGCTTAATGGGGCCGGAATGTATGTACAAGCCAAAGAGAGAGGGAGAGAAAGAGAAAAAAAGAGAGGTGGGCTCCCTTAATCACTTCAATCCGATGGCGCCAAATTTATTCTGGCAAACACCATACGATTTTATGGGCTGTGGAAATAGTCGATCTACTGGTTGAACTGGTCTATTGGTAGATATCTGTCGTTTGAACTAGTCTTCTGGTAGTAGTTAGGATCGTCTGGTTGTATAATAGTCAGTGGTTATAGGATCGTCTGGTTGTATAATAGTTAGTGGTTATAGGATCGTCTGGTTGTATAATAGTCAGTGGTTATAGGATCGTCTGGTTGTATAATAGTTAGTGGTTATAGGATCGTCTGGTTGTATAATAGTCAGTGGTTATAGGATCGTCTGGTTGTATAATAGTCAAAGGTTATAGGATCGTCTGGTTGTATAATAGTCAGTGGTTATAGGATCGTCTGGTTGTATAATAGTTAGTGGTTAGTAGGGTTAAATGGTCTGGTTGAGATGTTAAGATAGTACTGGTTGAGACTATGATATGTACTGGTTATTGTAATGATGGGTAAAAGACTGGTGAGATGATGTAGGATCGTTGGTTGAGATGATGTAAATATGGTCGAGATGTGTAATAGGTCGAGATGGTGTATGATGGTCTGATGTAGTAAAGTTAGGGTTGAGATGATGTAAATACTGGTCGAGATGATGTAGGTACTGGTTGAGCTGATGTAAGTACTGGTTGAGATGATGTAAATACTGGTCGAGATGATGTAAATACTGGTTGAGATGATGTAGGTACTGGTTGAGCTGATGTAAGTACTGTTTGAGATGATGTAAGTACTGGTTGAGATGATGTAGTTACTGGTTGAGATGATGTAGGTACTGGTTGAGATGATGTAGGTACTGGTTGAGATGATGTAAGTACTGGTTGAGATGATGTAGGTACTGGTTGAGATGATGTAGGTACTGGTTGAGATGATGTAGGTACTGGTTGAGATGATGTAGTTACTGGTTGAGATGATGTAAGTACTGGTTGAGATGATGTAGGTACTGGTTGATATGATGTAGGTACTGGTTGATATGATGTAGGTACTGGTTGAGATGATGTAGGTACTGGTTGAGATGATGTAGGTACTGGTTGAGATGATGTAAGTACTGGTTGAGATGATGTAGGTACTGGTTGAGATGATGTAAGTACTGGTTGAGATGATGTAGGTACTGGTTGAGATGATGTAAGTACTGGTTGAGAGTATGTAGGTACTGGTTGAGATGATGTAGGTACTGGTTGAGATGATGTAAGTACTGTTGAGATGATGTAAGTACTGGTTGAGATGATGTAGGCACTGGTTGAGATGATGTAAGTACTGGTTGAGATGATGGAAGGACTGGTTGAGATGATGTAAGTACTGGTTGAGATGGTCTGCTGTTTGAAGTGATGCAAGTACTGGTTAAGATGATTTAAGTAATGGTTGAGATCTATTGATTGAGGAGGTCTAGTGGTTGAGGTGATATAAGGTCTGGTTGAGATGATGGTAGTACTATATACTGGTTGAACTGGTCTGCAGGTTGAGATGGTCTGGTAGTTAAAGGGGGTCACCGGCTCTTTTTTTTATCTTTCTCTCCTTTTCTCTCCTTCCCCGGCTTGTATCCATTCGGCCCCATTCAGCCAACTGTTTTAAGACGTTTATCCCCATCCAGGTGTCGATTTCTTCCTGGCGAGCGATAGCGAGCCAGCATTGTATGGAAAAATCCGGCTTCGGAGAAATTTTTCTATCAAAAAATTTACGAATTTAGCTTGCTGTCAAAGCAAAATTTTATATATGATGGCTAAAAATATTGACATCTGGATGGGGATAAACGTCTTAAAACAGTAGGCTGAATGGGGCCGAATGGATACAAGCGAAAGAGAGAGGGAGAGAAAGATAAGAAAAGCGATGTGGGCCCCCTTAAGGTAATAAGTCTTGTTGTTCCAGTTGTCCAGGCCCCTTCCTCGTGACGTCAGCCTGGATACCTAACACAAGGGCCTCAATTGGTTTTATTGATCATCCTTTATATTCCACCACCACCACTACCACCACTACCACCACCACCACCAATACTAGACTCACACAACCTAGCTTAAATGTCACACTCACTCACTCTCCTAATCTCTCTCTCTCTCTCTCTCTCTCTATATATATATATATATATATAGTATTTAGTTTGAGTCATGATCCTATGACATATCGCCTACATTTTCCTGAAATGTTATTTTAAAAATAGGCTTAATGATATGGTAGTATTAGCACGATAGTTAAATGATGATGGTTCATTATATGTATAACAATAATAATGATAAAACCGCATTAATTAGAGGGGCATTCGGTAGAGTGCATACCTCCACCTACACTGGTTGGTTCTTGTTGTTCCTGTTGTTTATATATACAGTATAGTTGTATCTGTTGTTTATATATACAGTATAGTTGTATCTGTTGTTTATATATACAGTATAGTTGTATCTGTTGTTTATATATACAGTATAGTTGTATCTGTTGTTTATATATACAGTATAGTTGTATCTGTTGTTTATATATACAGTATAGTTGTATCTGTTGTTTATATATACAGTATAGTTGTATCTGTTGTTTATATATACCGTATAGTTGTATCTGTTGTTTATATATACAGTATAGTTGTATCTGTTGTTTATATATACAGTATAGTTGTATCTGTTGTTTATATATACAGTATAGTTGTATCTGTTGTTTATATATACAGTATAGTTGTATCTGTTGTTTATATATACAGTATAGTTATCTGTTGTTTATATATACAGTATAGTTGTATCTGTTGTTTATATATACAGTATAGTTGTATCTGTTGTTTATATATACAGTATAGTTGTATCTGTTGTTTATATACAGTGTATGTATCTGTTTGTTTATATATACAGTGTAGTTGTATCTGTTGTTATATATACCAGTATAGTTGTATCTGTTGTTTATATATACAGTATAGTTGTATCTGTTGTTTATATATACAGTATAGTTGTATCTGTTGTTTATATATACAGTATAGTTGTATCTGTTGTTTATATATACAGTGTAGTTGTATCTGTTGTTTATATACAGTGTAGTTGTATCTTTTGTTTTACGTTTATCCGTCTTGTGTGTTTATATTGATCTTACCTATATTATTATTTTAAGGGGGGATGGGCCTTTTTTCTGGTCCCCCTTCTTCCTCGTGTTTAGCCTCATTAGTTTCAGATGGTATGACGTTCGACCTATTAGTTTGTCGATTTTAAGACATTTCGCCCCATTTATTTGTCAATATTAAGACCTTTCGTGCTATTTCGGTGTCGATTTTTTTTCTTGGCTAACAATGGTGAGCCTGTAATTTTGGAAGAACCGGCCTTTTCTACCGACATTTTTTACAATTTAATCTAGAAGGGGGATCTAATGGATGTTTTTTTTTAAAGTTTGCTGGAGGTCTAGGGAGGAAACTAATAGAAAAATAAATAGATAAATAAATTATCAAATAAATCTCTCCTTAATCAATCTGTATCCCCATCGCTCCATAGTTTACATATTTGATTTGGGAATGTATCTTTATTGGCATCTATCTTATTTATGATTTATATTATTCTGTCTGTTTATTATTTTTATCAGTAGGTATATTTTTGTATCTGTATTTAATTATGTATGATCTATATTTTGGGTAGTTGACAATATATATATATATATATATATATATATATATATATATATATATATATATATTACGTTATGTATGTTTATTTGCTTCTCCTTCTTCTTCTTCTCCTTCTTCTTCTTCTCCTTGTTCAGTCTACCACATTTGCTTCACCTCTACCTCCTCTCTGACTATCTTCCTCTATCCCCATCCCCCCCCACCCCTTCCTCCCCCTCCTCCATTATCCCCTCCTCTCTCTCCCTCTTCCATCCACTATGGGACCGCAAGGTGTGTGTATCTATGTAACTATGTGTAACTCTACCTTCTCTTTCTCCCCCCCCTCCCCTCCCCCACCACCACTGTGGCACCCCATCCTCCTGCTGCTTCTCTCTCTCTCTCTCTCTCTCTCTCTCTCTCTCTCTCTCTCTCTCTCTCTCTCACTCTCAAGGACCTGCCCCATTAAATCTCCGAGATATATTTTGGTGGGGAGGTGATTCTCTTTTATTGTCTTCCGCTCATTATAGTGCCTTCGCGGCTTGTATTTATGTGTATATATAGCCTGGCCATGTATTTATTGAGGTGGCTGTGCTCTGTGTTGTAGCCAGGTTGTCGTATTGGTGTGTATACTATCTTACACACACACACACACACACACACACACACACACACACACACACACACACACACACACACACACACATTAATTCCCTTAGTTGTCGATATATATATTTTTACTTCATCCACAGACTGCTTGAGAAGTTTCCAAATATATACGATCACAAATCTTGTGTTTCCTTCCCCCTCCTTCTCTCCAAAATATGTTCCTTTCCTCCTCCCCCCCCCCCCCCCTCCTCCTCCTCATTACCATTACCATCTTCATCTTTGACATCCTCCTTTTCCTTCTATTCCCCTGCCTTTTCTCTCTCCTCTCTTTCGTCCCCCCCCCCCTTCTCCTCCTCTTCTCTCTCCGCTCGCCCCCCACTCCTACTTTACTATCCTTTTCTCTACCTAGTAGTTAGTAGCTTAGCAGTGTAGACATCAAAACTGCCCCGTAAGGACCAATAGGACAGTAAGTGAGTTATCTGCTCAACAGGTGGCGTTGTGTGTGTGTAAGTGTGAGAGTCCGAGTGTAGGGGGTGAGACAGTGAAGCACGGGAACGAAATGGCTTCAGAGATGGGGTCGTTTCGGGCCATGAGTGAGCACCGTGCCTCATGTGAAGGCAAGATGGCAGGTGCTCGTTGTACTCTACGTGCTTCACATGTCTCACTCCCTAGACTGGAACAAGACCTCACGGGCTTCACTGTTCATTGTAATGCGGTGAATGTTAAGGCTCTCAGCCTATGCCCGAGAGGAAGTAAGTTGGAATATAGAAAAAAAAAAAAAAAAAAAAAAAAAAAAAAAAAGTCCTTTGTATTCCCCTTTATATACTTCGCCTCCTCCTCCTCTTCCTCTCCCACTCCTTCTCTCCTTCTTCTCTTTCTTCCACCCTCCTCCTATCCTCTCTTTCCTCTCCCACCCTCCTCTTCCTCTCCCACTCCTCCTCTCCTTCTCTTTCTCCCACCCTCCCTCCTCCTCTCCTTCTCTTTCTCCCACCCTCCCTCCTCCTCTCCTTCTTCTCTTTCTCCCACCCTTCCTCCTTCTCTTTCTCCCACCCTCCTCCTCTCCTCTCTTTCTCCCACCCTCCTCTCCTCTCTTTCTCCCACCCTCCTCTCCTCTCTTTCTCCCACCCTCCTCCTCTCCTTCTCTTTCTCCGACCCTCTCTCCTCCTGCGTTCAATGCTGGTGCCCTTATTACCAAAAAGACATAAACAAGCTAGAACGAGTTTAACGTAGAGTTACCAAAATGATACCTAGCCTAAAGAACAAACCATACGAAAAGCGTCTTAGAGAATTAAATCTATTTCCTTTAACCCAGCGCAGATTAAGAGGTGACTTAATTCAAGTGTTCAAAGGCATCGACAATATGAACTGTAGTAAGTACTTCACTATCGACCAATCTAATTACACGTGGGGAAACGGTTGCAAAATTATTGGTAAATCTTTTAACTCACACGAATCTAAGAATTTCTTCTTCAATCGAGTTGTCAACTTGTGGAATGGGCTTCCCCGAGACGTTATAGACTGCAGCACCGTTGATTCATTTAAACTCCGCCTAGACAAATATCTCGCATCAAACCCGCGACTGACTGCGTTTGTAAATGAATAACTTTATTTTATCCTCCCCTCAGTTACTAACCCATATGTCCCCTACTAACTTCCTAGTCCTGCCACGGACATTAGTTCCAGGGTAATAGTTCCCTTTCCAATGTTCCCTTACCCACTCTAAACCACTGTTTGGACACTTGATCCTCAGTGTTTTGGAGGACAAGCAGCCTAGAAGGGTCACTAGACCTGTTGTTGCTTGATTTCCTTTGTACTCCTTTGTACTCCTCTCCTCTCCCACCCTCCTCCTCTCCTCTCTTTCTCCCTCCCTCCTCCTCTCCTTCTTTTCTTTCTGCCACCCTCCTCATCTCCTCTCTTTCTCCCTCCCTCCTCGGACGGACCCCCTCCTGCCACGGACATTAGTTCCAGGGCAGTAGTTTCCTTTCCAATGTTCCCTTACCCACTCTAAACCACTGTTTGGACACTTGATCCTCAGCGTTTTGGAGGACAAGCAGCCTAGAAGGGTCACTAGACCTGTTGTTGCTTGATTTCCTGTGTACTCCTTTGTACTCTTCCTCTCCTTCTCTTTCTGCCACCCTCCTCCTCTCCTCTCTTTCTCCCTCCCTCCTCCTCTCCTTCTTCTCTTTCTCCCACCCTCCTCCTCTCCTCTCTTTCTCCCTCCCTCCTCCTCTCCTTCTTCTCTTTCTCCCACCCTCCTCCTCTCCTTCTCTTTCTCCCACCCTCTTCTCTTTCTCCCACCCTCCTCCTCCTCTCCTCTCCCACCCTCCTCCTCTCCCTCCTTCTCTTTCTCCGACCCTCCCTCCTCCTCTCCTCTCCCACCCTCCTCCTCTCCTCCTTCTCTTTCTCCGACCCTCCCTCCTCCTCTCCTCTCCCACCCTCCTCCTCTCCTCCTTCTCTTTCTCCGACCCTCCCTCCTCCCTCCTCTCCCACCCTCCTCCTCTCCTCCTTCTCTTTCTCCGCCCCTCCCTCCTCCTCTCCTCTCCCACCCTCCTCCTCTCCTCCTTCTCTTTCTCCGACCCTCCTCCTCTCCTCTCCCACCCTCCTCCTCTCCTCCTTCTCTTTCTCCGACCCTCCCTCCTCCTCTGCTCTCCCACCCTCCTCCTCTCCTCCTTCTCTTTCTCCGACCCTCCCTCCTCCTCTCCTCTCCCACCCTCCTCCTCTCCTCCTTCTCTTTCTCCGACCCTCCTCCTCTCCTCTCCCCACCCTCCTCCTCTCCTCCTTCTCTCTTTCTCTCACCCTCCCTCCTCCTCTCCTCTCCCACCCTCCTCCTCTCCTCCTTCTCTTTCTCCGACCCTCCTCCTCTCCTCTCCCACCCTCCTCCTCTCCTCCTTCTCTTTCTCCGACCCTCCCTCCTCCTCTCCTCTCCCACCCTCCTCCTCTCCTCCTTCTCTTTCTCCCACCCTCCCTCCTCCTCTCCTCTCCCACCCTCCTCCTCTCCTCCTTCTCTTTCTCCGACCCTCCTCCTCTCCTCTCCCACCCTCCTCCTCTCCTCCTTCTCTTTCTCCCCCCCTCCCTCCTCCTCTCCTCTCCCACCCTCCCTCCTCCTCTCCTCTCCCACCCTCCTCCTCTCCTCCTTCTCTTTCTCCGACCCTCCTCCTCTCCTCTCCCACAGTATACCACATGATGTGATATACAGTACGGTACACAGTATACACTTATCCATTAAGGGGGGTCACCGGCCTTTTGTTTATCTTTCTCTCCTTTTCTCTCTTTCCCTGGCTTGTATCCATTTGGTCCCATTCAGCCAAGTGTTTTAGGAAGTTTATTCCCATCCAGGTGTCGATTTATTCCTGGTGAGCGATAGCGAGCCAGCATTGTATGGAGAAATCCGGCTTCTCCGGAGACATTTTTCTATTGAAAAAAGTACAAATTTAGCTTGGTGTCAAAACAAAAAATATATATATGCTGGCTCGCTACCGCTCGTCAGGAAAATATTGACACCTGAATGGGGGTAAACGTCCTAAAATAGTAGGCTGAATGGAGCCGAATGGAGACAAGCCAAGGGATATATATACAGTATATATATATATAATTATATAAAAGGGATATGATCATTGTGTTATTGGTGGTGATATGCCTGCGTGTCTGTCCGGGTTTAAGGGGGGGTCACCTGCTTTGTTTTCATCTTTCTTTGTTGTATCCATTCGGTCCCATTCAGCCTACTGTTTTAGGACATTTACCCCCATCCAGGTGTCGATTTTGTTTCCTGGCGAGCGATAGCGAGCCAACATTGTATGGATAAATCCGGCTTTAGAATTTTTTTATCGAAATTTGTTTAAATTTAGCCAGCTGTCTAACACATTATCCAAAATATGGTGGCTCGCTATCGCTCGCCTGGTATAAATCGACACCTGGATGAGGATAAACGTCTTAAAACAGTAGGCTGAATGAGGCCGAAAGTTATACAACCCAGAGAGAGAAAAATAGTAGGTCACCCCCTTAAGATGAGGTTTTTAGCACCAATGTACCTTTAAATGGCTATATTAGTTTACACCTACTGTATATTACCCCTTTCGCAACCATATTGTTTGTTTAATATAGCCAATAATAATAATAATAACCGAAGTAAATACAAATATAATGGCCATCCTATACGAGAGGGTTTAGCTGCAATATGGCGGCGGCTTTGGTGTGAGAAGGTTTTACGTTATAGAGTAGAAGCCCCCTCCCCCCCCCCCCCCTTCTCTCTCTCTCCTGATTCCCCCTCCCTGTCACTCCCTTTCTCTCCCCCTCCCTGGCTCTCTCCCTCTCCCCCCTCTCAGATCAATACGACAGGGCAGGAGAGGAGGAGGGAAGGGGGCGGAGGAGGAAGAGGGAAGAAGAAACCAAGAGGAGGGGGTGGAGGATGAGGAGGTGGGAGAAGAGGAGGTAGAGAGAAGAGGGGGAGGGGAGGAAGAAAAGGAGGTCGAGAGAAGAGGTGGAGGGGAGGAAGACAAGGAGGTAGAGAGAAGAGGGGGAGGGGAGGAAGAAAAGGAGGTAGAGAGAAGAGGGGGAGGGGAGGAAGAAAAGGAGGTAGAGAGAAGAGGGGGAGGGGAGGAAGAAGAGGAGGTAGAGAGAGAAGAGGGGGAGGGGAGGAAGAAGAGGAGGTAGAGAGAGGAGGGGGAGGGGAGGAAGAAGAGGGGGAGGGGAGGAAGAAGAGGAGGTAGAGAGAAGAGGGGGAGGGGAGGAAGAAAAGGAGGTAGAGAGGAGAGGGGGGAGGAAGAAGAGGGGGAGGGAAGGAAGAAGAGGAGGTAGAGAGAAGAGGGGGAGGGGAGGAAGAAAAGGAGGTAGAGAGGGGAGGGAGGAGTTGAGGAGGAAAAGAAGAGAAGGAGGAGGAGGAAAAGAGGAAGAGAGACAGATGTATATAGAATTACATAGATACACTGGCCACACAGACCTTACGATCCCAGCGAGGTGGTCAGGATTTATTTCTAGTAGGGATAGTAAACCCGATAGTAAGAGAAAGTGGAATGAAAGGATATCGAAGAAGAAGAAGAAGAAGAAAGAGAGAGAGAGAGAGAGAGAGAGAGAGAAGGGGGATGGGGGGCGTGGCTGGAGATGGGTATGAAGTATTTAACATTAACTCCTTCCATCACATCACTAAAACTCTTACTGCTGCAGCCAGGAAAGTATATTCAACTTAGGAATAGCCTCTAGGAATGAAGGGGTTCAATTATGTCTAGATCTAACCTCTAACTTTGACTGGGCTTTCCTAAGTTGAAAAAAAAGGCTTAGAGAAAGTCAGAATACGACCTAAACTGACGTCATCTGTTTGAATGGGATAAAGTTCACTATAGTCGGTTTATTTCATCTGGCGGTAAATACAATCCTTTAGTAACTGATTTATCGATACATAAGGGGGTAGTGCTTGTTATTTGGTCTATACCGTGTAGTTATTTATAAATATTTTGTTGAGTTTCCTCGCTAGACCTCCATCAAGCGATTAAATTAAATAATACCCCCTAGACTTCCTTGCAACATAAATAAAATAATACCCCCTAGACTTCCTTGCAACATAAATAAAATAATACCCCCTAGACTTCCTTGCAACATATATAAAATAATACCCCCTAGACTTCCTTGCAACATAAATAAAATAATACCCCCTAGACTTCCTTGCAACATAAATAAAATAATACCCCCTAGACTTCCTTGCAACATAAATAAAATAATACCCCCTAGACTTCCTTGCAACATAAATTTGTAAATTTTTCGGTACCAAAAATATCCCGGCTCTAAAATTGCAGGCTTGCTATCGCTCGCCAGTAAAATATCGACACGTAATTGGCACGAAAGGTCTTAATATTGATAAAGAAATGAGGCGAAAGGTCTCAAAATCGCCAAACTAACGGAACGATCGTCTTAAAATCTCATAAAATAATAAAGATATACTTAAATGAGTAAATAAGTAGGCCCATCCCCCCTTAAGTGGGCTTATTACCATCTATATTCCTGTAAAGTGGTTCACTTATTATGGACACTTAAATTACTTTTGCATTCCCATAATATTTTAAGGGGAGATTTCCACTTGAGGGATTTTTTTCTGGATCCCGTTCTATCTCGTGTTTAGTCCCATTGCTTTTGATATTCTAAGACGTTCGCCCCATTAGTTTGGTGATTTTAAGAACTTTTGCCCCATTTTTGTCAATTTTAAGACCTTTCGTGCCATGTAGGTGTCGATTTTATCCTGGCGAGCGATAGCGAGCCTGTAATTTAAGAGGAACCGGCCTTTGGCCGGGACATTTTTCTACCGAAAAATGTACAAATTTATCTTGAAAGGGGGTCTAGGGGGTGTAATTTTAAGCTTGATGGAATTCTAGGGAACTATCTAAAAACCTCCCCTTAACAGTGTATGCTATGGGTTTTTTATTATTTTGCTTTGTTATATATATTCTGTATATTAGGTTATTTCACGTTATTTTTCCGTAAGGTAATGATACACTAATAATGATCTTTCTATCGTTTCGTTAATTCACGTTATTTTTCCGTAATTTAATAATTTACAAATAATAACTTTTCTTTCTCTTCGTTATTTCAGGTTATTTTTCTGTAATGTAATAATAAACTAATAATGATCTTTCTCTTTTTCCCCAGGTGAGTTCCATAGCTATACCCAACGGTGCCTTGCCTCCGTGTCGTGAGTATTATTATTATTATTATTATTATTATTATTATTATTATGATTATGTATATATTTATTTATATATTTGTTTTTGTAATCATATTCACTTTCGTCTTCTTATAACATTATTATCGTATATACATATACCGGGTATATATATATATACCGGTATATACTGTATATATATATATATATATATATATATAAATATATATATATATATATATATATAGATATATATATATATATATATAATTATATACCGTATATATATATATATATATATATATATATATATATATATATATATACACAGTATATTGTACTATATTATCTTGGATGCTTCTTATTCTATATTTCTATTTTATATTCTATCCCCCTCCTCCTCCTTCTTTCCCTCCTTTATTCTCTCCCCCCTCCTCCTCCTCCTTCTTAGCCCAGGGGACACACTGAAATCCATTGCTCGAAAATGGCAAAACACGAGGTAATTACTCAATAATAATTAAACAAAATATCAAAATAACCCACAAGACGTCGGGCCAGATAGTATTAAGACCGCAAATAACTATAGCCTATTTACTATCATTAAACCAGAAATCTTGACCACTAACCCCTTGTAGCGAACTCAGGAAAGGGCTACAGCAAATGGGCTGAAGATTTACCCACGGCTTTCCTGGTTGAGTCTTCCCTAATGGTAGTAATGGCAGCTTGATTGTTTAAGGGGGGATGGGCGTATTTATTTGATAATTTATGTATTTGTTTTACTATTTTCTTAGTTTCCTCCCTAGACCTCCACCAAGCTTATAAAACCACCTGCACAAAACCTTCCTTCAAGATAAATTTGTACATTTTTCGATAGAAAAATTTCCCGACCGAAGGCCGATTTCTCTTAAATTACAGGCTCGCTGTCGCTTGCCAGGATATGAATGGACACCTAAATGACACGAAAATTCTTAATATTGACAAAGAAATGGGACGAAAGGTCTTAAAATCGTCAAACTAATGGGCTTAAAATCTGAACACTAAAAGGGCTTAGCATGAGGAAGAAGGGCGACCATAAAAACGGCTCATCTCCCCTTAAGTCCTATTGATTTGCAAGAAGTTAGAGGTCAAGAGTCTATAGCTTAATAATTGACCACTGGCGAGTTTCGGGCTATAAGGAAGTTAGAGCCGTAGACGTCGGTATTCTAATCCAACCAACACAAGACGATGTTATCAGCTTAAGAAGGACATACGTAGTACCCGTCTTGCAACACAATCCCACCCCTACTCTGTGCAACTCTCCAACCCAAGAGTGAAACGTTATTCTCAATCTTTCTTTTATTCAACTGCTGAGCTGTGGAACTCTCTCCCAAAATCAGTCTTTCCCTCTTCCTATGACTTAAATTGCTTCAAACTACGTGTGTCCAGGCATTTTGGCTCGAACGTCCCTTGTTTTGGCCCTGTCACTCTTTCAACTCTGGGGGAGGCACTCGATACAGGCAGTTCTGCCTTTTGTCTCCCTCACTCACATATAACAAAATATATATATATGTTATATAGTTGATTGATAGTGCTCATGATTAATTAACGACATATGTCGATATACAATCTTCGAACAGGCTGAGTTAACATGGCCATATATTCAACAAAATATACCGGTATATATATAAAAAATTGACAGACTTCAGTTTTCGAGGTCAATGCAAAACAAGCTTGAATATCGACAATTGCTAGAGGTAAAAGCTCTCCTGTGGCGGCCAAGGTCTGCAGTAGGTTACGGTTAGAAGGGGTTGACTGTGTTTGGGCATTGTTTGGTTAATTCTGTTGGTCGTATTTACTTATTGTTGTTGTTTAGAGAAGGTATTGATAAGGATTGTAGAGAGAGAGAGAGCGAAGGGGGGGGGGGGGGGGAGGGGGTGAGGAAAATGTGAGATTATGAGTAAATTTTGAGAGAGAGAGAGATTGAAGTGGAGGTGAAAGATGATTGTGTGCAATTAGGAGAGCATAATTACATAGAGCGTCGGTAGCTAAGTGTGTGTGTGTGTGTGTGTGAGAGAGAGCGAGCGAGAGAGAGAGAGGGGGAGGGTAATGTGCGAGATCTAAAGTGTGTGTGTGTGAGAGAGAAAGTGAGTGTGGGTAGTGTGTGCTAGATAAACTGTGAGCGAGTGAGAGAAAATGACTGAAAGTATACTGAGAGAGATAGTGTTAGCGAGTGAGAGTGAGTGTGGGTAAACTGTGTGTGAGAGAGAGATAGAGTAGGCGAGTGAGAGTGAGTGATGGTAACCTGCGAGAGACAGAGTGAGCGAGTAAGCGAGAGTGAGTGTGAGTAACCTGTGAAAGTGATTGAGTAAGGGTAAACTGTGTGTGAGAGAGAGTGAGAGAGTGAGTGAAAGTGAGTAAGTGAGGGTAAAGTGTGAAAGAGAGAGTGAGTAAGGATAGAGTGAGTGAGTGAGAGTGAGATAGTTGTAGCCCTCCTCCTCCTCCTCCTCCTGCTGTACTATACGTATTGATTACCCAGGGGCCAGGCCAGTAACCCACTTCTACACCACCACTACCACTACCACACTAGCATCAAGGTACCCTCACTACCACTCGCATACATAACTCTCTCTCTCTCTCTGACCCACTTCTACACTACCACTACCACCACTAGCATCAAGGTACCCTCACTACCACTCGCATACATAACTCTCTCTCTCTCTCTAACCCACTTCTACACCACCACTACCACTACCACTACCACACTAGCATCAAGGTACCCTCACTACCACTCGCATACATAACTCTCTCTCTCTCTCTAACCCACTTCTACACCACCACTACCACTACCACCACTAGCATCAAGGTACCCTCACTACCACTCGCATACATAACTCTCTCTCTCTCTCTCCTTAAACCTATGTATTAATATTATTATCCCTACTCACCTCCCTTCACCCTCACATTACCTAACTCCCCTCCTCCCCTTACCTCATTCCCCCTCACCTCACTTATCTCCCCTCACTTCACCCCCATCACCTCATTCCCTCTCCCCTCACTCCCCCGCCTCTTACCTCCCCCCTCCCCTTACCTCACCCCCCCTCATCTCACCTCGCTTCACCCCCTCCCCTCCCTCACTCCCCCTTCACCTCACCTCCTAGCCCCTCCCTCACCTCACTCTCCATTCTACTAGTCTCATTCCCTCTCCCCTCACTCCCCCTCACCCTACCTCCCTCCCTCCTCCCCTCACCTGCCCCCCCCCCTCCCCCCCCCCTTCCTCTCACCTCACTTCAGCACCTCCTGATATCCTCTTTCCCGTGATGTGTCTGGTCCCATCTCACGCCTCCCCTCACACCTCACACAACATCTTATCTCCTTTGCTTGATGCCTTTCTCTTTATATCTCTCCTCACACTCCTCATATCACCTCATCCACCCACCTTCCCCTCACTTCACTCACCTCATAACATCTTATCATCTTTGCTGCTGCCTTCCTTCCTGTGTCATTATCTCTTTCTCCTCAATTCCTCATTTTATTCGTAGTGTTTCCCTTCCTCCCTCACTTCACACCCTCCCCTCCCGCGTCTCCTCTTCTCACATCCATTCCCATCACTCTCCCCATATCCTCGCTCCTCTCTCCACACTCCTTCCCTCCCTCACCTCACTTCCTCCCCTCCCCTCACCTCACTCCCCCCTCCCTCACTTACCTCCCCTTCCCTATCCTCCCCTTCCCCTTCTCCTTCTGCCTCCCCATTTCCCCTTCTCCCTCCCCTCCCCTCCCCTCCCCCTTCTTCCTCCTACCTCCCCTCCCCCCTCATCCCCTTCTAATCCCGTCTTTTCTGGTGTGTCTGGTCCCATCTCACGCCTGCACTGCTGCTTACACCTTCCTTCCTCCTCTGTGTGTGTGTGTGTGTGTGTAAGGAACCTTGCACTACCGCTTACACTCTCTCTCTCTCTCTCTCTCTCTCTCTCTCTCTCTCTCTCTCTCTCTCTCTCTCTCTCTCTCTCTCTCTCTCTCTCTCTCTCTATCTCTCTCTCTCTCTCTCTCTCTCTCTCTCTCTCTCTCTCTCTCTCTCTCTCTCTCTCTCTCTCTCTCTCTCTCTCTCTCCTTAATATACTTAATGATCTTTTATACCTTTGTCACACCCTTGATTGTTTTAATTAAAGTCCACGTTGAGGCCACCGTTCTTCTTGTATATACTCTTATTGTGCCCAATGATCTTGTATACCATGTTCGTACCCTATTTATACCCCTGATGTTTTTGTCTAAGTCCATATTGAGTCCACCTTTCCTCTT
This sequence comes from Paralithodes platypus, assembly GCA_032716605.1. NCBI lineage: Eukaryota > Metazoa > Arthropoda > Malacostraca > Decapoda > Lithodidae > Paralithodes > Paralithodes platypus. The sequence continues at coordinate 53,963,464 of CM064492.1, forward strand.
GTTCTCTTACTTCTTAACCCTTTGCAGATTATGACGCATTTTGACAGTTTATTTTGGCTATCATTAGACAATTCTATACAATTTACGAAGGATCTGTGGACATTTTAAGGGTAAAGACTGTGTCAATTAACCCTCTGACTTCCAAATACCCTTCCTAATCTGAATACAATCGTCTAATAATAGCCAGACAACAGACAATAAATGAACAATGGTATCTTCTAAGGGTTAATGTACATCTTATATACCTTTGTCATGGCCTTTGTAAACCCTTTATTGTTATTAAGGGGGGTCACCGGCTTTTTTTATCCTTCTCTCCTTTTCTCTCTTTCTCTGGCTTGTATACATTTGGCCCCATTCAACCAACTGTTTTAAGACGTTTATCCCCATCCAGGTGTCTTTTTTTTTCCTGGCGAGCGATAGCGACCCAGTATTGTATGGAGAAATCCGGCTTCGCCGGAGAAATTTTTCTATCAAAAAATATACAAATTTAGCTTGCTGTAAAACAAAAATATTTGTATGCTGGCTCGCTACCGCTCGCCAGGAAAGTATTGACACCTGGATGGGGTAAACGTCTTTAAACAGTAGGCTGAATGGGGCCGAATGAATACAAACCAAAGAGAGGGAGAGAAAGAGAAAACAAAACGAGGTGGGCTCCCTTAAGTCCACACAGTGTCCGCCTTTCATCCCGTACTCTTATTGCTTGGGTGCCCTTTTTCTGCCCAGCCTCTTTGTTTTTGTTCCTGCACCCTACATTGTTCGGTACCCACTTTTCTGCTTGCTTATAGTCTCCCCCCCCCCTTCCCCCCCTTCCCCTCTCTCTCTCTCTCTCTCTGTCTCTCTCTCTCTCTGTCTCTGTCTCTGTTTCTATCTCTCTCTCTGTTTCTATCTCTCTCTCTCTCTCTCTCTCTCTCTCTCTCTCTCTCTCTCTCTCTCTCTCTCTCTCTCTCTCTCTATCTTTATATGTGTGTCAGTCTAGCTTTTTGTTTCCTTTGAAGTGTTTTCGAGGTGTTACATAATTATAGGGTGTCAGTTCCTACTAAAGATAGTGGGAAACCTTTTGTTAACCCCTACTTTACCGGTGACGTCCTTTTAACTTTATTCTGGCTACTATTAGACGATTATATTCAGTTTAAATAGGGCCTCCAGCAATTAACAGGCTTGGAACTATCTCACTTAACCATTTTTGCTACCACAGAGCCTTCTTAAACTGCTCAAAATGGTCTAAGTATAGCTAGAATGAAGTTAAAGAAACGTCGCCGATACAGAAGGGGTTAAGTGCGATACAGTACTACACCATTGTTATTCTAGACTGTACCGGGTGGTCTGGTAGGTTCCAACACTTGTCATCCTAAACTTGACTAACGTCAGACGCTTAAGGGGGGTCACTGGCTTTTGTTTTATCTTTCTCTCCTTTTCTCTCTTTCCATGGCTTGTATCCATTTGGCCCCATTCAGCCAACTGTTTTAAGACGTTTATCCCCATCCAGGTGTCGATTTCTTCCTGGCGAGCGATAGCGAACCAGCATTGTATGGAGAAATCCGGCTTCGCCGGAGACAATTTTCTATCGAAAAATTTACAAATTTAGCTTGCTGTCAAAACAAAGATATGTGTATGCTGGCTCACTACCGCTCGCTAGGAAAATATTGACACCTGGATGGGGGTAAACATCTTAAAACAGTAGGGTGAATGGGGCCGAATGGATACAAGCCAAAGAGAGAGGGAGAGAAAGAGAACAAAAGCGAGGTGAGCTCCCTTAATATAGAGCTCACCATTTTTTTTTTTAACCCTTTGACTATGGACGACCCTTGCTGATCGTACAGATGGCAAGATGTCCAGCTGGCTTCTTTTATTTAACTGTGTTGGTGGTGTAAAGGTCGTTGCACACTGACAGACAGCCCCTTCAAGACTGGCACGAACGCCCACGATACATACAAATCCTGTGTCTTGCCGAATTTACTAGAGATCGCGGCGAAAATGGCTGGCATCGTTAGTCGTATCTCTACCGTATCTCTTCCGCACGACTTGATAAGACTCTAGCGATGCCGATACGGTGGAGAAACGAATGCTACGAAGAAGATAGGAAAAGTCGTGCGAAGGGTACACGACTAGTCCACAGAAAAGATACGACCCAAAAGACTGCGATACGACTCAGAAGAATCGTATCGACGCCGTGAGACGTGCAACCGGATTGAGGCTAGACGCACGGTTGCCAACTCGACCGTTGCCAATTTTCGGCACGGCAGGCTTACGCACCAGACGACGTTGATACGGTCCATACGGCTTTGATACGGACCATACGTGTTTGATACGGACCACACGATTGTGATACAGCGAGTTCGTGATGGAGACCAGACTCAGACGATTTTTTACAGTTGCCGGGGGATTCCCACATATCAGGCTTTTTCTCTCATCTCAGCCCTGTTCTCTCATCTCATCCTTGTTCTCTCATCTCAGCCTAGTTCTCTCTCATCTCAGCCTTTTTCTCTCATCTCAACCTTTTTCTTTCATCTCAGCCCTTGTTCTCTCATCTCAGCATTTTTCTCTCATCTCAGCCCTTGTTCTCTCATCTCAGCCCTTGTTCTCTCATCTCAGCCTTTTTCTCTCATCTCAGCCTTGTTCTTTCATCTCAGCCTTTTCTCTCATCTCAGCCTTGTTCTCTCATCTCAGCCTTCTTCTTTCATATCAGCCATGTTCTCTCGTCTCAGGCGTATTCTCTCATCTTAGCCCTTTTCTCTCATCTCAGCCCTTTTTCTCTCATCTCAGCCTTGTTCTCTCTCATCTCAGCCTTGTTCCTCTCATCTCAGCTTTTTCCCTCTCATCTCAGCCTTTTTCTCTCATCTCAGCCGTTTCCTCTCACCTCCGCCTTTCCCTCTCATCTCAGCTTTTTCCTCTCATCTCAGCCTTTTCCTCTCATCTCAGCCTTTATCTCTCATCTCAGCCTTTTCCTCTCATCTCAGCCTTTATCTCTCATCTCAGCCTTTTCCTCTCATCTCAGCCTTTTGCTCTCATCTCAGCCTTGTTCTTTCATCTCAGCCTTTTTCTCTCATCTCAGCTCTTTCCCTTTCATCTCAGCCCATTTTCTACACATTCCACCTCGCTTCTATCTCCCATTTTCTGTTGTACTTTCAAGACTAATAAATAATCTTACTTGCTTTGTCTTTCATTATATTGTATATTTTCTTTCTAATAAATGGTTACCCTTCTTAATTTGTCTTTCTAATAAATGGTTTATCTTCTTGATTTGTCTTTGTAATGTATTTGCCGTTCTAATATATGGTTCCCCTTCTTGATTTGTTTTTGTTATGTGTTTTGCCGTTCTTATATATGGTTCACCTGTATTTGTCTTTGTTACCGGTATGTGTTTTGCCGTTCTAATATATGGTTCACCTGTATTTGTCTTTGTTACTGGTATGTGTTTTGCCGTTCTTATATATGGTTCACCTGTATTTGTCTTTGTTACCGGTATGTGTTTTGCCGTTCTAATATATGGTTCACCTGTATTTGTCTTTGTTACTGGTATGTGTTTTGCCGTTCTTATATATGGTTCACCTGTATTTGTCTTTGTTACCGGTATGTGTTTTGCCGTTCTAATATATGGTTCACCTGTATTTGTCTTTGTTACTGGTATGTGTTTTACCGTTCTAATATATGGTTCCCCTTCTTGTTTCGTCTCTGTAATGTGTGTTGTTGTTCTAATAAATGGTTACCCTTCTTGTTTCGTCTCTGTAATGTGTGTTGTTGTTCTAATAAATGGTTACCCTTCTTGTTTCGTCTCTGTAATGTGTGTTGTTGTTCTAATAAATGGTTACCCTTCTTGTTTCGTCTCTGTAATGTGTGTTGTTGTTCTAATAAATGGTTACCCTTCTTGTTTCGTCTCTGTAATGTGTGTTGTTGTTCTAATAAATGGTTACCCTTCTTGTTTCGTCTCTGTAATGTGTGTTGTTGTTCTAATAAATGGTTACCCTTCTTGTTTCGTCTCTGTAATGTGTGTTGTTGTTCTAATAAATGGTTACCCTTCTTGTTTCGTCTCTGTAATGTGTGTTGTTGTTCTAATAAATGGTTACCCTTCATGTTTCGTCTTTCTTTCTAATGAATTTTGTCTTTCAAATAACTAGGGTTCCCCTTTCTCGTGTTGTCTTTCTTTCGAACGTATTTTGTCTTACTAATAAATGTGTCCCCTTCTGTTTTGTCTAGTGCCACTTCACATACTTCGTTTTCTTACATAAATGGCCTACCTGGTGTGTTTTGTGTCTGGAAGGTTACACAAAACAGTATAGATTTTCCATCAAAGGTTACAACCTCCATTAAAAGATCCTCTCTTTCTCTGTCTCTCTCTCTGCCTATCCCTCTTTACCGCCAACCCTCTCTCTATCTCTCTCCTTCATCTCATCCTCTCCCCTTTACTCCACCACCACCAATCTCCACTACCACTCTCCGCCTCCTCCTCCACCACCACCACCACCACCACCAATCTCCACCACTATACCACTAACACTACTTTCAACCACCACCACTCTCCGCCCCTCCTCCATCACCACCACTTACAGCACCACCACCACCACCAATCTCCACCGGCAACACTTCTTGTATATACCACCACCACCACCACCACCACCTCCACCTCCATGCTAGATATTGTTAATTAATAACCTTTTGTTAATGTGTTTTCAAAGTGCAAGTGGTGAAGTGTTAAAGTAGCACCAGTAAATGACTATATATATATATATATACAGTATATATATATATATATATATATATATATATATATATATATATATATATATATATATATAAGTATGTATTTATTTATTTATATACAGTATATATATATATTTATTTATTTATATTCTCTCCAAAAGCCGTACTATTTAGAACCTGGAACTTATACCCTGTTCATTATAGGTAGGCCAGGAACCCCGACCCCAACCTCTCACAACTCTAAAAGGACTGCATTAACCCTTTCAAGATTCTATGTCGCATTTCTTTGATATTTTCTGGCTATTATTAGACAACTTTTTCTGATTTGGAAGGGTATGTGGAAGTCAGAGGGTTAATTGGGATAGTCTCTACCCTTATCATTCTCACTGATCCTTCCTAAGCTGCTTACAATCGTCCAATGGTAGCCAGAATGAACTGAAACAAATTTGGCATAATTTTCAATGGGTTAATCGAGCTGTCCTTTCTACCATTTGGGAAGGGCCAACCAGGGAATTGGAGTGGAATTTGTCAGCCGATTTGCTCTAGCCCTTTTTGAGTTACGAGAGGGGATGGAGTCCGGATGTCTGGCCTATCTATAACGAACTTCGTATAGTGTTTATCTTTTTATAAATATTAGTCCATTCTCAATCACTGTAGACTTATTAAGGGGAGATGGGCGTATATAGTTGATTATGGTTTTATCTTTTAAATATTTTTTTAGTTTCTTCCCTAGACCTCCATCAAGCTGTAACAAACACCACTTGGAACCCCCTTCAAGATATAGTTGTACATTTTTCGGTAGAAAAATTTGTCGGTTACTCTTAAAATTACAGGCTCGCTATCGCTCGCCAGGAAAAAATCGACACCTAAATGGCACGAAAGGTCTTAAAATCGCCAAACTAATGGGTCGAACGTTCTAAAATCTAAAACCATTGACGCTAAACAGGAGGGAGAAGGTGGCCATAAAAACCGGGCCATCCCCCCTTAATAAGTATTGACCAGATATACGGTATATTATATAATATAATCAAGATCAATACTTTACCTGGTTTACCTATACAACCCTCTCAGTAGCTTAGGACGCTTTGTTTGTCTTATTTCCGGCTATTATTAGACGATTTCATTGTTATTAGGAAGGATATATGATCGTCGGTGGGTTGATTGAGATCGTCTTTACCCATTTTAACTCCCACAGATCCTTCCTAAGCTGTATATAATCGACTAATGGTCACCAGAATGAACTGTTGACCCCTTCCGCACCTTGACGCCTTGTTACCTTTGATTATGGCTAAAATTAGACGATTTTTTGCAGTTTAAGAAGGACCTGTGTTACTAAGAGGGTTTATTGAGATCTCCTTTACCCATTTGAGTCGTAGACATTGATTATAAACTAAAGAAAATCGTGTAATGGTAACCAGAGTATGATGCAAATATCGTAATGGTGGTGAAGGTCATAATAATTCTGGTGGGGTTGATAATTATGTGCACTCGGTTGCCATAGTCTCCAGCCCACTCATGATAATTCGTGGACCTTCTATGTTTGTCTTTATGCAATTATATCTATTTGGATTGATGTTTGGGTAGAACTTTCTTTTCAATAAATAGTATATATATTTTTGTAGTTGATTTATGGAAAATTCTATTCATAAATTCGTTTCCATAACTAGAAATAGGTGAAGTCCACGAATTTGTATGAGTGGGCTAGAGACTATGGCATCCGAGTGTACCGTCGCGATAATAAGTCATTCTCGGCACCAAGTCTGTTTTGATCAATAATTATTGGTATCAGCAATATCTAAGCTTCTCTTTCTTCATACCGAGTGAAATACAGTATACTAAACATGTTCCTACACTTACCCCCCCCCCCCCCACCCTATTCAACATCTGACAGACATTAATACAGCACAGAGCAAGCCTAATCCTAAACTATACTGGTACTCTGACCGTGGATAGACTAGCGGTGAAGCCTTACAACAGAACACACCCTCTCTCTCTCTCTCTCTCTCTCTCTCTTTCTCTCTCTCTCTCTCTCTCTCTCTCTCTCTCTCTCTCTCTCTCTCTCTCTCTCTCTCTCTCTCTCTCTCTCTCTCTCTCTCTCTCTCTCTCTCTCTCTCTCTCTCTCGTAATAAAACCATTTGATATAAGGATAAAACGGCATTTCAAATATTCAATTGTAAATCATTATCAATATATCCAACTTGATCATATTTGCATTAATATATATATACAGTACATATACACATATACAGTATATATATATATTTACATATATATATATATATATACAGTATATATATATATACTGTATGAGACTGCCGTGGTGTAGTTGATTAAAGCGTCGGCTATCGTCCTGACGGTCGGCGGTTCGAACCCCACTGAGAGATTAGAAACATATATATATATATATATATATATATATATATATATATATATATATATATATATACTGTACATAAGTGTATGAAGCCAAACAACGCCATCGTATTAAATGTATTAACAGTGAATGTAATTAATACTGTAAAGAGATTACTTTGAATCTGAATGGGTGGGGGGGGGGGGGGGGACACCACCCCCAATTTAGATACGGTCCCGTGATAGATATATAAATAGCCCAAAGCCATCCACTGTCACTTCCATAATTACGTACATTGGGGAATATGGACTCGTTTGGTACGGGGTCGATTTTAATGATTATGGTTCGGTATTTTAATGATTATGGTTCGGTATTTTAATGATTATGGTTCGGTATTTTAATGATTATGGTTCGGTATTTTAATGATTATGGTTCGGTATTTTAATGATTATGGTTCGGTATTTTAATGATTATGGTTCGGTATTTTAATGATTATGGTTCGGTATTTTAATGATTATGGTTCGGTATTTTAATGATTATGGTTCGGTATTTTAATGATTATGGTTCGGTATTTTAATGATTATGGTTCGGTATTTTAATGATTATGGTTCGGTATTTTAATGATTATGGTTCGGTATTTTAATGATTATGGTTCGGTATTTTTCGGCTGTACCGGAGTGAAATTGGAACTTCTTTTTTGTTTTTGTTTTTCTTTTTTCAATATACAGCCTAGGGTATGTTTTTAGTTTTTATTGTGTTAATGATTGATTTTTATTGTCGTTTTATTTTTGTTGTGGTATTATTATGTTCTATTATTGTTATTATTATTATTATTATTATTATTATTAATGTTTTTTTGTAGAGGATGTAGAGGATGTTACTCGTATTGAAAGGGTTAAGGGGAGATGGGCCGGTTTTCTGGTCCCCCTTCTTCCTCATGTTTAGCCTCATTAGTTTTCAGATTTTAAGATTTTTGCCCCATTAGTTTGTCGATTTTCAGACCTTTCGCCCAATTTCTTTGGCAATATTAAGACCTTTCGTGCTTTTTTTTAGGTATCGATTTGTTTCCTGGTGAACGATAGTGAGCCTGTAATTTTGGAAGAACCGGCCTTTGACGGGGACATTTTTCTACCGAAAAATTTACAAATTATTCTAGAAGGGGGATCTAATGCATGCTTATTTAAGTTTGATGGAGGTCTTCGGAGGAAACTAAAAGTATTATAAAAATATATATAAAGGAGCAAATAAATACGGTCCATCCCCCCTTAACCCATTGAGTACCAGGGACGTCCTTTCCATCATATTGTGGCAAGCATTTGACGATTTTATTCAGCTTAGGAAGTACCTCTGTCAATAATAAGGCTTCAAAATAACTCCACCAACCCTTTTAAATACCACAGACCCTTCCTAAGCTGCATGATATCGTTTAAATATGGCTAGAAGTAAATATAACACACGTCTCTGGTACTCAAAGGGTTAATGACAACGGTTGGTTCGCATATAGCTTCATTAGCCTGACAAAGCTGTATGCAAAACATTGTCAATAAAGTGCTCATCCTTAAGGGTACTTTACACAGTCAGGAATACGAGCTAGAACCACTAGGAATAGCTGAAAATTCGGATTCCTGGGCCTATTCGCGGTGAAAATCTATACTCCAAGTGACTCTAACGATATCCTAGTGATTCCTGGTACACTCCCAGTGGCTCTAAACCAGTCCCGGCCGATTGGGCCTGTCCGACAAAATGTTCACCGTGTTTAAGGTTCTCGCCGCGAATTGGACCACTCCCAGTGATGCCCAGTGATTTCCAGTGAGTCCTGGTGATTCTGGTATGAACTGGAACTGAAACCAAAAGCTGTCCGTGAATCAGATACGAAGCACTGAGCATCACCAGGACTCACTGGGAGTCACTGGGGAATCACTGGGGATCACTGGGAATCAACTGGGAATCACTGGGAATGGTCCGATTCGATTCGTGGCTAGAACTTTAAACACGGTGAACATTTTGTCGGACAGGGCGAATCGGCCGCGAGTGGTTTGGAGTCACTGGGAGTCTAACAGGAATCACTAGGATATCGCTAGAGTCACTAGGATATCGCTAGAGTCACTAGGATATCGCTAGAGTCACTAGGAGTCATCGAATTTTCACCGCGAATAGGGCCAGGAATCCGAATTTTCAGCTACTCCTAGTGATTCTAGCTCGCATTCCTGACTGTGAAGTACCCTTTAATAAATATATTATTCATATAAACCTGTAATACTTCTCACGTGAAAGTATAATATACATTATACAGGTAGTTAACTTTTCATGGTCAAACATTATAAATAGGCCTAGTATTAACCTGTGTAAGTACAATTTCCCACAAGACCCAGTGATTGTGTGTAGAGAAGGAAATTACGGTAGTTCAGGTAATTAAATAATGTGAACAATGTATGGTCAATGTTGCAATACCCTACTTGTAGTCTACAAGTTCTGCAACTCCCCTTACCTAACATAACGAGAATGGTGGAGACGTGTTTGTATGTGTTGTGAAACGTCAAGTTCGTTTGGTGGTGGACAGTGGAGTTTGGATTACTAACTGCAGGGGCGTTGTAGTCGCCGGGGTAAAGTTTGAGCCAGCGTAATCATGGGTTGGTTGTTTAGGGGCCGTTGTAGTCGCCGGTTAATACTCTAGAAGTTCTGCAACTCCCATGACCTATCCTAACCTAAGCAAACAAACACAACCTATAAGTGTTACCTATATTAGGTAATCGTATGAAATATTACAGAACTCGGTAACGAATGAAAAGAAGAAGATGGGAAGGATAAACTATCCACTATTTAGACAATAGATTAAATATATTTGTTTCGTAAAGTATAGTAAGCATTGATATCATGACCTTACCGTACATAATAATACAGACTTCTCGTATTATATTAATGTCTGTAATGATGTCTGAATACAGTCATTGTACTTAATGATGATATTAGAGGACTAGTTATAGCCTACAAGAGACATACTTGAGGAAAAATTAATTTCAATTATAAGGTCAAACACACAATGGGGGCCATGCCTGGCATACTCGCATCCCATTCCTAACAAATCCCAGTGATGCTCGGTGACTCCCAGTGACTCCTATCTAATTCCCAGTGATTCCTATAATACTCCTATCGACTCTTATATTACAGTAATCCGAAATTTTCAAATTTTCAATAACTCTCATGCACTTCATTCCTGGTTTTATCCAGGTGATTCCTGGTGATTCCCAGTGACTCCCAGTGATTCGCAGGTACACTCCCACTGGTTCCTACGGTGTTATGAGTCCACGGGGAATTGCAGGCATTCGTGGTGTATTCCCAGGAATCACCAGGAATCATTACTCCTAGTGATTCTAGCTCGCATTCCTGACTGTGTGATGTACTCTTTATACGGTGTTTATATTCATTATGTCAACTGTGTGATGTACTCTTTATACAGTGTTTATATTCATTATGTCAACTGTGTGATGTACTCTTTATACGGTGTTTATATTCATTATGTCAACTGTGTGATGTACTCTTTATACGGTGTTTATATTCATTATGTCAACTGTGTGATGTACTCTTTATACGGTGTTTATATTCATTATGTCAACTGTGTGATGTACTCTTTATACGGTGTTTATATTCATTATGTCAACTTTTCCGAGCTCATGTATTTATCAAACTGTATCTAGAGTTGCGTATATGTTTTTAAGGGGGGTCGCCTGCTTTTGTTTTCTTTTTCTCTCATTTTATCTCTTTCTCTGGCTTGTATCCATTCGGCTTCATTCAGCCAACTGTTTTAAGACGTTTATCCCCATCCAGGTGTCGATTTCTTCCTGGCGAGCGATTGCTAGCCATCATTGTATATAGAAATCCGGCTTCGCCGGAGAAATGTTTCTATCAAAAAATGTACAAATTTAGCTTGCTGTAAAAAAAATATATACAGGTATATACAGTATATATATGATGGCTCGCTACCGCTCGCCAGGAAAATATTGACACCTGGATGGGGGTAAACGTCTTAAAACGTAGGCTGAATGGGATCGAATGGATACAAGCCAAAGAGAGAGGGAGAGAGAGAGAAAAAAAAGCGAGGTGGGCCCCCTTAATGGGATTGCTCAGTCTTATATAAGTATCCTATGCTCGGTTTCATGTTCAACTGACGGTAAATTACACACTTCCTATCAAGATTTATCAGTTGTTTTGAAGATGTTTGTAGTGAAATATGGTGTTAATTATATACACGTGGTCTTAAGGGGAGGCAGACCGTTTTTCTGGACCCCCTTCTCCCTAATGTTTAGCCCCACTAGTTTTGAGATTATAAGACGTTCGGCCTATTAGTTTGGTGATCTTAACACCTTTCGCACCATTTCGTTGTCAATTTTAAGACCTTTCGTGCCATTTAGGTGTCGATTATTTCCTGGCGAGCGATACCGAGCCTGCAATTTTAAGAGGAACCGGCCTTCGGCGGGGACATTTTTCTACCGAAAAATTTACAAATTTATCTAGGGGGTGTTTTTCTAAGTTTGATGGAGGTCTAGGAAGGAACTAAAAAAATATATGAATAAATTAATTAATAGACCAAACAAACGGTCAGTCTCCCCTTACCATGATGGAGAGGCATAGTAGTTTCATATGTATTCATGAAGTATCGAGGAAGTAGCTAATACAGGGTTCAATTTATCGCCAGATGAAAATAAACGTAGTATAGTTTGAAACCAAGACATGAACAGGTTATTTCCGAGCATAATATCCGATACTATCTATGCCCTGTTCCATATATCCGATACTATGCCCTGTTCCATATATCCGATACTATGCCCTGTTCCATATATCCGATACTATGCCCTGTTCCATATATCCGATACTATGCCCTGTTCCATATATCCGATACTATGCCCTGTTCCATATATCCGATACTATGCCCTGTTCCATATATCCGATACTATGCCCTGTTCCATATATCCGATACTATGCCCTGTTCCATATATCCGATACTATGCCCTGTTCCATATATCCGATACTATGCCCTGTTCCATATATCCGATACTATGCCCTGTTCCATATATCCGATACTATGCCCTGTTCCATATATCCGATACTATGCCCTGTTCCATATATCCGATACTATGCCCTGTTCCATATATCCGATACTATGCCCTGTTCATATATCCGATACTATGCCCTGTTCCATATATCCGATACTATGCCCTGTTCCATATATCCGATACTATGCCCTGTTCCATATATCCGATACTATGCCCTGTTCCATATATCCGATACTATGCCCTGTTCCATATATCCGATACTATGCCCTGTTCCATATATCCGATACTATGCCCTGTTCCATATATCCGATACTATGCCCTGTTCCATATATCCGATACTATGCCCTGTTCCATATATCCGATACTATGCCCTGTTCCATATATCCGATACTATGCCCTGTTCCATATATCCGATACTATGCCCTGTTCCATATATCCGTTACTATGGCCTGTTCCATATATCCGATACTATGCCCTGTTCCATATATCCGATACTATGCCCTGTTCCATATATCCGATACTATGCCCTGTTCCATATATCCGATACTATGCCCTGTTCCATATATCCGATACTATGCCCTGTTCCATATATCCGATACTATGCCCTGTTCCATATCCGATACTATGCCCTGTTCCATATATCCGATACTATGCCCTGTTCCATATATCCGATACTATGCCCTGTTCCATATATCCGATACTATGCCCTGTTCCATATATCCGATACTATGCCCTGTTCCATATATCCGATACTATGCCCTGTTCCATATATCCGATACTATGCCCTGTTCCATATATCCGATACTATGCCCTGTTCCATATATCCGATACTATGCCCTGTTCCATATATCCGATACTATGCCCTGTTCCATATATCCGATACTATGCCCTGTTCCATATATCCGATACTATGCCCTGTTCCATAAAAGTAGTCCAGTACTCTAGAACATTCAACCTTTATAACTCACAAACCACTACAGTAATCCAGCTAATATTTATACCATTTGGGAAGGGGAAGCCAGGAATTAGGTGGGGGAAATATGCAGCCCATTTGCTCTAGCCCATTTTGAGTTACAGAGGTTAGGGTTTACGATTTTTGGCCTACCTATTTGGAACTGGGTATAGGCTCGGAGTCACTGTATCGGATTCAACATATACCAAGGTAAAGCCGGTGTCACACGAGCGCATTTTACGGCAATGTTCGACGAGCAAGTTTTGTTTTCTTTACTATGTTGAGGCTCGTTTTGGAATCGGAAACTTATAACCTTGAGGGGTCGCAAGATCTGTTGTTGCTTGCTGTCCTTTGTACTCCTTTGTACTCCTGCTCCTCTCCCTCCCCGTCCTCTTTCTCCTCCTTACCCTCTTCCTCCTCTCCCTCTCCCTCCTCTCCTTATCCTCCTCGTTCTCTTCCTCCTCCTCTTGCCTCTCTTCCTCCTCTTTCTTCCTGTCCTCTCCTCCTCCTCCCTCTCTTCTTCCTCCTCCTTCTGTTCCTCTTCTCTCTCCTCCTCCCCTCCTTCTCTTCCTACTCCTTCCCCTCTTCCTCCTCTCTCTCCCTGTCCTCTCCTCCTCCCCTCTCTTCCTCCTCCTCCCTCTCTTACCCCCCTCTCCCTTGATGACTTTATCCAAACTCAAGTTCGCGGAAACTACTACTCATCTCAACCAGAGAGAGAGAGAGAGAGAGAGAGAGAGAGAGAAAGAGTGAGAGTGAGAGAGAGAATCCAGAGCGATAAAAGATCTCCCTATCAATATAATCTTGAGTGGAGCGGCCAACATAATAGCATCCTCCTCCCACTTCCTTCTGTGCTCTGTGTGTCTTGGGTCTTATAATGCTGCGTGTGTGTGTGTGTTGGCTGTTTCCTGTTCTTTGATGTGTGCTATTAAGGGGGGTCACCTGCTTTTTTCTCTATTTTTCTCTCTTTCTCTGGCTTGTATCCATTCGACCCCATTCAGCCTACTGTTTTAAGACGTTTATCCCCATTCAGGTGTCGATGTCTTCCTGGCGAACGATAGAAGCCAGCATTGTATGGAGAAATCCGGCTTCGCCGGAGACATTATTATATCGAAAATGTACAAATTTAGCCTGTTGTCAAAATATGTTTAAAAAATATGCAGGCTTGCTACCGCTCGCCAGGAAAAAATCGACACCTGGATGGGGATAAACGTCTTAAAACAGTAGACTGAATGGGGCCGAATGAATACAACCCAGGGAGAGAGAGAAAAAACGATGTAGGCCCCCTTAAGGGGAGCTTTTTATTTTTTCGGCACCCTCTTCTCCCTTACGGTTGCAAGGCACAGAAAAAAAGACATAACAGAGGAACAAAGAAGAGTAAAATAGTGTAATGTTTAGATGGCCGGCCTTGTTTTATTCCCCATGTTTTGTTTGGTTTTAGTCAGCCGTCTACCATATAATCTTGCAGTGTCTCCTACTTCCTTACTACGGGCTGGCTTATTATGTCAACACACACCTCTTTCTATCAGCCTTCTTGATTGTCTTATTACCCCCCCCCCCTCCTCCTCCTCCTCCTTTAGGTGTCGATTTTTTTCCCGGCGAGCGTTAGCGAGCCTGTAATTTTGAAAGGAAACGGACTTCAGCCGGGAAATCTTTCTACCGAAAAATTTACAAATTTATCTCGAAAGGGAGTCTAGGGGGTGCCTTAACCTCACCCCCCCCCCCCCCCCCTCTGACAACCCCCTATTCTGCCTTAATTTTCACCCCCCCCATTGTCTGTGTGGTCAGTGGAGCTAGGTAAGACTGTAAAGCAACACCTATCCCTTTCTTCCCGTTTGTTTTTTCTGTTTGTCTCTTGTTTCTCTTATCTAATCGTTTTGGTTCATTTTGTTTTTTCTCTTAGTGATGCTGTAGTTATGTTTGTTTTTACATATTTAGTTTACCTCTCTCTCTCTCTCTCTCTCTCTCTCTCTCTCTCTCTCTCTCTCTCTCTCTCTCTCTCTCTCTCTCTCTCTCTCTCTCTCTCTCTCTCTCAGACTGGCGCCAGAGGTTCGAGTGACGTCATAACCCCCTCCCCCTCCCCTCCCACAATCCTCTTCATCTCTTTCATTTCCTCCCCCCTCCCCCCTCCATTCTTATCTCCGCAGTCTCTCTCTCTCTCTCTCTCTCTCTCTCTCTCTCTCTCTCTCTCTCTCTCTCTCTCTCTCTCTCTCTCTCTCTCTCTCTCTCTCTCTCTCTCTCTCTCTCTCTCTCTCTGATTTAGGCAAATTTCCCTATTTCCAATTGACTGACCAATCCATATTTTAGTAGATAGACTTATAGATAAACTTATAGATACATAGATAGATAAATAAATTAAACTCGGCAGATAGATAGACTGACTAATATAAGTTATAGATATTTATTTGATAGGGATGCAGGGAAGAAGGGGTCTGCCTCGTGTGGGTCAATAGGCCTTCTTCAGATTTCAATTTGTCTTAAGTTCATTTGATCTTACAGGTGTTAGATTTAATAATAATAATATATATTTATATAATATATATATATAGAGAGATTGGGAGTGGGGGGGGGGGAACGACAAATAACAATAACAGATATGACCTTCACATTTAAAAGCAACCCACAGTCTGAACTCTGTGTGTGTGTGTGTGTGTGCGCGCACGCGCTTGTATGTGCATTGGTTCTGTGTGTGTGTGAGAGAGAGAGAGAGTGTGGGTGTGTTTGAATGCGTGTATGTATGTATATGTTTGTGTGTGTGTATGTATGTATGTGTGTGGGTGGGTGTGTGTGTGGGTGGGTGTGTGTGTGGGTGTGTTTGAATGTATGTATGTGTGTGTGTGTGTGTGTGTGTGTGTATGCATGTGTGTGTATGTATGCATGTGGGTGTGTGTAGGTGTGTGTGTGTTGCTTTGTTCTTGTTCTCTCCAGATGATATTATTCCTATAGTCATATGGCTTAATATTTCTTCTATTAATAGAAAACACATATATTCTTCTATTAATGGAAAACACATATATCTTCTATTAATGGAAAAACACATATATTCTTCTATTAATGGAAAACACATATATTCTTCTATTAATGGAAAACACATATATTCTTCTATTAATGGAAAACACATATATTCTTCTATTAATGGAAAACACATATATTCTTCTATTAATGGAAAACACATATTCTTCTAATAGAAAACACATATATTCTTCTATTAATGGAAAACACATATATTCTTCTATTAATGGAAAACACATATATTCTTCTATTAATAGAAAACACATATATTCTTCTATTAATGGAAAACATATTCTTCTATTAATGGAAAACATATTCTTCTATTAATGGAAAATAATATATTCTTCTATTAATGGAAAACACATATATTCTTCTATTAATGGAAAACACATATTCTTCTATTAATGGAAAACACATATATTCTTCTATTAATGGAAAACACATATATTCTTCTATTAATGGAAAACACATATATTCTTCTATTAATGGAAAACACATATATTCTTCTATTAATGGAAAACACATAATTATATTTGCTCAACTCATAATATACTATCTATCCGGGGAGGGGGG
>CM064492.1:53985099-53990099 GCA_032716605.1 Paralithodes platypus
ACCACTACCACCACCAACAGCACCATCACCACCACCAACAACAACAACACCATCACCACCACCACTCTCACTTCCACCACCACCACCACCACCACTACTCTCACTTCCACCACCACCACCACCACCACCAACAACAACAGCACTCAACTTTCCCTTCATAATTGCTAAGGGGCACAGGGCCTTAGGTGGGGCTTGGGTTTCCCGGGCGTTTCCGCACCCTCCTCAGCTCCCCGCCATGGCGTGGCTTCGGTCACCCGGGCACGAAATTCTTTTTAGCCGGCGTTTCCGGCAAACCGGACACACGGCACCACTGTACACTCAGAAGTTTGGCAGAACTGCCCCACCATAATTTTATTATATTAGATTAACCTAACCTAACTTAACCTAACCTAACTTAATAGCATGTCTCCTCGTAGCTCAGTTGGTAAAGGTCTGACCACATACCCAAGAAAGACTGTGTTCGATCCCACTCACATCTGGTGTATTTTATATTTTTATATTGTTATTTTAGTTATATAAAATTAGGTTAGATTAGGTTAAGTTAGGTTAGGTTAAGTTAAGTTAGGTTAAGTTAAGTTAGGTTAGGTTAACGGTTTGAAGGCTATATTTAAACGCGGTTGAGTCTCTCTCTCTCTCCTCTCTCTCTCTCTCTCTCTCTCTCTCTCTCTCTCTCTCTCTCTCTCTCTCTCTCTCTCTCTCTCTCTCTCTCTCTCTCTCTCTCTCTCTCTCTCTCTCTCTCTCTACCACCACCAACAGCACCATCACCACCACCAACAACAACAACACCATCACCACCACCACTCTCACTTCCACCACCACCACCACCACCACTACTCTCACTTCCACCACCACCACCACCACCACCACCACCAACAACAACAGCACTCAACTTTCCCTTCATAATTGCTAAGGGGCACAGGGCCTTAGGTGGGGCTTGGGTTTCCCGGGCGTTTCCGCACCCTCCTCAGCTCCCCGCCATGGCGTGGCTTCGGTCACCCGGGCACGAAATTCTTTTTAGCCGGCGTTTCCGGCAAACCGGACACACGGCACCACTGTACACTCAGAAGTTTGGCAGCACTGCCCCACCATAATTTTATTATATTAGATTAACCTAACCTAACTTAACCTAACCTAACTTAATAGCATGTCTCCTCGTAGCTCAGTTGGTAAAGGTCTGACCACATACCCAAGAAAGACTGTGTTCGATCCCACTCACATCTGGTGTATTTTATATTTTTATTTTGTTATTTTAGTTATATAAAATTAGGTTAGATTAGGTTAAGTTAGGTTAAGTTAAGTTAGGTTAGGTTAGGTTAACGGTTTGAAGGCTATATTTAAACGCGGTTGAGTCTCTCTCTCTCTCTCTCTCCTCTCTCTCTCTCTCTCTCTCTCTCTCTCTCTCTCTCTCTCTCTCTCTCCGTTTATGGTGGGGCAGTGCACGGTGCCAAACTTCTGAGTGTACAGTGGTGCCAAGTGTCCGGTTTGCCGGAAACGCAGGCTAAAAGAATTTCGCCACCCGGGCTTCATTAGTGGTGAGCAGGAAGGGTTTTGTGGGGGCGCTTGTTTATGGCCTTGGCCTTGCTCGAGACGTTGGGGCTGTTCGGCTAGACAGCCTGGGGAACAGCAACAACAACAGCACCATCAACACCACCACTACCACCACCCACCACCAACAACACCATCACCACCACCAACACAACCACCACTCTCACTATCACCGCTACCATCACCCTCCCCACCACCACCAATACCACCACCACCACCCCTACCATCACCACCAATACCACCACCACCACCATCAGCACTACCACCACCACCATCAGCACTACCACCACCACTCTCACCAATACCTCCACATGCGTTACAGTTCAACCATTGTTTCCACTATTTTTGTATATTTTTATATATATATATTTTTTTTTTTCAATATAGACATCCGAGCAGCCCCATTTTATATTTGCAGTACAGAAAGCGCTTATGATGTATACACACGCACTGAGAGAGAGAGAGAGAGAGAGAGAGAGAGAGAGAGAGAGAGAGAGAGACAGAGAGAAAGAAAAAAAACAAAAATCCACCCTTAGCGATCCCTTCAAATCTTCCTTTGCATATAAATGAACCCTCGGAATAACACAGATCCTTCGTAAACTACAAAACACCGTCGAAGTATAGCCAGCATCAAGGGTAATAAGGGCAACATCATCATCGTGCTGAAGGGGTTAACATTGAAGGGAATATATGACACACCTATTCAGCTCCTTGGCTAATAACCCCTTTGGCCCCACCACTGCCCCTTTAATAGTTGTAGTTGGCGTATGAATGACTTTTCTCTAATGTATATTAAGGGGGTACTGCTTGGTTTTTGGTCTATATATGTACGGTATATATTTTATATATATTTTTTTTAGTTTCCTCGCTAGACCTCCATCAAGCTTTAAAAAAAACACCCCCAAGACCCCCCCCCCCCCCTTCAAGATAAATTTGTAAATTTTTCGGTAGAAAAATGTCCCGGTCGAAGGCCGGTTTCTCTTAAAATTACAGACTCGCTATCGCTCGCCAGGAAAAAAATCGACACATAAAAAGGCACGAAAGGTCTTGAAATTGACAACGAAATGGGGCGAAAGGTATTAAAATCGCCAAACTAATGGACAGAACGTCTTTAAATCTCAAAACGATCATGCTAAACACGAGGGAGGAGGTCCATAAAAAACGAGAAGTACCCCCTTAATGAATGAAAAATGATCGCTTCGTTCGGTAGGCTATGATATGGGATAGTGTTTTGAGAGAGCGTAATGGGAGAGTTTGGGGATTGTCAGATGAATAGATTATATATTAAAGAGAGAGAGAGAGAGAGTTTGGGGATTGTCAGATGAATAGATTATATATTAAAGAGAGAGAGAGAGAGAGTTTGGGGATTGTGAGATGAATAGATTATATATTAAGATCTATATCTAAAGAGAGAGAGAGAGAGAGAGAGTTTGGGGATTGTCAGATGAATAGATTATATATTAAAGAGAGAGAGAGAGAGTTTGGGGATTGTCAGATGAATAGATTATATATTAAAGAGAGAGAGAGAGAGAGAGAGTTTGGGGATTGTCAGATTCATAATAGATTATATATTAACGAGAGAGAGAGAGAGTTTGGGGATTGTCAGATGAATAGATTATATATTAAAGAGAGAGGAGAGAGAGTTTGGGGATTGTCAGATGAATAGATTATATATTAACGAGAGAGAGAGAGGAGAGAGAGCGGTTTGGGGATGTGAGATGAATAGATATATATTAAAGAGAGAGAGAGAGAGAGAGAGTTTGGGGATTGTGAGATGAATAGATTATATATTAAAGAGAGAGAGAGAGAGAGAGTTTGGGGATTGTGAGATGAATAGATTATATATTTAAGAGAGAGAGAGAGAGAGAGAGTTTGGGGATTGTGAGATGAATAGATTATATATTAAAGAGAGAGAGAGAGAGAGAGTTTGGGGATTGTGAGATGAATAGATTATATATTAAAGAGAGAGAGAGAGAGTTTGGGGATTGTGAGATGAATAGATTATATATTAAAAAGAGAGAGAGAGAGAGTGAGTTTGGGGATTGTGAGATGAATAGATTATATATTTAAGAGAGAGAGAGAGAGAGAGTTTGGGGATTGTGAGATGAATAGATTATATATTAAAGAGAGAGAGAGAGAGAGTTTGGGGATTGTGAGATGAATAGATTATATATTAAAGAGAGAGAGAGAGAGTTTGGGGATTGTGAGATGAATAGATTATATATTAAAGAGAGAGAGAGAGAGAGAGAGTTTGGGGATTGTGAGATGAATAGATTATATATTAAAGAGAGAGAGAGAGAGAGTTTGGGGATTGTGAGATGAATAGATTATATAAAGAGCGAGAGAGAGAGAGAGAGAGAGAGTTTCGGGATTGTGAAATGAATAGATTATATATTAAAGAGAGAGAGAGAGAGAGTTTGGGGATTGTGATATGAATAGATTATATATTAAAGAGAGAGAGAGAGAGAGAGAGAGAGTTTGGGGATTGTGAGATGAATAGATTATATATTAAAGAGAGAGAGAGAGAGAGAGTTTGGGGATTGGAGTTGAAGATAGAAATATATTAAAGAGAGGAGAGAGAGAGAGTTTGGGGATTGGAGATGAATAGATCAATATTAAAGA
Organism: Paralithodes platypus; assembly: GCA_032716605.1. Taxonomy (NCBI): domain Eukaryota; kingdom Metazoa; phylum Arthropoda; class Malacostraca; order Decapoda; family Lithodidae; genus Paralithodes; species Paralithodes platypus. The sequence goes on from CM064492.1 coordinate 53,989,267, forward strand.
GGAGGAGAGAGAGAGAGAGAGAGTTTGGGGATTGTGAGATGAATAGATTATATATTAAAGAGAGAGAGAGAGAGAGAGAGAGAGAGAGAGATTTGCGTAGATACACTGACCATATAGACTTACGATCCAAGTTAGGTGGTCAGGGCTAAATTCTAATAGAGATAGCAAAACTGCCCCAGTACGGAAACGAAAAAAAAAAAATATATATAATATACCAGAAGAGAGAGAGAGAGAGAGAGAGAGAGAGAGAGAGAGAGAGAGAGAGAGAGAGAGAGAGAGAGAGAGAGAAATAATGTGTTTGTGTGTATTAAAGAGAGATATGGAGAGAGTGTTTTTGTGTAAGAGAGAGAGAGAGAGAATGTGTTTGTGTGTATGAAAGAGAGAGGATGTGTGTGTGTGTAATAAAGAGAGGTATAGAGAGACTGTGTGTATGAAAGAGAGAGGATGTGTTTGTGTGTATGAAAGAGAGAGGATGTGTTTGTGTGTAATAAAGAGAGGTATAGAGACTGTTTGTGTGTATGAAAGAGAGAGGATGTGTTTGTGTGTATTAAAGAGAGGTATAGAGAGACTGTGTGTATGAAAGAGAGAGGATGTGTTTGTGTGTATTAAAGAGAGGTATAGAGAGACTGTGTGTATGAAAGAGAGAGGATGTGTTTGTGTGTATGAAAGAGAGAGACTGTTTGTGTGTATGAAAGAGAGAGGATGTGTTTGTGTGTATTAAAGAGAGAGACTGTTTGTGTGTATGAAAGAGAGAGGATGTGTTTGTGTGTATTAAAGAGAGGTATAGAGAGACTGTGTTTGTGTATGAAAGAGAGAGACTGTGTTTGTGTGTA
>CM064492.1:53995099-54000099 GCA_032716605.1 Paralithodes platypus
ACTCTTCCCAAATAGTAGAAATATTAGCTCGATTACTCTAGTCGTTTCTTAGATTTAGAGGTTAGTGGCCAAGATTTCTGGCCAATATATAATGAATTGACTATAGATATTAATTGACTATAGATATTAATTGACTATAGATATTAATTGACTATAGATATTAATTGACTATAGATATTAATTGACTATAGATATTAATTGACTATAGATATTAATTGACTATAGATATTAATTGACTATAGATATTAATTGACTATAGATATTAATTGACTATAGATATTAATTATGGTCATTAAGGGGGGATGTCCACTTGAGATATTTTTTTCTGGCCCTCTTTCTCCCTCAGGTTTAGCCCCATTGCTTTTGATATTATAAAACGTTTGCCCCATTAGTATAGCGATTTTAAGAACTTTCACCCCATATTAAGACCTTTCGTGCAATTCAGGTGTCGAATTTATCCTGGCGAGCGATAGCGAGCCTGTAATTTAAGAGGAACCGGCCTTCGGCCGGGACATTTTTCTACCGAAAAATTTACAAATTTATCTTGAAAGGGAGTCAAGGGGGTGTAATTTCAAGCTTGATGGAGGTCTAGGAAACACACTAAAAACCTCCCCTTAACCTCATATATACCGGCGATGTTGTTGTGGTTTGTGTTTTATGTGCAGCTGCATTTAGACGATTTTAGGAAGCTTAGGAAGGATATATGGTAGCTAAATGGAGTAATTGAGATAGTCTGTAGCCATTTAATTGGTAGACGTCCTTCCTCAGCTGAATAAAATCGTTGAATAGTTGCCATAATATGATGAAAAGGATGCCGCCGGGACTGGATGGGTTAAGGGGAGATCTCCACTTGAGGGATTTTTTTCTTGACCCCTTTCTCCCTCATGTTTAGTCCCATTGCTTTTGATATTATAAAACGTTTGCCCCATTAGTTTAGCGATTTTAAGAACTTTCACCCCATATTAAGACCTTTCGTGCCATTCAGGTGTCGATTTTATCCTGGCGAGCGATAGCGAGCCTGTAATTTAAGAGGAACCGGCCTTTGGCCGGGACATTTTTCTACCGAAAAATGTACAAATTTATCTTGAAAGGGGGTCAAGGGGGTGACATTTTTAGATTGCTGGAGGACTAGGAAACAAACTAGAAACCTCCCCTTAAAAAAGTGGGACGTATCCATCCCGACTTCACATCAATACTGGTAACTAGAGCTGTCAACACGTATAGAACAGACTGTGTGCCCTGTAAGGGGAGGCAGACCGTTTTTCTGGACCCCCTTCTCCCTAATGTTTAGCCCCATTAGTTTTGAGATTATAAGACGTTCGGCCCATTAGTTTGGCGATTTTAACACCTTTCGCCCCATTTCGTTGTCAATTTTAAGACCTTTTGTGCCATTTAGGTGTCGATTTTGTCCTGGCAAGCGATAGCGAGCCTGCAATTTTAAGAGGATTCGGCCGGGATATTTTTCTACCGAAAAATTTACAAATTTATCTTGAAGGGGGTTCTATTTTTTTTTTTTTTTTCTAAGCTTGATTTAGGTCTAGGGAGGAAACTAAAAAATATATATAAATAAATGAATTAATAGAGCAAACAAACGTCCAGTCTCCCCTTAACCCCCTACAGTACCGGTGACGTCCTATTCTTTACATTCTGGCTGCTATTGGATCATTTTATTTAGCTTAGGAAGGACATCTACCCGTTAAAAGGCTACAGACTATCCCAATTCAGCCTTTTATAGCTAACATAATATATCCTTCCTAAGCTTCATAAAATCGTCTGAATGCAGCTGCAATGAAAACAAAAAGACGTCACCGGTACAATAGGGGTTAAGTAGCATCATCACTACAACCACCACCACTATCACCACCACCATCACTATCACCACCATCACCACCACCACCACTATCACCACCACCACCACTAGCACCATCTTCATAACCACCGCTATCACTGTCACTATTAACACCCCTATCACCATCATCACCACCACCACCATCACCACCACTACCACCATCACCACTATCACCACCACCACCACTAGCACCATCACCATAACCACCGCTATCACTGTCACTATTAACACCGATATCACTATCATCACCACCATCACCACTATTACCACCACCACTATCACCACCACCACCATCACCACCACCACCACCACCACCACTAGCACCATCACCATAACCACCGCTATCACTGTCACTATTAACACTCCTATCACCATCATCACCACCACCACTATCACTACCACCATCACCACCACCACCACTATCACTACCACCATCACCACTATCACCACCACCATCACCACCACCACTATCACTACCACCATCACCACCACCACTATCACCACCACTATCACCACCACCACTATCACCACCACCATCACCACTATCACTACCACCATCACCACCACCACCACTATCACCACCACCACCACTAGCACCATCACCATAACCACCGCTATCACTGTCACTATTAACACTCCTATCACCATCATCACCACCACCACTATCACTACCACCATCACCACCACCACCACTATCACTATCACTACCACCATCACCACTATCACCACCACCACCACTAGCACCATCACCATAACCACCGCTATCACTGTCACTATTAACACCGATATCACTATCATCACCACCACCACCACTATCACCACCACCACCCCTAGCACCATCACCATAACCACCGCTATCACTGTCACTATTAACACCCCTATCACCATCATCACCACTATCACTAACACCATCACCACCACCACCACCACCACCGCTAGCACCATCACCATAACCACCGCTATCACTGTCACTATTAACACCCCTATCACCATCATCACCACCACGACTATCACTACCACCATCACCACCACTATCACCACCACCACCACCACTATCACCACCACCACCACTAGCACCATCACCATCAACATAACCACTGCTATCACTGTCACTATTAACACCCCTATCACTATCATCACCACCACCACCACCACCACCACCACTATTACCACCACCACCACTATCACCACCACCATCACCACTATCACCACCACCATCACCACTATCACCATCACTATCACCATCACCACCACCATCACCAGCAGCCAGTCATAAGTGTCATTACTGCTTCAGGTCCCACTAACGAAATATGATACTGATAACGAAGAGACGATGTGAGAGAGAGAGAGAGAGAGAGAGAGAATGTGCGTGTGTGTCGATGGTACTAACATGTCTTTATAGAGTGCGTGTTCCTGTGTGTGTGTGTGTGTGCGTGTGTGTGCGCGGATCATTGCATGTGCCACGTTGATTCGCTTTGAAGTATCGTGCACAGTGCGTGTTTTCATATCTTTAGTTTCTGTGTGTGTTGTGTGTGTGTGTGTGTATGTGTGTGTGATATATTTAGTGTTCATTTTATAGATTATGTGTGTGTGTGTGTGTGACGTGATCAGCAGATACGTGATTGGTGGGCCTGGCAGCCAATAGGGTGGCATGTCATGACGGCAGTTCAATTTGTGGGAGAAGACAGTTACATGGGACAGTGAGGTGGGGGAAGGGGGAATAGGAGGTGAGAGAGGGGGTGGTGGGGGGGGGGGGGGTGAGGAGGTACAGTCATGAACCATAATACCTGCACGCCCATTTGAATGTGTATCGAACCCAAGCGAGACAGTCCAATGTTCTGTTATATCCCAGAGGCTTCACAACTTGGCTTTATAGATGCAAAGTTCCAAGTGGGTGTGCAGGTACTATGGTTCGTGACTGTACCTGGTAGGGCGGGTGGTTATATGGGAGGAAAGAAAGGGTACCTGGGATGGTGCTAGGGTGCTATGGGGGGGGGGGGGGGGGGGGGATCAGGAAGAGAGGGTACCTGGGATAGTGCTAGAGAGAGGGGGATGGATACCAGAAAGAGAGGGTACCTGGGATGGAGCTAGAGGGAGGGGGATGGATACCAGAAAGAGAGGGTACCTGGGATAGTGCTAGAGGGAGGGGGAGAGATACCAGAAAGAGAGGGTACCTGGGATGGAGCTAGAGGGAGGGTGAGGGATACCAGAAAGAGAGGGTACCTGGGATGGAGCTAGAGGGAGGGGGATGGATACCAGAAAGAGAGGGTACCTGGGATAGTGCTAGAGGGAGGGGGAGGGATACCAGAAAGAGAGGGTACCTGGGATGGAGCTAGAGGGAGGGTGAGGGATACCAGAAAGAGAGGGTACCTGGGATGGAGCTAGAGGGAGGGGGAGAGATACCAGAAAGAGAGGGTACCTGGGATGGAGCTAGAGGGAGGGTGAGGGATACCAGAAAGAGAGGGTACCTGGGATGGAGTTAGAGGGAGGGTGAGGGATACCAGAAAGAGAGGGTACCTGGGATAGTGCTAGAGGGAGGGGGAGAGATACCAGAAAGAGAGGGTACCTGGGATAGTGCTAGACAGAGGGGGATGGATACCAGAAAGAGAGGGTACCTGGGATGGAGCTAGAGGGAGGGTGAGAGATACCAGAAAGAGACGGTACCTGGGATAGTGCTAGAGGGAGGGTGAGAGATACCAGAAAGAGAGGGTACCTGGGATAGTGCTAGAGAGAGGGGGATGGATACCAGAAAGAGAGGGTACCTGGGATGGAGCTAGAGGGAGGGGGAGAGATACCAGAAAGAGAGGGTACCTGGGATAGTGCTAGAGAGAGGGGGATGGATACCAGAAAGAGAGGGTACCTGGGATAGTGCTAGAGGGAGGGGGAGAGATACCAGAAAGAGAGGGTACCTGGGGTAGTGCTAGAGAGAGGGGGATGGATACCATAAAGAGAGGGTACCTGGGATAGTGCTAGAGGGAGGGGGAGAGATACCACAAAGAGAGGGTACCTGGGATGGAGCTAGAGGGAGGGGGAGGGATACCAGAAAGAGAGAGTACCTGGGATGGAGCTAGAGGGAGGGTGAGGGATACCAGAAAGAGTGGGTACCTGGGATGGAGCTAGAGGGAGGGTAAGGGATACCAGAAAGAGAGAG
>CM064492.1:54005099-54010030 GCA_032716605.1 Paralithodes platypus
TAAAATATATATAATATATAATATATAATATATAATATATAAATATATAATATATAATATATAAATATATAATATATAATATATAATATATAGGCTAAATATCTATAATATACAGTATATAATGTTATATATATTGTCAGTGTTTTCGTTGGACCAGTAACGTATGCAGATTATTGTACACTCGGATGCCATAGTCTCTAGCCCACTCATAAGAAGTCCCTGTTTTGTTTATGCAATTTTGACGATCTGGATTGATAATTGGATAGAACTTGCTTTTATGTAAGTTAAGTACCGATATATAGTGTTGTAGTTGGTGCATACAATAATATATTCATTATTTATATAAGTTAAGTACCGGTATATAGTGTTGTAGTTGGTGCATACAATAATATATTCATTATTTATATAAGTTAAGTACCTGTATATAGTGTTGTAGTTGGTGCATACAATAATATATTCATTATTTATATAAGTTAAGTACCGGTATATAGTGTTGTAGTTGGTGCATACAATAATATATTCATTATTTATATAAGTTAAGTACCTGTATATAGTGTTGTAGTTGGTGCATACAATAATATATTCATTATTTATATAAGTTAAGTACCGGTATATAGTGTTGTAGTTGGTGCATACAATAATATATTCATTATTTATATAAGTTAAGTACCGGTATAGTGTTGTAGTTGGTGCATACAATAATATATTCATTATTTATAAGTTAAGTACCGGTATATAGTGTTGTAGTTGGTGCATACAATAATATATTCATTATTTATATAAGTTAAGTACCGGTATATAGTGTTGCAGTTGGTGCATACAATAATATATTCATTATTTATATAAGTTAAGTACCGGTATATAGTGTTGTAGTTGGTGCATACAATAATATATTCATTATTTATATTAGTTAAGTACCGGTATATAGTGTTGTAGTTGGTGCATACAATATATTCATTATTTATATTAGTTAAGTACCGGTATATAGTGTTGCAGTTGGTGCATACAATAATATATTCATTATTTATATTAGTTAAGTACCGGTATATAGTGTTGTTGTTGGTGCATACAATTATATATTCATTATTTATATAAGTTAAGTACCGGTATATAGTGTTGTAGTTGGTGCATACAATAATATATTCATTATTTCGTTTCCAGAGATATAATTTCATAATTAGAAATAGGTAAAATCCATGAATAGTTATGAGTGAGCTAGAGACTATGGCATTCGAGTGTACAGTTGCCCAAATAAGTTAAAACTCGGCACCAAGTATATTTCGATCAATAATTAATTGGTATCAAGACTAGCCTATCTAAGCATCAAATCATAGTTTCGAGTGAAATATAAAAACATGTTCCTATCTTTACACACCCTATTCAACATCTGACAGACATTAATACAGCACACAGCGAGCAAAACTTAACGATAGCGGCGACAAAACTTATTTGACCAACCGTACAAGCGTCTGCAAAAGTAACTGGTACGCTATAATTTATTATGTTCTATCCAACAACAAACTCTACTCCTAAAATCGATTAATGAAATATTACAAACACATGTGGCAGTCCGTGGATTCGAACCCAGGACGCTCACACCGAATATCAACATCTTATGCATTGCACCACGAAGGCAATTAAAGAATGGTGGACACTGCCTACGATTTATTATGCAACTTCGAATCCTGCATATCAATCTAAGCATGTACACACATCCCAACTGCAACTCTCGTAGGCTATGCATATGTGAATGGAATATGATAAACTTGAGACTGTGAACGTTGATTGATGGAAAACACTGACTTGGGTACTGTATGATTTATGAGGACGTTTCAAAACATTTCGTTAACGAGTCAGAATTTCTTATTGATATTTGTATCACCTTTTAGTGCGGGGCTATGTCTAAAATTACTGGTTAAGGGGACACTAGCTATTTTTTGGGTCAATTAATTAATATATTCATTTATGTTTTAGTGTTCTCACTAGACCTCAATTAAGCTTAAAATACACCCCCTAGACCCCACTTCAAGATAAGTTTGTACATTTTTCGGTAGAAAAAAATTCCAGCCGAAGGCCGAGTCCTCTTATAATTACAGGCTCGCTACCGCTCGCCAGGAAAAAATCGACACCTAAATGGCATGCAAAGTCATAAAATTGACAACGAAATGGGGTGAAAGGTGTTAAAATCGTCAAACTAATGGGTCGAACGTCATAAAATCTGAAAACTAAGGGGCTAAGCATGAAGGAGAAGGGGGACCAGAAAAGCGACCCACCTCCCTATAAATAGAACAAATAGCCCTCTAAGACTGAAGGTAAATAAGGAAACAGTAGCCCATAGCAGTTAGACAAAGGAGTGAGAGGAAACAGTAGCCCATAGCAGTTAGACAAAGGAGTGAGAGGTGTAACTGATCAAGTGTGTATGGGTGGTGACAGCTTCCCCCCCTCTCTCTCTTTGTTTTCTCTCTCTCTCTCTCTCTCTCTCTCTCTCTCTCTCTCTCTCTCTCTCTCTCTCTCTCTCTCTCTCTCTCTCTCTCTCTCTCTCTCTCTCTCTCTCTCTATCTATCTATCTATCTATCTATCTATCTATCTATCTATCTTTCTCTTAAAAACATAGTACAAATACAAAATATTAAGGTAAACATACATCAGTACATCTATCTCGTTCACGCACTCTCTCACTGTCGCTCACACAGACACTTTCTTTCTCTCTCTCTCTATCTATCTATCTATCTATCTATCTATCTATCTATCTCTATCTTTCTCTTAAAAACATAGTACAAATACAAAATATTAAGGTAAACATACATCAGTACATCTATCTCGTTCACGCACTCTCTCACTGTCGCTCACACACACTCTTTCTCTCTCTCTCTCTCTCTATCTATCTATCTATCTATCTATCTATATCTATCTTTCTCTATCTTTCTCTTAAAAACATAGTACAAATACAAAATATTAAGGTAAACATACATCAGTACATCTATCTCGTTCACGCACTCTCTCACTGTCGCTCACACAGACACTTTCTCTCTCTCTCTCTCTCTCTCTCTCTCTCTCTCTCTCTATCTATCTATCTATCTATATCTATCTATCTATCTATCTCTATCTTTCTCTAGAAAACATAGTACAAATACAAAATATTAAGGTAAACATACATCAGTACATCTATCTCGTTCACGCACTCTCTCACTGTCGCTCACACAGACACTTTCTCTCTCTCTCTCTCTCTCTCTATATATATATATATCTATCTATCTATCTATCTATCTATCTCTATCTTTCTCTAGAAAACATAGTACAAATACAAAATATTAAGGTAAACATACATCAGTACATCTATCTCGTTCACGCACTCTCTCACTGTCGCTCACACACACTCTTTCTCTCTCTCTCTCTCTCTCTCTCTCTCTCTCTCTCGCACTCTCTCTCGCTATCGAGCTATCTATCTCTATCTATCTAAAGGACTATATCAGTATCTTATCTTCTATCTATCCATCTCTATCTATATTATCGATCTATCATCGTATCTATCTCTATCTATCTATCTATATATCTATCTATCTATCTATCTATCTATCTATCTATCTATCTCTATCTTTCTCTAGAAAACATAGTACAAATACAAAATATTAAGGTAAACATACATCAGTACATCTATCTCGTTCACGCACTCTCTCACTGTCGCTCACACACACTCTTTCTCTCTCTCTCTCTCTCTCTCTCTCTCTCTCTCTCTCTCTCTCTCTCTCTCTCTCTCTCTCTCTGTCTCTCTCTCTCTCTCTCTCTCGCTCTCTCTCTCTCTCTCTCTCTCTCTCTGTCACGGATTTTAAGGGATCACGGAAGACGAGGGAGATGATCTGAGATTTGGAGAGAGAGAGAGAGAGAGAGAGAGATTAAGCCTTCCAATCTTCTCGTATACCCATATTAACTTTTTTCATCCTGCTGCTGTTCTTTCTATCTATCCTTCTTTCCATCTATCCTTCTTTCCATCTATCCTTCTTTCTCTTTCCCTTCTACCCTCCCTCCTTCCTTCCATCCTTACCTCCATCCCTCCTTCCTTCCTTCCTTCCATCCTTCCCTCCCTCCCTCTTTCCTTCCTTCCATCCTTCCCTTCCTCCCACCTTACTTCCCTCCATCCTTCCTTTCATCCCTTCCTCCCTTCCTCCCTCGTTCCTTCCTTCCATATTTCCCTCATTCCTTCCTTCCTTCAATCCCACTCCCTTCCTTCCTTCCTTCAATTCTTCCTTCCTTCCTTCCTTCAATTCTTCCTTCCTTCCTTCCTTCAATTCCTCCTTCCTTCAATTCCTCCCTCCTTCCTTCCATCCCTACCTCTCTCCTTCCCTCCCTCCCTACTCTCTTATTACCTCATCCCTCCGTTCATGCCTGATCCTCCATCCCTCCATCCATCATTCCTGCCCGAACTCTCCTTCCTTCCTTCCATCCCTCCCTCTCTCCTTCAATCCTTCCCTCCTTCCTTCCTTCCCTCTTCCAAACCTTTCCTTTCTTTCTAGCTTTCTTTAATATGTTAAGTTTTCCGCTATGCCTTTCTTTCTTTTTCTTTATTTTCGTTCTTACCTACTTCCCTGTCTGTTATGTTATTATTGGTTCATCCATTATATTACGTTTACTGGGCCATTCCTTTATGTTATTATTGGTTCATCCATTATATTACGTTTACTGGGCCATTCCTTTATGTTATTATTGGTTCATCCATTATATTACGTTTACTGGGCCATTCCTTTATGTTATTATTGGTGTTCATCCATCTATTACGTTACTGGGCCATTCCTTTATGTTATTATTGGTTCATCCATTATATTACGTTTACTGGGCCATTCCTTTATGTTATTATTGGTTCATCCATTATATTACGTTTACTGGGCCATTCCTTTATGTTATTATTGGTTCATCCATTATATTACGTTTACTGG
>CM064492.1:54010130-54017630 GCA_032716605.1 Paralithodes platypus
AGAAATGGCGGACTAAGGAATTGTAAAGGGTTAGGATTACGTCTTTTGGATTTGGCTCAAATGATCCTGCCTATAACGACAATTATTTTGTTTGCCTTCTGTAACAACTTCTGAACATTGTTGACTCGGTGTTTAGGGTACTCGATATTGTTACTCGCCCAGATCGGTTTCTCTGTTTACATTCTTAAGCTGAGTGCCATTCCTCGCATAGTTTGCTTTCTCCAACTTAGGGTTCCGATATTCTAGTACTTTACATTTATCCGCATTGAAACTCATTTGCCAAATTGGGCCCCACATGTGACAATTTATCTAGATTGTTTTGCATATCGGTCAACTTGATCTTTGGATAGTACGCTATTTGCAATTTTTGTATCGTTCAGCAAATTTTGAGATTTGTTACAGGTTAGACCCTCATCTATGTCGTTGATGTAAATTAGAAAGAGAATTGGTCCTAGTACCGATCCCTGGGGTAACCCCCGCTACGTACATTGGTCCATTTATATGCCATACCGTTTATGACTACGCTTTGCTTTTCTGTCGCTGAGGCCAATTTTCTAGCCATTTCAACACACTGTCTTGTATTCCATGCCTCTTTTAGTTTTAGCAGAAGCGTTGTTGTGGGGAACTTTGTCAATGGCCTTTTGCAAATCAAGGTATATAATATCTACAGACTTTACTCTCATCGTAGAGGTTGAGGATATCGTGGAAGAAGTCTAAGAGGTTTGTTAAACCAGAACGTTTTTTATAACGAAATCCGTGGTTGAGTCACTTTAAGTATGTTTTTTCCTCTAAGTGAGTTAACGATTCTGTCTCTTATGACCGTTTCTAGTCATTTTACCTACCACCGAGGTTAAGCTAATTGGACGATAGTTATTCTGGGTAGGGAGTTGCTGCCTTTTTTTGAATATCGGTGTTACGTTGGCTAGCTTCCACTGATCAGCAATAGTTCCAGACTGCTGATTTATTGAATAGTAATGTCAGTGGTTTGGAGAGCTCACATCCTTAGCTTCCTTTAGAACGCTAGGCAAGATTGTATCAGGTCCAGGCGTGTTATTTACCTTGAGTTTATCTAAACAATTCAATACTTCTCTCTCTGTAACTTGAGATTGCTTATAACATCTGAATTATCAATCCGAATCGCGGCTGGTTGGAGGGATATCACTGAGGTCTTCTGTTGTAATAACTGATGCAAAGAAGGTATTGTGGGCATTACTCATCTGTACTTCGGCTTTGGTGTAGTCGCCATTGTTCATCGACTAACGGTCCAACAGTTGAAGTAACTACTTTTTTCTTTCGGATATAACTATAGAATTCTTTCGGTTTTGTTTTACTTTGATTCGCAATATGTAACTCTAGGGTCCTTTTTACTATGCTTAATTAACTTTTTGGCTTTGCGTCGTAGCTCTACAAATTCCAACCTTCCGTTCTTCGTCATTTTGTGAGGATTTTAATCTATCATTAGCACATTTGTTTTTTAGCAAGCAGGCATTTTAAAATATCTTTATGCCACCATTTGGTCTTATTATTATGGCCTGGACGCCGATTTTTCGATGGTATGCAGTCTTGCACTGCTTTTAGGTAAGTGGTTTCGAATAACTTCCCAGATGTATTTATTACGTTATTGTTAAGTAAAAAGCTGCCGTCGTTTTCTGCCTTTAACATAGCCTACGCTAAGTGTATGAAAGTTTGCTTTCTTGAAATTAGGGACTATTTTCGGATGCTACTATTTGGTTCGTTACTAGTTAAAGTTTCGAAGTGAAAGTTATCATACGAGGGTCTCTGTTACTGAATTCATCACCAACATTCAAATTCTCTATTAATTCTTCTTTTGTTGTAAGTACAAAAAATGTCAAGAACGTTATTACCACGGGTCGGTGTTCGAACAAATTGATAAAGCGAACTCTCTTGCAAGTTCGTATACAAGTCATGTCCGCGTGTGAAGTCGAGTATCGCCCCACTTTGGTCACAGGTAAATTACGGTCGCCAAAAAATACGGTATCTTGTGATTTACTTACAGCTGCAATTTGTTCATACATTTTCTCGGTCAGTTTGCACTGATTGAGCTGAAGGTCTGTATATTAATGCAACTACTATTCTCCTACCTTCATTATTCTTTAATAGCACAAAAGATGTGTCGACGTTCACATGTTGAGGTTTTGACAAGAGGGTCGGGTTAAGACTTTCTTTGATACAAATAAAACGCCACCTCCATTTTTATTATATTCGGCTTTTTCTCAAACATTACATAACCGTGGAAGTGAATACTCTGCTAAAAAGTCTCTCTCTACTGTCTTGAGCCAAGATTCTGTTATACCAATCACATCATAATTTTCAGTAAACACTATTTTCCTCTCAATCTGAAAATTTATTGCGTATGCTACGAGCCGTTTTCATAGAAAACCTTTAAAGTTGCGGTTTTAGAACTCACAGAACGTTTTTTAAATCAAATTTTTTGGTCTGATCGGCTCCACATTTACATTCATGGCTGACCGTCGGTCCCTCGGTCGTTATCCCTGGCGGTTTTGAATTTGGGTCGTGTGGGTTGAGCTTTATCCAAATTCGCGGTTCTTGACAGATTAGCATTTAATTCCTTCGCTGTTTGCCGCCCTGCGCTGTCTTCCGGATCCTCCTTCCTGGTTGTCCTGTGCTGATTTGGATTTCCTTCTCCGAACATCCTTCACCGTATCGTTGAGAAGACGCCCAAAACGTGCCCTGCTCCCACCTGGTTCATATGTACCTCCATCGTCCGAAAACAAATATTCATCGTAGTAATAAATTGTCCCAGGTGTCGACGAATCCCACGTTTTTCCTTCCTGCAGAGGTTTGCTAGACAACGATTTTTGCTGGAGGCTAGATTGTAAAATCGGCTCTCTACACCAAGCCGGGGGACGATTCCTGAGACGATGATCCTTGATGACTTCTCCTTAAACGACTTGATCCGCTGCTTGGTACGTTAAAAGCAAATCTTCCCGACCGTGTTCTCTGTTACAACACGTTGGATCCAACGTGGATGACGTACATTGTATTAGCAGTGGCCAGCTTAGATACTTCGTCAACTTCAGCAACTACGGTCGTCCACCACCACCACCAGTGATACAAAAACGCTTCCTGGTCTTAGGTGCTCTTGGCGCAAAACTCTGGGAGATGACCACGTATCATCGAGTCTCCCCCCGCCCGGACTTCTTCTATTTCCTCCGCTTCGTCATCTGAGCCTGCCAGTATCTGGAAGCGGTTTTGACACTCGGTAATCGGTATAAGCTGTTTGCTCTTTGGGCAAACGTTGTTCCTCACCAACACTGCAGTGGTCTTGATGGGAAGAGAAGTTACTATTTGTTTCTTGAGTAGCGGAACCATCAGATGAAATGGCGTACACCCTATGCAGGCGTTTGAATTGTTTTGGCAGTTGACGTTGGGGCGTTGGTGGCTGCTGGCGTTGCGGTGACCATTGAAGGGTTGTGGTACTCCAACGGTGGGTGTTACAAACTCTTGGAGTGATTCCAGCTTCATGGTGAGGACGTTGATCTTCGCACTTGTAGGCTTCATTCTAATTTAACATTAGATGATAGTGGGAGTGAGAGTGGGATTGGATGAGAGAGGGACGTGAGTGGGAATTAAATAAAGTGTGAGCGAGGGAGCAAGAGGCGGTCGTAAAAGAGAGAGAGTGAGAATGGAATTGCAAGAGACCCGAGAAAGGAGATGGCCGGATTGGACAGGTGGTGCAATACATGCCGTGGGCATCAAGAGTGGCGCGGCAGAGTTGAAATTGACTGATGAAGGGCGTGGTCCTGAAATGATTGGCAATGACAGTGACTCGTTCAAGTGAATGCGACATGCCAGTGCAGACAGTGGAAAGTTGTGGGTGAAGTGAGTGGCAGTGAAAGTGAATGATTACAACGGAAATCAAGCAACAACAGCCCTGTGACCCTTCTAGGCTGCTTGTCCTCCAAACCCGGCGGCTCAAGTGCCCAAACAATGGTTTAAAGTGATAGGGAACATGAAAGGAACTACTTCCCTGGAACTACTGTCCGTGGCAGGATTAGGAAGTTAGTAGGGGACAGATGGTTTAGTAACTGAGGGAGGATAAAATAAAGTTTATTCCTGTACAAACAGCAAGTTCCGCCGCGGTTTTGATGCGAGATATTTGTATCAGAACGAAGTTTAAATGAATCAACGGTGCTGCAGTCTATAACTTCTCGGGAAGCCCATTCCCTAGTGCTTGACAACTCGATTGAGACGAAATTCTTAGAATTTCGAGTGAGTAAAAGATTTACCCTAATTTTGCCACGGTTTCCCCTCGGGTAATTATATTGGTCGATAGTGAAGTACTCACGTACAGTTCATTATTGTCGATGCTTTTGATGCTTTTGAAAACTTGAATTAAGTCGCCTCTTAATCGTGCGCTGGGTTAAAAGGAAATAGATTAAATTCTCTAAGACCGAATCCTCGTATTGTTTGTTCTTTAGGCTAGGTATACTTTTGGTAACTCTATGTTGAACTCGTTCTAGCTTGTCTACATCATTTTGGTAAGACTGGCACCAGGAGTTGCAACGCAGGATTCCAGAAGATGGCGGACTAAGGAATTGTAAAGGGTTAGGAATAACTTCTTTGGATGTATGCCTTCTTCGGTTTTAGGTTACTCGCATATTGCTTACGTCCCCAGATCGGTTTCTCTGTTGACATTCTTAAGCTGAGTGCCATTCATTCGAATAGTTTGCATTTATTCCCATCAATTTTGGGATCAGATATCGTACTACTTTGCATTTATCCGCATTGGGAAACTCAATTTGCCAAATGTTGGGCCCCAACATAAGACAACTTATCCTAGATTGTAGTTGCATATCCCCAACTTGTTCTTTTAGAGAGTACGCAGTATTTGAGAGTGAAAAGTGATATGAGAGCTGACATTGTGAATGAGAATGAAAGGAAGTGATCCTTTTGGAGTGAAAGTGAATCGAGGAATGAAAGTTTACTAGTCGAAAGTGAATGAGAATGAAATGAATGATATGAGAATGGAATTATTATGTTACCCTCCACCAACCGGACTTTACTCCTAAACTCAATTAATGAAATCAACAAATACATGTGGCAGTCCAGGGATTTCGAACCTACTGCTAGGTTTGCTCACAACCCGACATGAATGAGAAATGAAAGTTAATGAGAGTGACAATGTGATATGAGATGAGAAACTCCCCATGATGTGAAAGTGAATGTGAGTGAATTGAATGAGTGAAAGTAAATGAGCAATGAAATTTTAATTTGAGAGTGAAAGTGAATGAGAGGTTTTTGAAAGTGATGAAAGGGTGGTTTAAACTGAGTGAAAGTGACTGAGAGTGAAAGTTAATGAGAGTGGAAAACAATGTGGAATGAGAGTGAAAGTGACTGCGATAGTGCAAAGCTGAATGAGTGAAAGTGAATGGGAGTGAAATTGAATGAGTGAAAGTGATGAGAGATGCAAAATACGTGCAACCGAGACGTTGGAAGGTGTGAAACGTGCAATCGGCCGAGTGAAAGTGATTGTGAGAAATGGAGAGTGAGAGAGCGAGAGAGAGAAGAGAGACGAGAGAAGAGAGAGAGAGAGAGATGGAGACAGATGTGGACAAGGTCATGGCTGCTAAGTGCAAAAAATCGGAAGTTGGGGCAGAATAGAATGGAGAGAAGCGTCAGCTGTGGTACTACGAGTGGAGCTTATGTGGCGGAAGTTTAGTTTCCTATGCCCTAGTGAAATGAAATAACTGATGACAAATGCGTGATGATAACAACTGAGTGGTAAATTAATTAATGATGAACGACTGAGTGGGATTTGGATAATAGAACTGAGTGGGGGATGAACAACTAAGTGGATGATGAACAACTTATGAACAACTGAGTGGATGATGAACAACTGATGAACAACTGAGTGGGTGATGAACAACTGAGTGGGACGTGAACAACTGATGGACTAATGAGTGAGGGAGGTAATTGTGCGTTATTTATTTTTATTTTATTTATTTATTTTTTTGTTTTTGTCTTTGTGTCAAGGGGACAAACACATGGCCCCAAAATGGCAAACGCTATCAAAACCCTCAATAATAATATATGCCGCATTGCATCAATCCTCTTTGTTATAATAAGCTAGTATTTATTAACCCCTTCTGTACCGGTGACGTCCTTTTCGTTACATTCTGGCAACTATTAGATGATTGTATTCAGCTCAAGAAAGGCCTCCAACAATTAACAGGCTTCGAACTATCTCAATTAACCCTTTTTACTGCCACAGATTCTTTTTAATCTGCACAAAATCGTCTAAATATAATTAGAGAGAGAGAGAGAGAGAGAGAGAGAGAGAGAGAGAGAGAGAGAGAGAGAGAGAGAGAGAGAGAGAGAGAGAGAGAGAGAGAGAGAGAGAGAGAGAGAGAGAGAGAGAGAGAGAGAGAGAGAGAGAGAGAGAGAGAGAGAGCGAGAGAGAGAGCGAGAGAGAGAGAGAGAGAGAGAGAGAGAGAGAGAGAGAAGAGAGAGAGAGAGGGGGGGGGGGGGGGGGAGAGAGGCTGGTCCAATTCTCCCTACAGACGGGTGGGGGGTATAGCAGACTGGAAGGCAGCCAAACAAGAGAGGGGGGGGGGGGGGGGAAGTCTGGAAAGGGGGGCAAGGGCACAGTCTACAGTTTATGCAACCTAGTTATTTTGACATGGTTGTTGTTCTTGTTGTTATTATTATTGTTATTATCATTATTATTTACTAATTTCTTCTTTGTTCTCATTACTCTTATTCTTATTTGTTTATGAATATAATTATACACTTTCTATTTTTAACAAGTTATTATTATTATCATGATTATTATTATTATTATTATTATTTCATGTTTAATTTATTATTATTAGCATTGTTGTTATCATTATTATTATTATTATCATTGGTAGCATTAGTATTACTATTTGAAGACTATACTGTTACTCCTCATATGCTTGTCATTTAATTTTCTTAAATTATATTTTACCCTCCTGTTAATGATGAAATTACATTATTATAATTATTGTATCGACCAATTAATATCTTCGCCCACTCGTGGGTACAAATATACAATCAATCAATCAAATATTATTAATATTATAATAATAATAATAATAATAATTATTAGTATTATCTATTTATTATATTTGATTAAGCTGCCATCATGTTTTATTACTCAGCTATTACCAATATTTTGTAGCGAAAAATATGTATAATTATGAAAGCTTGGCATTATAAGGATGCAATATGGGTACAGCAACACAAGAGTTTAAGGGGAAGTACTTAGTTTTTATGGACTCCCTTTTCCCTCATGTTTAGCCCCATTAGTTTTAAGATTTTAAGACGTTCGCCTCATTAGTTTGGAGATTTTAAGACCTTTCGTCCCATTTATTTGTCCATATTAAGACCATTTGGGTCATATAGGCGTCGATTTATTCCTGGCGAGGGATAGGCCTTAGGTCGGGACATGTTTCTACCGAAAAATTAACAAATTTATCTCGGAAGGGGATCTTG
>CM064492.1:54020130-54099763 GCA_032716605.1 Paralithodes platypus
ACCCCACCCTACAGTAACACCCCACTCCCCACCCTACAGTAACACCCAACCCTATAGTAACACCCCACCCTATAGTAACACCCACAACACCTTCAATAGCACCCCACCCTACAGTAACACCCCACCCTACAGTAACACCCCACTCCCCACCCTACAGTAACACCCAACTCCCCACCCTACAGTAACACCCCACCCTATAGTAACATCCCACACCCCACTAACACCCACAACACATTCAATAACACCCCACACCTCACCCTATAGTAACACCCCATACCCCACTACCACCCACAACACATTCAATAACACCCCACACCCCACTAACACCCACAAAACCTTCAATAACACCCCACACCCCACCCTATAGTAACACCCCCACCCCACTAACACCCACAACACCTTCAATAACACCCCACTCTTAGCTGACACCCGGCCATTTGACACCCACCCTTCCAGCAACAAACACAAGTGAAAGATTCCGAAGAAATGTACGTGAAAAATCTGACTGAACCAAAAATAATGTCCTTCCCTTTAAGGTCTCCCCCCCCCCCTGCACCCACTGTTTACCTCCTTCTTTCACCCCCTTCATTACCCCCTCACCCCCACCATATCCTACCTTCCGCAACTTCCCCTTCCCTCTTACCTTCTCCTTTCACCCCTTTCCTACCACCCACACCATATCCTACCTTCCCTCACTCCCCCCTCCCTCCTTACCTCCTCCTTTCACCCCCTCACCCGCCCCCACCATACCCTACCTTACCCTTCACCCTCATCAACCCGTCTTACATCCATACATTCAAGTCGTTTTGACCTTATATTTTGTATTGGTTTATACCACACGGTATTTTCATATATTATCACACGTTGGCTAAATGTACAGACTAAACCTTGCAAATTATACAATAAAATATGTAGAACTATGCAAAAGTCGTCTTAAAACACGCTTTCATTATTATGGACATTGAAAAATAAACAATAATACAAATAAAAACCTGCATAAATGCGATGGATTTTAATACAATATTGTATGTTTACGTGGATATCTGCTTCCAAAGTGTGTGTCTGTGTGCGTGTATATACCGGTAATATATATATATATATATATATATATATATATATATATATATATATATATATTTTACTTATATATATATATATACTGTATATGTGTGTGTGTGTGTGTGTGTGTGTGTGTGTGTGTGTACCCCATAAAATGTTAATTCCTCTGGCATAAGCATCAGGCTATTCATGGTGCAATTGAGTACAGTAGATGATTAGATCGAAATACAGTATTCGATAAAAGGATATTAATCGTTGTCATGTGCTGTATCTCTAAAAGTCTTGATGATGTAATGGTTAGAGCGTGTGAGTTCTGTATGTGGTATCCTGGGTTCGAATACTGGGGAGATTGCGTGCTTTCATCAATTTAATTTGAGAGGGGGGGGGGTATGGTGTTAAGAGAAATGTTAATAAATATATATACTGTATATTCAGACCCTTGAAGTTATTCGTGGGCTGTAACCTCCTAGTTGTCACTACAAAACCATTCTAACGAGGTAGATCCTTGACTTACAGCACTCACCCTAATGTACCGGTACCTATAAGCTACTGTATTTATGAAGTACATTAATTGTTTAAATATGATGTTAGTGTACCTATAAACTCTCCAACCCACGAAATACGTTGACTGACAATACTACCGTTTGTTTTTGTTTTTGTTTTGTTTTTTGTGTGTGTGTGTTTTTTTTTTTTGGGGGGGGGGTGTTACTGTGCATGACAGGTGTTGTGGTGTGTTGGGCTTAGTGGGGTGACTGATAGTGTGTGTGTGTGTGTGTGTGTGTGTGTGTGTGTGTGTGTGTGTGTGTGTGTGTGTGTGTGTGTGTGTGTGTGTGTGTGTGTGTGTGTGTGTGTGTGTGTGTGTGTGTGTGTGTTGTGTGTGTGTGTGTGTGTGTGTGTGTGTGTGTGTGTGTGTGTGTGTGTGTGTGTGTGTGTGTGTGTACGTTAGTTGTGTGGGAATAACACAAGAACACGCACACACACACACTAAAAACAAAAACACACGCACACAAAATCTCTCTCTCTCACACACACACACACATACACACACACACACTGGCAGAAGGTATACTTAAGTACTTGAGCACGCACACACTACCTCCAACCCCCCCCCCCTCTCTCTCTTTCTCTCTCTCTCTCTTTCCAAATTTGAACAGTTGGAGTGAGGACAAATAACAAAATTGTAGAAACGAAAGAAAAGGATTATTTTTTCCCTAGCCTAAACGAAAGAAAGTGAATATTTGTTTCCCTAGCCTATCTGACAATTCTGGCGACTTCATAGAGTTGAAATTATCTGGTGCAAGGCTGGTTGTTTTGGTTCCTCCTTGTTTCACGCCATTTGTTTGGAAATAAGACGATTCACATCATTAGTTTGGCGATTATAAGACATTTCACCCCATTCAGGTGTCGAATGTTATGCTGGGTGAGCGGTAGTGATCCTGTAATTTAGAAAAAACGGCTTTTGGCCATGACTTTCTCCTGCTTAAAATGTACACAATAAGCTTGGAAAGGGTCTAGGGGGCACTTCTCAGTTTGAAAACGGTCAATTGGTTTTCTATTTATTATTGTATATTATTTGATCCCAGGGGGCAATTTCACAAGTGGTCAAATGAGATCACTTTTACCTTTCTGATTCACAACTCTACTTTCAAAGCTCCCTGAAATCGTTGAATGTTAGCCAGAATTAACCCTTTCTATACCGGCGACGTCTTTGTCATTTTATTCTAGCTATATTTTGACGATTTTACGCAGTTTAAGAAGGATCCGTGGTAGTAAAAAGGGTTAAGTGATATAGTTCGAAGCCTGTTAATTGCTGGAGGCCCTTTTTAAACTGAATAAAATCGTCTAATAGTAGCCAGAATAAAGTGAAAAAGACGTGGCGGTACAGGCGGCGTTAAAGGAGGAGGATATCATTGTATTCTGAAGGGGTTTATTTTCTCCCTTGGTATAAGCAAAGCAGAATAAAATATATACTAAATGAAACTTGAATCTTGAATGTCTATAAAGGATTTGTTCCGTGTGTTAGGAGTCACATTTAATGTTAACCCTTTCAAGATCCGATAACTAAATTCTATTCCGTTTTCTGGATATTATTTGACAATTTTATTCAGATTAGTTGTTGTTGTTGTTATTGTTCCCCAAGCTGCCTGGCCGAACAGCCCCAAGGCCCCGAGTAAGGCCAAGGCAGATTAGTAAGGGTTAATGGACGTTTGAGGGGTAATTGAGATAGTTGTTACCCTTATAAGTCCCACAGATCCTTTCTAAGCTGTATCAAATTGTCTAATGATAAGCCAGAATACACTGTCAAATTGCGTCATAATCTTCAAAGGGTTGTTATATACCGCTATTCAGGGAATAGGACACGTTTATTTAGTGTGACTGTACTGCAACCTCTCATATCATTGTGAGGTAGACGATAGGACACGCAGTAGAGAGGTCAACCTTCGCCTAGGGTGCTAGTGAGGGAGGGAGTTTCTGTTTATTTTCGTTATGTTGTCATGTTGTAACCCCGCCATAACCCACGCACACACACTCACCGACAAACAACCCACACAGTACATATACAGTATACACACACACACAAACATACATACACGCCTCTGAATGCTCTATCTCCTCTTCCCCCTCCGAATATCTTTAGAATGGGAAACTGAGAACAAATATAATAAATCAAGTAAGAGTAGGAATTATGAATACAATAATGTAGGCCTACGTATGAGAGAGAGAGAGAGAGAGAGAGAGAGAGAGAGAGAGAGAGAGAGAGAGAGAGAGAGAGAGAGAGAGAGAGAGAGAGAGAGAGAGAGAGAGAGAGAGAGCAGTATTGACGCAGCAGCAGAACCAGCAGTAGAGGACCCCCCCCTCTCTCTCTCTCTCTCTCTCTCGCTTTCTCTCTCTCATTCTATCTATCTATTTTTCTGTCTCTTTCTGTCATTCTGTTGTTTTTCCTTTTCTCTGGCTTTCTATCTTTCTCTCTCTCTCTCTCTCTCTCTCTCTCTCTCTCTCTCTTCTACTTTACTGTCCTATTCTTCCACTATAAACTGACCCTGTCTAGTAGTTTCAAGGCCGGACCACCTAGTTGGGACTACAAGGTCTGTGTGGTCTGAGTATCTGTGTAACTCTGTGTAACTATCTCTCTCTTATAATCACTAATCTCACCCCAGCAATAAAAATATCAGCCCCAATTCCACTATCACCACCAGTAGCATCACTGTCACCATCATCACCATTACCACCAACACCACTATCACCATGACCAACATAACCTCTATCAGCATCACTGTAACCACACGCATCATTATCGCCATCACCACTATCACCATCAATATCACCATGACCAACATAACCTCTATCAGCATCACTGTAACCACACGCATCATTATCGCCATCACCACTATCCCTGTCACCACTATCACCATCAATATCACCATGACCAACATAACCTCACCATCACTGTAATCACACGCATCATTATCGCCATCACCACTATCCCTGTCATCACTATCACCATTACCACCAATGTCACCAACGCTGTAAGTACCAGTATTATCACCATTATCACCACCTCCATAACCAACCCCATCACTATTACCATTTTCACCGTCATCATTATCATCACCATTGTCATCATCACCACCATAACTACCACTATCATCATTATCACCATCGTCACCACACCACTATCACTACCACTACCACCATCACCACTATTCATCATTATCATCACCATCATAACCACACCACCATCATAATCACACCACCATCACTACCACCACCACCATCATTATCACCACCACCATCACTACTATCACTAACACCACCCTCATCATTACCACCACCAATACCATCACAACTACCAACCCTACCACCACCACCACCATCATTATCACCACCACCATCACTACTATCACTAACACCACCCTCATCATTACCACCACCAATACCATCACAACCACCAACCCTACCACCACCACCACCACCATCATTATCACCACCACCATCACTAATATCACTAACACCACCACCATCATTACCACCACCAATACCATCACAACTACCAACCCTACCACCACCACCATCACTACTATCACTAACACCACCCTCATCATTACCACCACCAATACCATCACAACTACCAACCCTACCACCACCACCATCATTATCACCACCACCATCACTACCACCACCGCCATCATTATCACCACCACCACCACCATCATTATCACCACCACCACCACCACCACCACCACCACCACCACCATCATTATCACCACCACCATCACTACTATCACTAACACCACCCTCATCATTACCACCACCAATACCATCACAACTACCAACCCTACCACCACCACCACCACCATCATTATCACCACCACCATCATTATCACCACCACCACCACCATCATTATCACCACCACCACCACCACCACCACCACTACCACCATCACCACCACCACCACCACCACCACCACCACCACCACCATCACCACCACCACAACACAGGATTTACAACACCATTTCAACCAGTACTGAATCGACCAGTGCCACCTTATAAATGGGTGCCAATTGACCACTTACGAGTTTCGTTCTATAAGGAAGTTGGAGCTGTAGACATCGATATTTAGCAGAATTATCAGCTATAATACGGTTGTAACACATTAATCAAAGTATATAAACCAATTCAACATACTTTTTTATCCATCAGAAACCTATATAATAATTGAATTTCCATTTAGTATCCATGTTAACGGTTCCAACTTCCTTATAGCCTGAAACTCGCAAGTGGTCAATTGAAGCACCCACCTAACCTGACCTAGCCTACCTAAAGGGGGCCCACCTCGCTTTTGTTTCTCTTTATCTCCATCTCTCTTTGGCTTGTATCCAGTCGGCCCCATTCAACCTACTGTTTTAAGACGTTTACCCTCACCCAGGTGTCAATATTTTCCTGGTGAGCGGTAGCGAGCCAGCATATATATATTTTTGTTTTGACAGCAAGCTAAATTTGTACATTTTTCGATAGAAAAATTCTCCGGCGAAGCCGGATTTATTCCATACAATGCTGGCTCGCTATCGTTTGCCAGGAAGAAATCGACATCTGGATGGGGATAAACGTCTTAAAACAGTTGGCTGAAGGGGGCCGAATAGATACAAGCCAGGGAAAGAGAAAAGGAGAAAAAGAGAAAACAAAAAACCGGTGACCCCCCTTAACCCGTTCAGTACCGGTGACGTCCTTTTCATTATAGTTTGCCAACTATTAGATGACTTCATTCAGCTTAGGAAGGACCTCTAATAATGAAAATGCTATAGATTATCTCATTTAATCCTTTGAACTACCACAGATCCTTCAAAAGCTGAATAAAGTTGTCTAAGAATGTCCAGAATATGCTGAAAAGGACATCACCGGTACTGAATGGGTTAACCCCTTCTGTACCGGCTACGTCTTTTGTGTTCTATTCTAGCTAGATATAGGCAATTTGGTGCAGTTAAAGAATGATCTGTAGTAGTAAAAAGGGTTAAGTGAGATAGTTCGAAGCCTGTAAATAGCTGGAGGTCCTTTTGACACTGAATACAACCTTCTAATAGTAGCCAGGCTGACGTTAAAAGGACATCACCGGCACTGACTGGGTTAATAGTATTGGTTGGGTTGGCACTGGTTGAGAGCTACTGGGTCGAATGGCATACTGGCTAACCATGTCTAAGCTGGGGATGGTATTTTTCGACTACCCTTGTTTCGTTCCATTAGCTAGGCGATTTTGAGACGTTTCGCCCCATTAGTGTGGCGACTATAAGGCATTTCATTCTATTCAGGTCTCGATTGCTTCTAGACGAGCGAAGCTTATATTATTAGGGGACATCAAACTTCAGCCAAGACATTATTCCACTGATAAATAAATTAATATATAAATAAACAAATAATTAAAAACTAAATAAATAAACAAATTACATATATACAGTATATATATATATATATATATATATATATATATATATATATACTGTATATATCGCCCCAGACCCCCTGTCTGGGGCGGATTTAATGGGGATCTGAGGAGGTCTTGCATTAGTTTAAGAGAGAAAACAAAACAACAAATAAATTGCTCGTAAATGGCAAGAACATCGGAAACCCTCAATAATAATTGAACAACATCTTAACAATCACCTCCCCAAAACTCGGATGGGCTAGTGTTAAGCCGGTATCACACGAGCGCTTTTCCACTCAACATTTATCCTTAATACTGGTCTGGCAGCTTATGGGGTAAACATTTATTATATTTCAGTTACTTAAATTCATCTATCATCAGTCTAGTTTCCGATACCAGTGCAAAATATTCCAGAAATGTTGCCAGAAAATGTTGATCATCGAATGTTGACTATAAAAGCTCTCGTGTGATACCGGCTTTAGCCCTATGCAATCCATGGGAGGTCATGTTGGACCTATCCTTTTTCGCTCCATTAATTGGGTGATTTTAAGAAGTTTCATCTCATCACATTGGTGATAATACGACGCTATCGATTTTTTTTCTTCTGGGAAAGCGATAGCGAGCCTATAACATAGAAGGTAGGCTATCAGCCTTCGATCGAAAAAAAAAATACATGGAAAAATGTACAAAATTAAATTGAAGTGGGTTTGGGTGAAGGAAGTCTGGGAAGGCGTTTATATTTTCGTAGGGGACAAACTAAGATACATTGGTCGAAAATGGCAAGCATAAGCGAAATCCTCAATAATAATTAAACTAAATATCATAATAACTCACAAGACGGCGGACCAGATAATGTTAAGGGGGGATGGTTTACTTTTTGGGCGATTTTTGCATGTATTCATTATTTTTCTAGTTTCCTCCCTAAACCTCCATCAAATTAAAATAAAACATCCATTAGATCTCCCATATAAATTAATTTGTAAATTCTCCTACTCTTCGAAACAGAGAAAGGGGCAAGGGAACGCGAAAGTGGTCCCGGACCCTGATAATTATAACCCTTGAATATTGTGTCTGTTCGGGCTCTGTTTCGAGTCGGCCACCTCCAGGAATGGGGTATGTGCCTGAGTATATACATACATACATACATACATTAAGGGGAGACTGGCCGTTTGTTTGGTCTATTAATTCATTTATTCATATATTTGTTTAGTTTCCTCCCTAGACCTCCATCAAGCTTGGAAAAACACATCCTAGACCCCCCTTCAAGATAAATTTGTACATATTTCGGTAGAAAAATGTCCCGGCCGCCTCTTAAAATTGCAGGCTTGCTATCGCTCGCCAGGAAATAATCGACACCTAAATGGCACGAAAGGTCTTAAAATTGACAGCAAAATGGGGCGAAAGGTGTTAAGATCGCCAAACTAATGGGCCGAACGTCTTATAATCTCAAAACTAATGGGGCTAAACATTAGGGAGAAGGGGGTCCAGAAAAACGGTCTTCCTCCCCTTAAGCAATGGGACTCACCGCGCTGGCTTAGGACGTGTTGGTGACCTGGAACACTTTTAATCGGATCCCTAACAGTGAACCTGCCTAGCATGGTTGGCCCTGAGCTAGTACAGCTTCACTGATCATGGGGATGCTCGAGTCTCTTCGCCTCTGTAAAGCATTATTCCTCGAAGATCTCGGGCTTTACGATAATGCTATGGGTTTGTGATCAGAGTTTTCCTTCTCCTAGGTCAGTTGCTGTCCAAAGCTTATGAGTCAAGCCCACTCGAGTTTTTTTTATCAGGGGTTTCTTTCCCCTAGACAGGTTGCCTACTATGGTTAAAGAGCCCTGTCTGCCCTGTAAGTTGTATAAACCTAAATGTATATGTATATTTTACACCATATATACATATACACATATACAGTATATACACATATACTGTACATACATACATACATAATAATACAATACAACAGGGTAAATAAAATATGTACACGTGTGTGTGTGTGTGTGTGTGTGTGTGTGTGTGTGTGTGTGTGTCTGTGTGTGTGTGTGTGTGTGTGTGTGTGTGTGTGTGTGTGTGTGTGTGTGTGTGTGTGTGTCTGTGTGTGTGTGTGTGTGTGTGTGTGTGTGTGTGTGTGTGTGTGTGTGTGTGTGTGTGTGTGTGCGCGCGTCTGTGTGTGTGTGTGTGTGTCTACCCTTGTTGTTTTCTCCCTTAACCCAATTCTAGGGTATCCGTGCCAGCGAGAGTGCCACGGTTAAATGGAGTAACGAAGTAGACCACCATACACAAACCACAAGATAAACTGTTTACCTGCTACCGGTACTGAACGCTTCTTCTGGGAACAGGATGGGGGGAAAAGAGGCACAAACAAGATAACATAATGGGAGATGGAGGGAAAGGGAAGAAAGGGGGAGGAAGCACAGGAAGACGTAATGGGAGATGGAAGGAAAGGGAAGAAAGGGTAGGGGGCACAAGTGGGAGAAAAAATGGGAGTTGGGGAGACGGAAGAAAGGGTAGGGGGCACAAGTGGGAGAAGAAATGGGAGTTGGGGAGACGGAAGAAAGGGTAAGGGGCACAAGTGGGAGAAAAAATGGGAGTTGGGAAGACGGAAGAAAGGGTAGGGGGCACAAGTGGGAGAAAAAATGGGAGTTGGGGAGACGGAAGAAAGGGTAAGGGGCACAAGTGGGAGAAAAAATGGGAGTTGGGGAGACGGAAGAAAGGGTAAGGGGCACAAGTGGGAGAAGAAATGGGAGTTGGGGAGACGGAAGAAAGGGTAAGGGGCACAAGTGGGAGAAGAATTGGGAGTTGGGGAGACGGAAGAAAGGGTAAGGGGCACAAGTGGGAGAAGAAATGGGAGTTGGGGAGACGGAAGAAAGGGTAAGGGGCACAAGTGGGAGAAGAAATGGGAGTTGGGGAGACGGAAGAAAGGGGTAAGGGGGGCACAAGTGAGAGAAGAAATGGGAGTTGGGGAGACGGAAGAAAGGGTAAGGGGCACAAGTGAGAGAAGAAATGGGAGTTGGGGAGACGGAAGAAAGGGTAAGGGGCACAAGTGAGAGAAGAAATGGGAGTTGGGGAGACGGAAGAGGGGGTAAGGGGCACAAGTGAGAGAAGAAATGGGAGTTGGGGAGACGGAAGAAAGGGTAAGGGGCACAAGTGGGAGAAGAAATGGGAGTTTGGGGAACACAATTGAGAGAAGAAAGTTGTGGGAGACGGACAAAGTGAGAGAAGAAATGGGAGTTGGGGAGACGGAAGAAAGGGTAAAGGGGCACAAGTGAGAGAAGAACTTGGGAGTTGGGGAGACGGATGAAAGGGTAAGGGGCACAAGTGGGAGAAGAGAAAGGGAGTTGGGGAGACGGAAAAAGAAAGGTAAGGGGCACAAGTGGGAGAAGAAATGGGAGTTGGGAGACGGAAGAAAGGGTAAGGGGCACAAGTGAGAGAAGAAATGGGAGTTGGGGAGACGGAAGAAAGGGTAAGGGGCACAAGTGGGAGAAGAAATGGGAGTTGGGGAGACGGAAGAAAGGGTAAGGGGCACAAGTGGGAGAAGAAATGGGAGTTGGGGAGACGGAAGAAAGGGTAAGGGGCACAAGTGAGAGAAGAGAATAGGAGATTAAGAGAAAGAGAAGAAAGGTATATGAGAGAGAGAGAGAGTGTCTGTGTTATAGTTAAAGGTATATGAGAGAGAGAGAGAGAGAGAGATAGAGAGTGTCTGCGTTATAGTTAAATGGAGTATTCAATCAGTTATGCAAGATAAGCTCAAGGTATGTCATACAAGTTAAGTACACACAGACAATTTAAGCCTACAATGTTAGCCCATGATACATAGTAAGCCCTGAGTTAAGATCTTCAATGCAAGATAAGCCCTGTTTAATACACTTTTATAACATTTCTTCTACAGTTTCGACACACTTTAGAATTATTATTATTATTATTATTATTATTATTTGTATCCTTATATACTTGTTTAAATATTGATTATTTCAGTAGTACCGGTACTATAGCCCATTAATTATAGGTAGGCCAAAAATCTTGACCACTAACCTCTATAACTCATAAACAACTAGAGTAATCTACCTAATATGTTTACTATTTGGGAAGAGTCAGCCAGGAAATAGGAATGGAAATCTACAGCATATTTTCTCTGGCCCTTATTGAGTTACGGAAGATAGAGGTGACGATCTCCTGTCTACTTATACAGAATGGACTATAGTAGTGGTGGTACTATGAATTATATGCACATATTTGTGTTGTATTATTATTGGGGAAGATATTCATTGTTTGCCTTCAGTTCTAGAAACTACCGGTCTATAAGTTAATACATTTGTTATGTTGTATATATTTGTTATGCTGTATATATTTGTTATGCTGTATATATTTGTTATGTTGTATATATTTGTTATGTTGTATATATTTGTTATGTTGTATATATTTGTTATGTTGTATATATTTGTTATGTTGTATATATTTGTTATGCTGTATATATTTGTTATGTTGTATATATTTGTTATGTTGTATATATTTGTTATGTTGTATATATTTGTTATGTTGTATATATTTTGTTATGTTGTATATATTGTTATGTTGTATATATTTGTTATGCTGTATATATTTGTTATGCTGTATATATTTGTTATGTTGTATATATTTGTTATGTTGTATATATTTGTTATGTTGTATATATTTGTTATGTTGTATATATTTGTTATGTTGTATATATTTGTTATGTTGTATATATTTGTTATGTTGTATATATTTGTTATGTTGTATATATTTGTTATGTTGTATATATTTGTTATGTTGTATATATTTGTTATGTTGTATATATTTGTTATGTTGTATATATTTGTTATGTTGTATATATTGTTATGTTGTATATATTTGTTATGTTGTATATATTTGTTATGTTGTATATATTTGTTATGTTGTATATATTTGTTATGTTGTATATATTTGTTATGTTGTATATATTTGTTATGTTGTATATATTTGTTATGTTGCATATATTTGTAATGCTGCATATATTTGTTATGCTGTATATATTTGTTATGCTGTATATATTTATTATGCTGCATATATTTGTTATGCTGCATATATTTGTTATGCTGTATATATTTGTTATGCGGTATATATTTGTTATGCTGCATATATTTGTTATGCTGTATATATTTGTTATGCTGTATATATTTGTTATGCTGTATATATTTGTTATGCTGCATATATTTGTTATGCTGTATATATTTGTTATGCTGTATATATTTGCTATGCTGTATATATTTGTTATGCTGTATATATTTGTTATGCTGTATATATTTGTTATGCTGCATATATTTGTTATGCTGTATATATTTGTTATGCTGTATATATTTGCTATGCTGTATATATTTGTTATGCTGTATATATTTGTTATGCTGTATATATTTGTTATGCTGTATATATTTGTTATGCTGTATATATTTGCTATGCTGTATATATTTGTTATGCTGTATATATTTGTTATGCTGTATATATTTGTTATGCTGTATATATTTGTTATGCTGTATATATTTGTTATGCTGCATATATTTGTTATGCTGCATATATTTGTTATGCTGTATATATTTGTTATGCTGTATATATTTGTTATGCTGTATATTTCCTATGCTGTATATTTCCTATGCTGTATATTTCCTATGCTGTATATTTCCTATGCTGTATATTTCCTATGCTGTATATTTGCTATGCTGTATATTTCCTATGCTGTATATTTCCTATGCTGTATATTTCCTATGCTGTATATTTGCTATGCTGTATATATTTGCCCCTTTCCTATAATTTAGTTGTTTTGTTAACCCTGTAATTGAGTAGGCACAGGACATAATTCTACCGACAAAAGTACAAACTTATCTCGAAGGGGGGGGGGGTCATGAGGTTGTGTTCTTTTAAGCTTGAAAGAGGTCTAGGTAACACACTACAAATATAATTATACAGTATACCGTACATAATAATATATACAGTATACCGTACATAATAATATATACAGTATACCGTACATAATAATATATACAGTATACCGTACATAATAATATATACAGTATACCGTACATAATAATATATACAGTATACCGTACATAATAATATATACAGTATACCGTACATAATAATATATACAGTATACCGTACATAATAATATATACAGTATACCGTACATAATAATATATACAGTATACCGTACATAATAATATATACAGTATAACGTACATAATAATATATACAGTATAACGTACATAATAATATATACAGTATAACGTACATAATAATATATACAGTATACCGTACATAATAATATATACAGTATACCGTACATAATAATATATACAGTATACCGTACATAATAATATATACAGTATACCGTACATAATAATATATACAGTATACCGTACATAATAATATATACAGTATAACGTACATAATAATATATACAGTATACCGTACATAATAATATATACAGTATAACGTACATAATAATATACAGTATACCGTACATAATAATATATACAGTATACCGTACATAATAATATATACAGTATACCGTACATAATAATATATACAGTATACCGTACATAATAATATATACAGTATACCGTACATAATAATATATACAGTATACCGTACATAATAATATATACAGTATACCGTACATAATAATATATACAGTATACCGTACATAATATTAAAATAATAACATTCTAAATATAATACCCCTTCCCCCATTAATTCCGTAATGACAAAACCAATCATCATGACCTTAAGGGAGCCCACCTCGCTTTTTTTCTCTTTCTCTCCCTCTCTCTTTGACTTGTATCCATTCGGCCCCATTCAGCCTACTGTTTTAAGACGTTTACCCTCATCCAGGTGTCAATATTTTCCTGGCGAGCGGTAGCGAGCCAGCATATATATATATATTTGTTTTGACAGCAAGCTAAATTTGTACATTTTTCGATCGAAAAATTTCTCCGGCGAAGCCGGATTTCTCCATACAATGCTGGCTCGCTATCGCTCGCCAGGAAGAAATCGACACCTGGATAGGGATAAATGTCTTAAAACAGTTGGCTGAATGGGAACGAATGGATACAAGCCAGGGAAAGAGAGAAAAGGAGAAAAAGATGAAAAAAAGACGGTGACCCCCCTTAATGAACCCTTATAATTAGCTACCCCATCAGTCTCTTCCTTCTTTATAGCCTAGAGAGACCCTACAGTATTAGAGATCGGCTAAAATCCGCCATTTTGGTGTCGTTAGAGCCTGTTTATTACCAGCGTTGACCCTCGGAAATTGCCGATAAAAGCTCTCGTGTGATACCCATTGAAGGGGAGATTTGTATTGATTAGTATATATTTGTTTGTTTACTTACTTAGTTATATATACTGTTTTAAAGTTTACTCCTAAGACCTCCATCAAGCTTTGAAAAAAAAAAAAAAAAAAAAAAAAAACGAGCTAAATGTGTACATGTTTTCTACTGTCCCCATTACAGGCTCGCTATTGCTCGCCAGGGAAAAATCGATACCTAAAAAGCACAAAAGGTCTTAAAATCGCAAACAAATGGGGCTATACATGAGGTCCTAAAAAAAAAAAAAAAAACACACACACACACAATCCCCCTAACCTAAGTCCGTAAGGGCCATATTCATTTGATAACATATAGGCATTTAGTTTAAGGGGAGAGGGGCCGTTTTTCTGGTACCATTTCTTCCTCATGATTAGCCCCATTAATTTTCAAACTTTAAGACGTTCGGCCCATTAGTTTGGCGTTTTTCAAACCTTTCGTCCAATTTATTTGTCAATATTAAGACTTTTCGTGCAATTTAGGTGTCGATTATTTCCTGGCAAGCCCGTAATTTAAGAGGAACCGGCCCTCGGCAAGTACATTTATATATCGAAAACATTCCACATTTATCTTGGGCGGGTGTTTTTATAAGCTTGGTGGAGGTCTACGGAGGAAACTAGAGACTAAATAGAAAGATACATAAATGAATAAATAAATACGGTGATCTCCCCTTACAGTGACGTGCCCCCTTCTTGATCACTCCGCTATTACATAACATAAGAAAATGGGAGTCTTCAGAAAGCCGATCGGCCCACACAAGGCAGATAGCTCCCTCAACGAATCCCCTTACGAACCTTTTGTAACCAAATCTACTCTTAACCCCGCATTTTGATAGTTTATTCTGGCTCTCATTAGACGATATTATACAGCTTAGGAAGGATTTGTGGGAATTAAAAGGGCAAAGACTAGCTCAATTTACCCTCTGACTTCTATACACCCTTCCTAAGCCAAATACAATCGTCTAAATATAGCCATGGAACCGAAAAGAAATACGTAATAGTATCTTGAAAGGGTTAATTATGCAACGTTGGCAATATTAGGACATGTCTCGGCACCAAGTATGTTTTGATCAATAATTGGTATCAGCAATATCTAAGCTTCATTTCTTCATATCGAGTGAAATATACAAATATGTTCCTACACTTACCCACCCTATTCAACTTCTGACAGACACAGCACAGAACAAGCCAAACGTAATGACAGCTGGGACATGACTTAACATTTTCCTACAGTTACCCACCCTATTCAACATCTGACAGACATCAATACAGCACAGAACAAGCCAAACGTAATGACAGCTGGGACATGACTTAACATTTTCCTACACTTACCCACCCTATTCAACATCTGACAGACATCAATACAGCACAGAGCAAGCCAAACGTAATGAGAGCTGGGACATGACTTAACATTTTCCTACACTTACCCACCCTATTCAACTTCTGACAGACACAGCACAGAGCAAGCCAAACGTAATGACAGCTGGGACATGACTTAACATTTTCCTACACTTACCCACCCTATTCAACTTCTGACAGACACAGCACAGAGCAAGCCAAACGTAATGACAGCTGGGACATGACTTATTAGCGCGACTGTACAGATATAACACTTACCCATTCTTCTATTATGTATCGATAAATCAGTTGCTAAGGGATTCATTTACCATCAGTTGACCACATAGGCCTAATAGCCTCTCTTTAAGGGAGCTCACCTCTCTTTCTCTTTCTCTCCCTCTCTCTTTGGCTTGTATCCTTCCAGCCTCATTCAGCCTACTGTATTAAGACGTTTACCCCCATCCAGGTGTCGATATTTTCCTGGCGAGTGGGCTAGAGACTATGGCATCCAACGAAAGCCAAGTCCTATATTATTAGTCCGTATCATTGTATATTGCAAAGGTAAAATTGTGGGTTATAGTTTAAGTTATGCCTTTGGAAGTGATAATTGTGGGTTATAGTTCAAGTTATGCCTTTGGAAGTGATAATTGTGGGTTATAGTTCAAGTTATGCCTTTGGAAGTGATAATTGTGGGTTATAGTTCAAGTTATGCCTTTGGAAGTGATAATTGTGGGTTATAGTTCAAGTTATGCCTTTGGAAGTGATAATTGTGGGTTATAGTTCAAGTTATGCCTTTGGAAGTGATAATTGTGGGTTATAGTTCAAGTTATGCCTTTGGAAGTGATAATTGTGGGTTATAGTTCAAGTTATGCCTTTGGAAGTGATAATTGTGGGTTATAGTTCAAGTTATGCCTTTGGAAGTGATAATTGTGGGTTATAGTTCAAGTTATGCCTTTGGAAGTGATAATTGTGGGTTATAGTTCAAGTTATGCCTTTGAAAGTGATAATTGTGGGTTATAGTTCAAGTTATGCCTTTGGAAGTGATAATTGTGGGTTATAGTTCAAGTTATGCCTTTGGAAGTGATAATTGTGGGTTATAGTTCAAGTTATGCCTTTGGAAGTGATAATTGTGGGTTATAGTTCAAGTTATGCCTTTGGAAGTTATAATTGTGGGTTATAGTTCAAGTTATGCCTTTGGAAGTTATAATTGTGGGTTATAGTTCAAGTTATGCCTTTGGAAGTGATAATTGTGGTTATAGTTCAAGTTATGCCTTTGGAAGTGATAATTGTGGGTTATAGTTCAAGTTATGCCTTTGGAAGTTATAATTGTGGGTTATAGTTCAAGTTATGCCTTTGGAAGTGATAATTGTGGGTTATAGTTCAAGTTATGCCTTTGGAAGTGATAATTGTGGGTTATAGTTCAAGTTATGCCTTTGGAAGTGATAATTGTGGGTTATAGTTCAAGTTAAGCCTTTGGAAGTGATAAAATGGCCAAAAACAATGCTATTTCATCGTATTGTTCTTGTATTCCTCGTTACATTCATTCATGTCTTCAAACAAAATTGCTCCGGTTTGACACCTTGGCTAGAGACTATGGCATCCGAGTGTACCCATAACCCATCCAATTACCGTCCAGATGCAAGATATAGTGTTTGGCCTCATTTAAAGGGGGGATGGGCCGGTTTTCTGGACCACTTTCTCCTTCATGTTTAGCCTCATTTGTTTTCAGATGTTAAGATGTTTGCCCCATTAGTTAGTCGATTTTAAGACCTTTCGCCCCATTTCTTAGTCAATATTTAGACCTTTCGTGCTATTTAGGTATCGATTTTTTCCTGGCGAACGATAGTGAGCCTGTAATGTTGGAAGAACCGGCCTTCGGCCGGTTTACAAATTAAACTAGAAGGGGGATCTAATGGATTTTTTTTTTTTTTAAATTTGATGGAGGTCTAGGGAGGAAACTAGAAAAAATAATGAATACATGCAAAAATCGCCCAAAAAGTGAACCATCTCCCCTTAACACTTTCGTCATTATTTATTCATCATCACAATAGTTGGGCATATAATTTTTGGGCTGGTCTATCAGAGTGAGAACTGAGCGATCTCTGCCATACCCATAGCTTACTCTGACTGTTCCTTTTACTTATATATTTTCTAGATCTCAAGTGACGGCGTCTCTTCCGTGGATTGACCTCCCAATCTACCAAGATTGGAAGCCAAAGCGTCACATTTTTCCTTTGCCCCTCAACTTTCTCTTCATAATTGGTGAGGGGCACAGGGCCCTGGGTGGGGCTTTGGTTTCCCGGGCGTTTCCGCACCCTCCTCAGCTCCCCGCCATGGAGTGGCTTCGGTAGCCCAGGCTTTATTGTGGTCGGCAGGGAGGGTTCTGTGGGGGCGCTCGGTTATGGTCTTGGCCTTGCTCGGGGCCTTGGGGCTGTTCGGCCAGGCAGCTTGGGGAACAACAACAACAACAACCACCTTTATTTTTCTATCACTTCAGCTACTGTTTTCTAATATTATTACATCTTTTAAGTTTAACGCATGTACTTCTGTTTTTATGTTATGCAGTTATTTTCCTTAACGCGTTGCTGTACTATATTACTTCAGTTGTAATCTATTAAATCATGCATAGAATTATCAATGTTATCACATATCTACTTTCCGAAGAGTTTTCAGAGGGGAGAAGGGGTGTTGGCTTTGTTATATGTGTTATTAGTCTGTATACGTCGTCGAGGTGTCCCCCGACTGGGTGCAAGCATGTAAAACACGCTTGGACGTACTATCATACCCACTAAATATGTCCGCCTTGGCTGGGATCGAACCCAGGTCAGGCAGATTATTTCACAATCTTCTTCGTTCATGTTCTAACGTCTTCGTCCTATTTTTCTTCTTTCTTATCCCCTTCGTTCTCATTTTATTTTTATTGTGTTACAATGTCTTTC
Source organism: Paralithodes platypus (assembly GCA_032716605.1). Taxonomy (NCBI): domain Eukaryota; kingdom Metazoa; phylum Arthropoda; class Malacostraca; order Decapoda; family Lithodidae; genus Paralithodes; species Paralithodes platypus. The sequence continues at coordinate 54,038,733 of CM064492.1, forward strand.
CACTAATTTCCGTACACCTGTACTGTTATTGGCACCCGTAGTCTACTAATTTCCGTACACCTGTACTGTTATTGGCACCCGTAGTCTACTAATTTCCGTACACCTGTACTGTTATTGGCACCCGTAGTCTACTAATTTCCGTACACCTGTACTGTTATTGGCACCCGTAGTCTATTAATTTCCGTACACCTGTACTGTTATTGGCATCCGTAGTCTACTAATCCCTAATGTATTGATTTATCCATACTTTTAAGTGTATTCATATTTATTTAATATTTTAATGTTTAAACAATAATAATCTAAGAGTAAATGTCCTATTTCTTCTTTATTTATGTATAGTATAATTATAGGCTATTGTTTTCGTTAGAAAAGTCACCTTTTTAGAGAGCCATAGTGATAGACATACACCAGATAGAGAGCCATAGTGATAGACATACACCAGATAGAGAGCCATAGTGATAGACATACACCAGATAGAAAGCCATAGTGATAGACATACACCTAGATAGAGAGCCATAGTGATAGACATACACCAGATAGAAAGCCATAGTGATAGACATACACCAGATAGAAAGCCATAGTGATAGACATACACCAGATAGAAAGCTATAGTGATAGACATACACCAGATAGAAAGCCATAGTGATAGACATACACCAGATAGAAAGCCATAGTGATAGACATACACCAGATAGAAAGCCATAGTGATAGACATACACCAGATACAAAGCCATAGTGATAGACATACACCAGATAGAAAGCCATAGTGAGAGACATACACCAGATAGAAAGCCATAGTGATAGACATACACCAGATAGAAAGCCATAGTGATAGACATACACCTAGATAGAAAGCCATAGTGATAGACATACACCAGATAGAAAGCCATAGTGATAGACACACACCAGATAGAAAGCCATAGTGATAGACATACACCAGATAGAAAGCCATAGTGATAGACATACACCAGATAGAAAGACATAGTGATAGACATACACCAGATAGAAAGCCATAGTGATAGACATACACCAGATAGAAAGCCATAGTGATAGACATACACCTAGATAGAAAGCCATAGTGATAGACATACACCAGATACAAAGCCATAGTGATACACATACACCAGATACAAAGCCATAGTGATAGACATACACCAGATAGAAAGCCATAGTGATAGACATACACCAGATAGAAAGCCATAGTGATAGACATACACCAGATAGAAAGCCATAGTGATAGACATACACCTAGATAGAAAGCCATAGTGATAGACATACACCAGATAGAAAGCCATAGTGATAGACATACACAAAATAGAAAGCCATATTGATAGACATACACCAGATAGAAAGCCATAGTGATAGACATACACCAGATACAAAGCCATAGTGATAGACATACACCAGATACAAAGCCATAGTGATAGACATACACCAGATAGAAAGCCATAGTGATAGACATACACCAGATAGAAAGCCATAGTGATAGACATACACCAGATAGAAAGCCATAGTGATAGACATACACCAGATAGAAAGCCATAGTGATAGACACACCAGATAGAAAGCCATAGTGATAGACATACACCCAGATAGAAAGCCATAGTGATAGACATTTTTTTTTTTTTTTTTCTATGTGATTGAGGGAGGCAAAAGGCATAACTGCCTATAGCGAGTGCCTCCCCCATAGTTGAAAGAGTGACAGGGCCAAAATCAAGGGACGTTCGAGCCAAAATGCCTGGACACACGGAGTTTGAAGCAATTTAAGTCATAGGAAGAGGGAAAGACTGATTCTGGGAGAGAGTTCCAGAGCTCAGATATTGAGTAGAAGAAAGTTTGAGAGTAACGTTTCACTCTTGGGTTGGAGAGTTGCACAGAGTAGGGGTGGGATTGAGTTGTAAGACGGGTACCACTTGCCCTACGTAAAGGAGGTGGTATGCACTGGGATAGCTCTGAGGAACACTGATTATTATAGTAGCGATAGAATAGCGAGAGAGATGCAACATTGCGGCGGAGAGAGAGAGATTGCAGAGAGTTGGTGAGTGGACGGGAGTTAATGATACGAAAGGCCTTCCTTTCAACTTTGTCTAGGAGAGCGGTGTGAGAGGAACCTCCCCACACATGTGAACAATACTCAATACAAGGGCGCACTATGCCCCTGTACAGAGCAAGAAGCTGTGCAGGGGAAAAGAACCCCCTAAGGCGGATGAGCACACCCAGCTTCTGGGAGGCTGCCTTAGCAAGACTGGTAATATGGTCCTTCCAAATGAGAGCAGAAGAAAAAGAGACACCAAGAATATTGAGAGAAGATGAAGGGTTGATTTTTGTATTGTTGAAGAACAAGGGATAGTCCGCTGGGAGATCCTGACGGGTAGATAGATGGAGAAATTGGGTTTTGGAAGCATTAAAGTTAACAAGGTTTTCTCTGCCCCAATTGGAAATAGTATTTAGATCAGAATTTAAGAGTTCTATGGCTTCATTACGTTTGTCGTTGAGGGATTGCTGGCTTGGGCGTTCTGAAAAACTAATGGAGTAGTGTAAGGTTGAGTCGTCTGCGTATGAATGGATGGGAATTAAGGTACAGTTAAGGAGATCATTTATAAAAATTAGAAAGAGAATAGGAGATAGGACAGAGCCCTGAGGAACACCGGAGTTTATAAGGTGAGGAAGTGAACAATGGCCGTCCACAACCGCAGCTATGGAACGGCCGGAAAGGAAATTAGAGACAAAGGCACAGATGGAGGGATAGAAACCGAAGGAGGGTAGTTTAGAAATTAACGATTTATGCCAGACTCTATCGAAGGCTTTCGATATGTCTAGTGCAATAGAAAAAGTCTCACCGAAGTCCCGAAAGGAGGATGACCAAGAGTTAGTAAGATATGAAAGAAGATCACCAGTAGAGCGACCCTTAAGGAAGCCATACTGGCGATCTGAGAGCGGGAGAGAGAGCGAGAGCGATCTGAGAGCATACACCTAGATAGAAAGCCATAGTGATAGACATACACCCAGATAGAAAGCCATAGTGATAGACATACACCCAGATAGAAAGCCATAGTGATAGACATACACCCAGATAGAAAGCTATAGTGATAGACATACACCTAGATAGAAAACCAGTGATAGACATACACCCAGATAGAAAGCCATAGTGATACATACACCCAGATAGAAAGCCATAGTGATAGACATACACCCAGATAGAAAGCCATAGTGATAGACATACACCTAGATAGAAAGAGAGAACGAAATAAACTATGACCTTTGACCTTCCTTCCTCTCCTCAACACTCACACTCCTCCCATCTCTCTCTTACATACATACATACATACATAATACAGCTATCCATCCATCCATCTATGCATGTTTTCTTGATGCTCTCGCTCTCTCTCTCTCTCTCTATCTCTTTATCTCGTGTGCTATGGCAATAGCAATCATAATCTTTATTGATAATTCAAGTATTCTAATTATTTATTCTATTATTATTTTAGATGAATAATTTTCTATTATCATGTTATTTTATCAATTGGTTTGTAAACAAGACGAAGATATAAACTTCACAATCACTCATACTCATGCACACAAACAAGCACACACACACATATACTGTATATACACACACAGCAGCGCAAAATTAATAGGCACACAGAGAGAGAGAGAGAGAGAGAGAGAGAGAGAGAGAGAGTGAGTGTGTGTGTGTGTGTGTGTGTGAGGGAAAGGGATAAATAGAGGTACTTATACTGTATACATGAGTGTGTGTATATGTGTGTAAGAGTGTATGTGTAAGTGAGTGTGTGTATGTGTATAAGACAGTGTGTGTGTGTGTGTGTGAGTAATATTGTGTGTGTGTGTGTTAGTATATTACGCAGAGTTTGGTATCGCCCCCCTGTATTGTGGGTACCACCCGAAAACAAAAATCTGTCGTTGATGTCCGTCTGTCACTGAACTCCTCCTAGACCGTTGGACGGATTTTCACTAAACTTCACACAAACATTTGTTGGGTGAATACAACCTCAGTCTAAACAGAATTTTTGAATTTGTGCAATAGTTATGATTTTAGGTCCAAAATATGGTTTTACCCCCCCCCCCCCAAGCAATGATGGCGTTGATAGTGTGTGTGCCCCGAAGGGGCTCACACACAAAACACATTTGTTCTGGGGCCTAAAACATCTCGCCCCGCATCTGTTAGGTTAAGTTAGTTTAGTTAACATTAGAAGTGATGATAGTAATAGTGGGGATGATGGTAATAGTAGTGATAATGGTGATAATAGTAGTGATGATGGTTGTAGTTGTTGTGATGATGACAGTTGTAATGATGATGGTAGTGATGATAATGACAGTAGTAGATATGATGGTTATAGTACTAGTAGTAGTGATGATGGTCATAATAGCAGTGATGATGGTGACAAGTAATAATGATTGTAAGATGATGGTGATAATAATGATTATGGTGATAGTTGTAGTGATAATGATGAGAGTAGTGATGATGGTGACAGTATTAGTGAAGATGGTGAGAGTAGTAGTGATGATTGTAATATAGCAATGATGATAGTAACGGTGATGATGATAGTAGTAGTGATGATGGTGACAGTTGTAGTGATGATGATAGTACTGGTGATGGTGGTAATATTAGTGATGATGGTAACCCCTCAAAGAGTTGGGTATGCCGTTTTGATTTTGGGCAAAATGGCACGACTACTCTACTATTGTGTTTCATGTGATATTTACAGTAATAGCTCTTTAGATTCGGATAAGACTGTAGTCAACTCTGCGTAAGAATGCCATCGTTCTGGGTGCGAAAACATCTCGCTCCGCATTTGCTAGGTTAAGTTAGTTTAGTTGATATTAGAAGTGATGGTAGTAATAGTGGGATTGATGGTGATAATAGTAGATGATGGTTGTAGTTGTATTGATGATGACAGTAGTAGATGTGATGGTGACAGTACTAGTAGTAGTGATTATGGTCATAATAGTAGTGATGATGGTGACAAGTAATGATGATGGTTGTAGTGATAATGATGACAGTAGTGATGATGGTAGTGACGATGGTGATAGTAATAGTGATGATGGTGAGTAGTAGTGATGATGGTGAAAGTTGTAGTGATGATGACCGTAGTAGTGATGATGAGAGTAGTAGTGATGATGGTAAGAGTAGTAGTGATGACTATAATAGCAGTAGTGCTGATGATAGTAATGAAGATAGTGATTAGTAGTGATGATGGTGACCCATCGCAGAGTTGGGTATGCCGTTTTGATTTTGGGCAAAACGGCACGTCTACTTTATTATTAGACGATTTATTGAGATTAGGAAGGGTATATGGAAGTGAAAGGGTTACTCGAGATAATATTTACCCGTTTAATTCCCATACATCCTTCCTAAGGTTACATAAAATCGTTTAATAATAGCCACAATAAGCTATCAAAAAGTGGCATAATCTTCAAGGGGTTAAAGAGAGATGCGGCGGAGGGATCGAGTTGAAAAGTATATGAGTGAAAGTGTTGTTGGGTGGGAGGAGGGCCGCCAGCTGCCAGATAGATTAATATTAGTATTAGTTGTAGTAGTAGTAGTAATAATAGTAGTAGTATCCGTAGCAGTAATCGTACTATACCCTTTTAATTTTTTTCAACTGACGGTAAATTGCAATGGTCCCATCAGGATTTCTCGGATATTTTGAAGATTGTGTAGTGGAATATGGTGCTAATTATATAAGCTTGGTCTTACTATGATGCTGAGCCATGGTAGTTTCATATAAGCTTGGTCTTACTATGATGCTGAGCCATGGTAGTTTCATATAAGCTTGGTCTTACTATGATGCTGAGCCATGGTAGTTTCATATAAGCTTGGTCTTACTATGATGCTGAGCCATAGTAGTTTCATATAAGCTTGGTCTGATGATGCTGAGCCATAGTAGTTTCATATAAGCTTGGTCTTACTATGATGCTGAGCCATAGTAGTTTCATATAAGCTTGGTCTTACTATGATGCTGAGCCATAGTAGTTTTATATAAGCTTGGTCTTACTATGATGCTGAGCCATAGTAGTTTTATATAAGCTTGGTCTTACTATGATGCTGAGCCATGGTAGTTTCATATAAGCTTGGTCTTACTATGATGCTGAGCCATAGTAGTTTTATATAAGCTTGGTCTTACTATGATGCTGAGCCATGGTAGTTTCATATAAGCTTGGTCTTACTATGATGCTGAGCCATGGTAGTTTCATATAAGCTTGGTCTTACTATGATGCTGAGCCATGGTAGTTTCATATAAGCTTGGTCTTACTATGATGCTGAGCCATAGTAGTTTCATATAAGCTTGGTCTTACTATGATGCTGAGCCATGGTAGTTTCATATAAGCTTGGTCTTACTATGATGCTGAGCCATGGTAGTTTCATATAAGCTTGGTCTTACTATGATGCTGAGCCATAGTAGTTTCATATAAGCTTGGTCTTACTATGATGCTGAGCCATAGTAGTTTCATATAAGCTTGGTCTTACTATGATGCTGAGCCATAGTAGTTTCATATAAGCTTGGTCTTACTATGATGCTGAGCCATAGTAGTTTCATATAAGCTTGGTCTTACTATGATGCTGAGCCATAGTAGTTTCATATAAGCTTGGTCTTACTATGATGCTGAGCCATAGTAGTTTCATATAAGCTTGGTCTTACTATGATGCTGAGCCATGGTAGTTTCATATAAGCTTGGTCTTACTATGATGCTGAGCCATAGTAGTTTCATATAAGCTTGGTCTTACTATGATGCTGAGCCATAGTAGTTTCATATAAGCTTGGTCTTACTATGATGCTGAGCCATAGTAGTTTCATATAAGCTTGGTCTTACTATGATGCTGAGCCATAGTAGTTTCATATAAGCTTGGTCTTACTATGATGCTGAGCCATAGTAGTTTCATATAAGCTTGGTCTTACTATGATGCTGAGCCATAGTAGTTTCATATAAGCTTGGTCTTACTATGATGCTGAGCCATAGTAGTTTCATATAAGCTTGGTCTTACTATGATGCTGAGCCATAGTAGTTTCATATAAGCTTGGTCTTACTATGATGCTGAGCCATAGTAGTTTCATATAAGCTTGGTCTTACTATGATGCTGAGCCATGGTAGTTTCATATAAGCTTGGTCTTACTATGATGCTGAGCCATGGTAGTTTCATATAAGCTTGGTCTTACTATGATGCTGAGCCATAGTAGTTTCATATAAGCTTGGTCTTACTATGATGCTGAGCCATAGTAGTTTCATATAAGCTTGGTCTTACTATGATGCTGAGCCATAGTAGTTTCATATAAGCTTGGTCTTACTATGATGCTGAGCCATAGTAGTTTTCATATAAGCTTGGTCTTACTATGATGCTGAGCCATAGTAGTTTCATATAAGCTTGGTCTTACTATGATGCTGAGCCATGGTAGTTTCATATAAGCTTGGTCTTACTATGATGCTGAGCCATGGTAGTTTCATATAAGCTTGGTCTTACTATGATGCTGAGCCATGGTAGTTTCATATAAGCTTGGTCTTACTATGATGCTGAGCCATAGTAGTTTCATATAAGCTTGGTCTTACTATGATGCTGAGCCATAGTAGTTTCATATAAGCTTGGTCTTACTATGATGCTGAGCCATAGTAGTTTCATATAAGCTTGGTCTTACTATGATGCTGAGCCATGGTAGTTTCATATAAGCTTGGTCTTACTATGATGCTGAGCCATGGTAGTTTCATATTATTCCATTAAGTATTGAGAAATTAGCTGCTAAGAGATTCAATTTACCGCCAGCTGAAATGAAACCGAGTATAATTAAGTAAAAGTATTATTATTTTATATTTATGTATCTATTATCTACTTTTGTTTTAACCATCATACATTTTTTCTTTCTTTCTTCCACCAAAACATAATACTGGGTAGGTGCTGACTCCAGTGTAATCAACCCTCCGGAATACGAAATTACTATAATCTGCCTCTCTGTAATTACCTGTATTCCGCTCTCGGAGATTCCTATTACACCGGCATCATATAATATTATTCCTTAAGGACAGATTTTCCCATATATATATAGGCCTATACCGGTATATATATATATATATATATATATATATATATATATATATATAATATATGTATATATATATATATATATATACTGTATATATATATATATATATATATATATATATATATATATATATATATTTATTTTATTATTATTAGTGTGTGTATATGTGTGTAAGAGTGTATGTGTAAGTGAGTGTGTGTATGTGTATAAGACAGTGTGAGTGTGTGTGAGTAATATTGTGTGTGTGTGAGTATTTTATAAGTAGTAATGGGGGAGGTAGGTGATCAGTTGTGTGTGTGTGTGTGTGTGAATGTAATAGAGAGTGAGTATAATAGAGAGTGTGTTAGTGTGAGAAAGTGTGTATATTATAAGTAAGGTAGTAAAAGTGGAGGGTAGGTGATCAGCTGTGAGTGTGTGTGAGTATGATAGTGAGTGTGTTAGTATGTGATAGAGTGTGTATATTATAAGTAAGGTAGTAACGTAGGGTGAGGGGGGGGGGTGAACAGCTGTGAATGTGTGTGAGTGAGTATGATAGTGAGTATGCTAGAGAGTGGGTGAGTGTGTTAGTTGTGTGAGATTGTGTAGAGTATATTATAAGTAAGGTAGTAAGGGGGGGGGGGGGGTGATCAGCTGTGGGTCTCACCTGTGCTGCCCGGTAATCATCGTCTCACACACCTGTGATGGGATAGTCTCTCTCTCCCTCTCTCTCTCTCTGAGTAATGAGTAATGCCCTGAATACCTTCTTTGCATCAGTTTTTACAACAGAAGACCTCGGTGATATCCCTACACCATCGCCGATTCAGATTGATAATTCATATGTTCTAAGCAATATCACCATTACAGAGAGAGAAGTATTGAATTGTTTAGATAAACTCAAGGTAAATAAAACGCCTGGACCTGATACAATCTCACCTAGAGTTCTAAAGGAAGCTAAGGATGAGCTCTCCAAACCACTGACATTGCTATTCAATAAATCCTTGCAGTCTGGAACTATGCCTGATCAGTGGAAGCTAGCCAACGTAACACCGATATTCAAAAAAGGCAGCAAATCCCTACCCAGTAACTACCGTCCAATTAGCTTAACCTCAGTTGTATGTAAAATGCTAGAAACACTCATAAGAGACAGATTCGTAAATCATTTAGAGGAAAATAACATACTTAAAGATACTCAACACGGCTTTCGTAAAAAATAAAAAACGCTCCTGTTTAACAAACCTCTTAGACTTCTACGATATCCTCAACCTCTACGATGAGAGTAAAGCTGTAGATATTATATACCTTGATTTTCAAAAGGCCTTTGACAAAGTTCCCCACAAACGTTTACTGCTAAAACTAAAATCGCATGGAATACAAGACGGTGTGTTGAAATGGATAGAAAATTGGCTCAGCAACAGAAAGCAAAGAGTAGTCATAAACGGTAAGGCATCTAAATGGACCAATGTAAGTAGCGGGGTACCCCAGGGATCGGTACTAGGACCAATTCTCTTTCTAATTTACATCAACGACATAGATGAGGGTCTCACCTGTACAATCTCAAAATTTGCTGACGATACAAGCATTGCAAATAGCGTACTCTCAAAAGAACAAGTTAACGATATGCAACACAATCTAGATAAGTTGTCATGTTGGGCAAAATTTGTCAAATGAGTTTCAATGCGGATAAATGTAAAGTACTACATATCGGATACCAAAATGAGAAAGCAAACTATTCAATGAATGGCACTCAGCTTAAGAATGTAAACAGAGAAACCGATCTGGGAGTAACAATATCGAGTAACCTAAAACCGAGTCAACAATGTTCAGAAGTTGTTAAGAAGGCAAACAAATTAATTGGCTTTATAGACAGGTCATTTGAGCATAAATCCAAAGACGTTATCCTAACCCTTTACAATTCCTTAGTCCGCCCTCTTCTGGAATACTGCGTTCAATCCTGGTGCCCTTATTGCCAAAAAGATATAGACAAGCTAGAATGAGTTCAACGTAGAGTTACCAAAATGATACCTAGCCTAAAGAACAAACCATACGAGGAGCGTCTTAGAGAATTAAATCTATTTCCTTTAACCCAGCGCAGATTAAGAGGTGACTTAATTCTAGTGTTGAAAATCATCAAAGGCATCGACAATATGAACTGTAGTAAGTACTTCACTATCGACCGATCTAATTACATGCGGGGAAACGGTTGCAAAATTATTGGTAAATCTTTTAACTCACACGAATCTAAGAATTTTTTCTTCAATCGAGTTGTCAACTTGTGGAATGGGCTTCCCCGAGACGTTATAGACTGCAGCACCGTTGATTCATTTAAACTTCGTCTAGACAAATATCTCGCATCAAGCCCGCGACTGACTGCGTTTGTAAATGAATAACTTTATTTTATCCTCCCCTCAGTTACTAACCCATCTGTCCCCTACTAACTTCCTAATCCTGTCACGGACATTAGTTCCAGGGCAGTAGTTCCCTTTCCAATGTTCCCTTACCCACTCTAAACCACTGTTTGGACACTTTATCCTCAGTGTTTTGGAGGACAAGCAGCCTAGAAGGGTCACTAGACCTGTTGTTGCTTGATTTCCTTTGTACTCTCTCTCTCTCTCTCTCTCTCTCTCTCTCTCTCATCGTGCGGAATTTCGGTGTGAGTATCTTAGGTTCGAGTCCTTGGAGTGCCACATGAATTCATTACTTTCATTGATTTCGTTAAATAGGTATATTTGTAAAGTTAATTGGTGGGTCGGTGAAAACAAATATCAAATTATAAACAATATGTTGTTTTATGCAAAGTGCTAAAAACTAAATGTGTGTTCTTTGACTTACTGTATTTATGAACAAATATGAATTAAATTGATCTTATTTATCAATACCAAATATCAGTGGAGACAGTGGTCTTATTCATATATTTTTTTAGTTTACTCCCTAGACCTCCATCAAGCTACGAAAAACACCCCCTAGACCCCCCCCCCCCCCCCTTCAAGATAGATTTGTACATTTGTCGTTAGAAAAATGTCCCGGCCAAAGGCCGATTCCTCCTAAAATTACAGGCTCGCTATCGCTCGCCAGGAAATAATCGACACCTAAATGGCACGAAGGGTCCTAATATTGACAAAGAAATGGGGTGAAATGTCATAAAATCCCCAAACTAATGGAACCAACGTCTTAAAATCTCAAAACTAGTGGGGCTAAACATTATGGAGAAGGGGGTCCAGAAACACAGTATGTCTCCCCTTAACATGAAATATACATTACCAATACATATACAGTCAATATACATTACCAATACATATACAGTCAATATACATTACCAATACATATACAGTCAATATAGATCACCAATAGATATACAGTGAATATACTTATTCAATACATATACAGTCAATATACATTACCAATACATATACAGTCAATATACATTACCAATACATATACAGTCAATATACATTACCAATACATATACAGTCAATATACATTACCATACATATACAGTCAATATACATTACCAATACATATACAGTCAATATACATTACCAATACATATACAGTCAATATACATTACCATACATATACAGTCCAATTACCAATACATATACAGTCAATACATTACCATACATTATACAGTCATATACATACCAATACATATACAGTCAATATACATTACCAATACATATACAGTCAATATACATTACCAATACATATACAGTCAATAATACCTACATATACATATAGACCAATACATATACAGTCAATATACATTACCATACATATACAGTCATATACATTACCAATACATACAGTCAATATACATACCAATACATATACAGTCATATACATTACCAATACATATACAGTCAATATACATTACCAATACATATACAGCAATATACATAATACATTACCAATACATATACAGTCAATATACATAACCAATACATATACAGTCAATATACATTACCAATACATATACAGTCAATATACATTACCAATACATATACAGTCAATATACATTACCAATACATATACAGTCAATATACATTACCAATACATATACAGTCAATATACATTACCAATACATATACAGTCAATATACATTACCAATACATATACAGTCAATATACATTACCAATACATATACAGTCAATACATTACCAATACATATACAGTCAATATACCAATACATACAGTCATAACCAATACATATACAGTCAATATACATTACCAATACATATACAGTCAATATACATTACCAATACATATACAGTCAATATACATTACCAATACATATACAGTCAATACATTACCAATACATATACAGTCATATACATTACATAAATATACAGTCAATATACATTACCAACATATATACAGTCAATATACATTACCAATACATATACAGTCATATACATTACCAATACATATACAGTCAATATACATTACTAATACATATACAGTCATCATACACAACTAAGACATATACAGTCAATATACATTACCAATAAATATACAATATACATTACCAATATACAGTCAATATACATTACCAATACATATACAGTCAATATACATTACCAATACATATACAGTCAATATACATTACCAATACATATACAGTCAATATACATACCAATACATATACAGTCAATATACATACCAATACATATACAGTCAATATACATTACCAATACATATACAGTCAATATACATTACCAATACATACAGTCAATATACACCAATACATACAGCAATACATTACAATACCTATACAGTCAATATACATTACCAATACATATACAGTCAAACATTACCAATATATACATTCAATATACATTACCAAATATACAGTCATATACATTACCAATACATATACAGTCATATACATAACCAACATATACAGTCAATATACATTACCAATACATATACAGTCAATATACATTACCATACATATACAGTCAATATACATTACCAATACTATACAGTCAATTACAGTACCAATATATACATTCAATATACATTACAATACATGACAATATATACATTCAATATACATTACAATACATGACAATATATACATTCAATATACATTACAATATATACATTCAATATACATTACCAATACATATACAGTCAATATACATTACCAATACATATACAGTCCCATTACCAATACATATACAGTCATATACATTACCAATACATATACAGTCAATATACATACCAATACATATACAGTCAATATACATTACCAATACATATACAGTCAGTATACATTACCACTACATATACAGTCAATATACATTACCAATACATATACATATACATAACCATACATATACAGTCAAGACATAACCAATATATCAATATACATTACCAATACATATACAGTCAATATACATTACCAATACATACAGTCAATATACATTACCAATACATATACAGTCAATATACATAACCAATACATATACAGTCAATATACATTACCAATACATATACAGTCAATATACATTACCAATACATATACAGTCAATATACATTACCAATACATATACAGTCAATATACATTACCAATACATATACAGTCAATATACATACATATACAGTCAATATACATTACCAATACATATACAGTCAATATACATTACCAATACATATACAGTCAATATACATAACCAATACATATACAGTCAATATACATTACCAATACATATACAGTCAATATACATAACCAATACATATACAGTCAATATACATTACCAATACATATACAGTCAATATACATTACCAATACATATACAGTCAATTACAGATACTAACAGGAATGACACACATTGATAGCTAAATAGATAAAGATAGATACATAACTGTGTGTGTGTGTGTGTGTGTGAATGTGTATATGTATGTGAATATATGTGCGTGTCGTGTATGTACTATGTGTGTATATATGTGAAGGTTTGTGTGTGTGTGTGTGAATGTGTATATGTATGTGAATATATGTGCGTGTCGTGTATGTACTATGTGTGTATATATGTGAAGGTTTGTGTGTATGTGTGTGTGTGTATATGTATGTGAATATATGTGCGTGTCGTGTATGTACTATGTGTGTATATATGTGAAGGTTTGTGTGTATTGTGTGTGTGTGTGTGTGTGTATGTATTGTATATGTGAGTGTGTATAAAAGACAACATAATATAACACACTGTAAGCCAACCTGTGAGAGAGAGTCTTAGCTGCGTAGGGAGTGAGAGGAAAGTTCCTAATTATTGGTTGTGTAAACGGGGTGAGAGCGAGTGTGTGTGTGTTGTTCGAGTTAGTGAGTGAGTGTGTGAAAGAGAGGGTGAGTGCGTGTGAAAGAGAGTGTGAGTGTGTGTGAGAGAGTGAGTGAGAGTGAGAGAAAATGGAGGACGGGGCTGGGGAAGAAAAGGGGGGGAACTATCATATCGTGTAAATAAACATATAATTAATAAGTAATAATGCAATTATTACCAAACACATGTGTACACTTAAGGAAGCACCACACCGACACACACACACACACACACACACACACACGGTATTAAAGGCACACGATTCATCAATAAGAATGAAATATCTCTCTCTCTCTCTCTCTCTCCCACCTCTCCATCTCTCACTTTCGCCCTCTCTCTCTCTCTCTCTCTCTCTCTCTCTCTCTCTCTCTCTCTCTCTCTCTCTCTCTCTCTCTCACGGTCGCCACTCTATCTTATTTATCTTATCTTCCGCCACTTCTTCCTCCTCCACTAATTTATCATTATTATTCTTCCTCCTCTCTCTCTCTTTTTCCCACTCCTCCTCTCTCGCTTCTTCCTTCCTTCCTCTTCCTCCTTCTCACACCTCCTCCTCTCCTCTCTTTATTCCTATTCCTGCTGCTCCTCCTCTTTCTCCCCACCCCTCCTCCTCTCTCTTTCTCCCCACTCCTCCTCCTCTCTCCTTTTTCCCACTCATCCTCCTCCTCTTTTTCCCCACTCCTCCTCCTCTTTCTTTCCCACTCCTCCTCCTCTCTCTTTCTTCCCACTCCTCCTCTTCTCTTTCTTCCCACTCCTCCTCCTCTCTATTTCTTCCCACTCCTCCTCCTCTCTCTTCCTTCCCACTCCTCCTCCTCTCTCTTCCTTCCCACTCCTCCTCCTCTCTCTTTCTTCCCACCCCTCCTCCTCTCTCTTTCTTCCCACTCCTCCTCCTCTCTCTTTCTTCCCACTCCTCCTCCTCTCTCTTTCTTCCCACCCCTCCTCCTCTCTCTTTCTTCCCACCCCTCCTCCTCTCTCTTTCTCCCCACACCTCCTCCTCTCTCTTTCTCCCCACCCCTCCTCCTCTCTCTCTTTCTCCCCACCCCTCCTCCTCTCTCTTTCTCCCCACACCTCCTCCTCTCTCTTTCTTCCCACTCCTCCTCCTCTCTCTTTCTTCCTACTCCTCCTCCTCTCTCTTTCTCCCCACCCTAGAGGAAATCGTGTTTACAGAACAATATGATATAATCGGCATTACAGAATCTTGGTTAAATACGGAAGACAGAGACTTTTTAGCCGAATATACGCTTCCTGGTTATACAATGTTTGAGAAAAGTCGGATCAATAGAAATGGAGGAGTTCTGTTTTTTATAAAGGAAAGTCTTAATCCCATCTTAATGTCTAAACCTCAAATTGCGAATATAGACATATCTTACGTACTATTAAATAATAACCGAGGAACTAAAATAACACTAGCTTTATTATACAGACCCCCAGCTCAATCAGTGCAAACTGACAGTGAAGTTTATGAACAAATTGCAGAAATAACTAACATACAAGATACCGTAATTCTTGGCGATTTCAACTTACCTGTGAGTAAAAGGGCGATATTCTTACTTCACACTCTGGACACGACCTCTATGCTAACTTGCAAGAAAGTTCACTTTTTCAATTTGTACAATTTGTACAATTTGGGTGGATGTGACTCGTTAGCCTTGGTCGGCAACTCATCTAGGGGAGACAACCTTATACAAATCCGGGTGGATGGGACTCGTCAGCCTTGGTTGGCAACCTGTCTAGGGAAATAAACCTGATACAAATCCGTACTGCTTACCTAAGGGTAAGGCAGGTTAGTGGATGGATTAGCCGAACACCACTGTAGAAAAATAGTGCGAACAAGATACACAGAGGGCCTCGGAGTCGGACGGATCCTAAATTGAGTGGTCAATCCTGTAAGTCCTTCACTAAACTGGCTCGGGTTGTCCCTCTCACAGGGAATAGGTCCGCTTAGGGGCATTCTGTGTATGGCCACCCTCGTAAGGGGAGTAAGGCGTCCGGCAAAAGATAGATAGATAGATAGACAATCTCCGACCTGACCCGTGGTAATAATGTGCTTGACCTTGTACTCACAACAAAAGAAGACTTGGTAGAGAGTTTATATGTTGGTGATGAATTTAGTAACAGCGACCATCGTACGATAACTTTCAATTTAAAGTTTAATAGTAACAAACCAAATAGCAGCATTGAGAAAGTCCCTAATTTCAATAAAGCAAATTTTCATAAACTTAAATCAATGTTTAAAGAAACTGACTGGAGCTTTCTAACAATAACGACATAAATACATCTTGGGAGTGTTTCACAACCAGTTACCTTAAGGCAGTGCAAGACTGCACACCATCGAAAATACGGCGTACAGGCCATAATGATAAGCCCAAATGGTGGAATAAAGATATTTCAGACTGCCTGCTTGCTAAAATGTTTGCTAATGATATATTAAAATCCTCACAAATTGACGAAGAACGGGTAAAATTTGTAGAACTACGACGCAAAGCCAAAAGTTAATTAAGCAAAGTAAAAAGACCATGGAGTTACATGTTGCGAATCAAAGTAAAACAAACCTGAAAGAATACTATAGTTATATCAGAAAGAAAAAAATAGTTACTTCAACTGTTGGACCAATAGTCGATGAAAATGGAGAATACACCAAAGACGAAGTACAAATGAGTAATGCCCTCAATACCTTCTTTGCATCAGTTTTTACAACAGAAGACATCAGTGATATCCCTACACCATCGCCGATTCAGATTGATAATTCAGATGTTCTAAGCAATATCCCCATTACAGAGAGAGAAGTATTGAATTGTTTAGATAAACTCAAGGTAAATAAAACGCCTGGACCTGATACAATCTCACCTAGAGTTCTAAAGGAAGCTAAAGATGAGCTCTCTAAACCACTGACATTGCTGTTCCATAAATCCTTGCAGTCTGGAACTATGCCTGATCAGTGGAAGCTAGCCAATGTAACACCGATATTAAAAAAAGGCAATATATCCCTACCCAGTAACTATCGTCCAATTAGCTTAACCTCAGTTGTATGTAAAATGCTAGAAACATTCATAAGAGACAGACTCGTAAATCAAAAATAACATACTTAAAGATACTCAACACGGCTTTTGTAAAAAACGCTCCTGCTTAACAAATCTCTTCAGACTTCTTTCACGATATCCTCAACCTCTATGATGAGAGTAAAGCTGTAGATATTATATACCTTGATTTTCAAAAGGCCTTTGACAAAGTTCCCCACAAACGTTTACTGCTAAAACTAAAAGCGCATGGAATACAAGACAGTGTGTTGAAATGGATAGAAAATTGGCTCAGCAACAGAAATCAAAGAGTAGTCATAAACGGTAAGGCATCTAAATGGACCAATGTATGTAGCGGGGTACCCCAGGGATCGGTACTAGGTCCAATTCTCATTCTAATTTACATCAACGACATAGATGAGGGTCTCACCTGTACAATCTCAAAGTTTGCTGACGATACAAAAATTGCAAATAGCGTACTCTCAAAAGAACAAGTTGACGATATGCAACACAATCTAGATAAGCTGTCACATTGGGCGCAAATTTGGCAAATGAGTTTCAATGCGGATAAATGTAAAGTACTACATATCGGATACCAAAATGAGAAAGCAAACTATTCGATGAATGGCACTGAGCTTAAGAGTGTAGACAGAGAAACCAATCTGGG
Source organism: Paralithodes platypus (assembly GCA_032716605.1). Taxonomy (NCBI): domain Eukaryota; kingdom Metazoa; phylum Arthropoda; class Malacostraca; order Decapoda; family Lithodidae; genus Paralithodes; species Paralithodes platypus. The sequence goes on from CM064492.1 coordinate 54,056,755, forward strand.
AGTAACAATATCGAGTAACCTAAAACCAAGTCAACAGTGTTCAGAAGTTGTTAAGAAGGCAAACAAAATAATTGGCTTTATAGGTAGGTCATTTGAGTATAAATCCAAAGAAGTTATCCTAACTCTTTACAATTCCTTAATCCGCCCTCTTCTGGAATACTGTGTTCAATCCTGGTGCCCTTATTACCAAAAAGATATAGACAAGCTAGAACGAGTTCAACGTAGAGTTACCAAAATGATACCTAGCCTAAAGAACAAACCATACGAGGAGCGTCTTAGAGAATTAAATCTATTTCCTTTAACCCAACGCAGATTAAGAGGCGACTTAATTCAAGTGTTCAAAATCATCAAAGGCATCGGCAATATGAACTGTAGTAAGTACTTCACTATCGACTAGTCTAATTATACGCGGGGAAACGGTTGCAAAATTATTGGTAAAACTTTTAACCCTCACGAACCTAAGAATGTCTTCTTCAATCGCGTTGTTAACTTGTGGAATGGGCTTCTCCGAGACGTTATAGACTTCAGCACCGTTGATTCTTTTAAACTTCGCCTAGACAAATATCTTGCATCAAACCCGCGACTGACTGCGTTTGTAAATGAATAACTTTATTTTATCCCCCCCCTCAGTTACTAACCCATCTGTCCCCTACTAACTTCCTAATCCTGCCATGGACATTAGTTCCAGGGCAGTATTTCCCTTTCCAATGTTCCCTTACCCACTCTAAATCACTGTTTGGACACTTGATCCTCAGTGTTTTGGAGGAAAAGCAGCCTAGAAGGGTCACTAGATCTGTTGTTGCTTGATTTCCTTTGTACTCCTTTGTACTTTGTACTTTGTACACCCCTCCTCCTCTCTCTTTCTTCGCACTCCTCCTCTCTCTTCCTTCCCACTCCTCCTCCTCTTCCTCTTCCTCTCTGTCTACCTTCAAACCACCTAGATAAATATTTAGCCACTAACCCTGAATTAACACTATGTCTTTCACAATAACTCTAACCCGCAGTGAAGAAACACCACAGATCGCAAGATAAATATTTTTTTTGCACATATGTTTACCCATAGCCGGAATTATCATTATTATCATAAATTATTATTATTATTATATATATATATATTTTTTTTAGGATTTTTTTATTTTTTCAGAATATTAGATGCACAATTAGCACAGACTACTAATTAATCTTCTTTCATCCTATCCTATCCAAAATTCCATGTCAGTTTTTCCATACTGCACGGTACATTATTCCAACTGTGTTACCACGCCGGTATCACTCGAGCGCTTTTATAGTCAACATTCGATGATCAACATTTTTCTGGCAACATTTAGGGAGTATTTTGCACCGATATCGGAAACTAGACTGTTGGTAGAATAATTTAGGTAACCGAAATATTTGAAATGTTTACCCCAGAAGCTGCCAGACCAGTGTTGAGGATAAATGTGGAGGGAAAAAGCGCTCGTGTGATACCGGCATAAGCAGCAGGGAGTGGTGGGCGGAAAGGAGCCTTCTGCTTTACTAGCCTTTTCTCTACCTAGTTGTTAGTAGCTTTAAGGGGAAAGTACTACTCGATGTTTATGGACCCCCTTCTCCCTCATGTTTAGCATATTAGTTTTGAGGTTTCAAGACGTTCGTTCCGTTAGTTTGGCAATTCTGAGACCTTTCGCCTAATTTTTGTTTCAATATTAAACCTTTCGTGCCCTATAGGTGTCAATTTTTTCCTGGCCAGCGATAGAGAGCCTCTAATTTTAGAAGGAACCGCCGGGAAATTTTTCTACCGAAAAATGTACAAATTTATCTTGAAAGAGGGTCTAGGGGTGTTTTTCTAAGCTTGATGGAGGTCTAGCGAGGAAACTCAAAAATATATAAATAAATAATTATATAGACCAAAACCAAGCAATACCCCCTTAAAGCTTAGCAGTGTAGATACCCAAACTGCTCCGTAAGGACTAATAGGTCTGTTGCAGTTTGTGAGTTCTTTGTATTCCTTGTATTTCTGTGTATTCTTTGTATTCCTGAAATGACGGGGTTGCTACAGCCAAATACAAAAGCCAGTTGCAGAATTGCCAGCCTGCAACTGGGTCCACCAACTAAACCCATAACACGGAAGAGGGACAAGAAAATGCAGGAGCCACCCCTACCGCCCAGAGCTTCTCATGTTCTATGGGACCAAGCAGCAGTTATGAGCATGGGAAACTGTCCCAACCAACCACAGCCCTGCTTTCAAACCACACCAGCCAATCACAGGACAATCCCCTCCATCCCCGGATATGCAATATGATGAAGCCTTGTTTATGCAAGTTGAACACCAGCGACCGGAAGCTTACAGGTATAAATGGACCTGAGCAAGAGTACCAGTTATGACGGTCCTGTAGATATAATAACCTCAAGACAAGAAGCACAAATAGGCTAGCAATACCCCAGTCTGTCTAAGAGTCTGGAGGATGATGTAATCCTTATAAGTAAGATTTCTCCAGGAATAGGGTAAATAAATGCCTTGTATGATATAAATGTGTTACCTAATATATAAGTACACCTATAAATATTAACCAGCCATGTCTACAATTAGTATTAAACCTCACAACTTCATCACAACTAATTCACAATACCCCTATTTCTGCGAGACTGTATAAAAGAGAGTCAAGAATTAAGTCAGATATTACCTCAAAGATTTAGTGGAAAAGTATGCAAAAATCCACTGCGGTACTGTACTCAGCCTCAAAAGGACAGGACAGCTAATCACAGCAGAAGCTTGCCCCAAACCTGCCCCTGCCGGAGAGAGTGCTAGACCTGTGGTGCCCTCTGAAGTCTGGAATCTAAAGTCCTGCTCGAGTGACGCCCTACCCCTCTGAAGTGCTGCTCCACGACCCTACGATCTGTGTCGGCCAGTCCTGCTCTCTCCCTACCCTCCAACATTACCCTAAGTGTCTCTGTATATCTTGAGTTGTGATTATTGTTGTCGAGGTATAGGTTAAAATATGTGAATCGTGTAAGCGTGTGATTATAAGTAGATCTGTGCCCAAGATCTTTATTTACGTGTGTTAATCCTTCTAAAACTGATAGTAATTCTTATGTAGATCTGTGTTCAAGATCCTATATTCATCTTGTTTAAATATCCTATAGAACGTCCTACGCATACGTTATATACTTGTGTTAATTAATTTATCTCGCCACACACTCACAGATTTTCCTAATATATGTATTCTGTTATGTATGTTACAAGTTGAGGTCGAAGTGTATTTCGTGTCTTGATTCCCCTTCTTAATTCATAACTTATTACCTAGAACCTACGCTCAATTTCATATTTCATTTATCTCAGTATCCTCGTTGTGAAGTTTATCATTCACCAAGTCAGATACTTTCCAAGTCCCCCAATTTTACATTCGATTACTTAATCGTTGTTGTAATTATTTTATGAACTAGTATTATCGTTCATGCGAGTATTGATGTAGATAATTCTGATTCTTACTGTCTAGGAATTCTAGCATTGCATAGTCTTTTATCTAAATTTTCCATCATCTCGAATACACCGCTTTTTAAGGTGAATTCTTATTAAGACTGTTAACTCGTTCAGATATCTTGTTAATACCCTTCTGAGTACCGGTATTTTCATAGTACAACTTCGTCTTGTGCGTCACTTTCAACATAATTAATATTTTGTTAATTATTTCCTTACGCTATTACCATTATAAGCGTTTCTAGGACATCTGCTAAATAATCACATTTGGTTAATTAGGCTTTGTCTGTATTATTAGTAAATATTTCTCTTTAGTTAATTCGTAATTATATTAATAAGATTACATCTGAATTCCTCGACCGAGTTCGTAATTATTACATACATTCGATTGAATTGAATATACAGGTCAAATCATAAATTACATAATTTGAGCTACATACATAGTTAATTGTGAAAATAATTAAGTAATACCTTGCCCTAGTTTCATTGTAATATCTCTGAGATTAAGTTCATATTTACACAACCAGAATTGTATTTTCCAACCCCGCAGTAGAGTTCTTGACCTGACACGCTAGCTGATTAAAGGTCGCGTTTAGCCGAGAGCGTTTACCTAGCTCAAGCGCACGCGCCCGACTCATACATCTCGCTCACTGCCTGTGTATTTATTTTACTTCTCAATTCATTCATCCTCTCTTGTTTCGAGATTGTACGATTCTCTTTATTGTTGTTTAATTCACGAAAGACACTCGACCCGCATCATTATTATTATTATTAAGGGTTGATACTATAGGTCACATGTTTATTTAATTGCATATTTCCTGTTTTGTTTATTACCAACACTGAAGTATAATTGATCTCCTTGGTCTATTCTACTAATATATATTCGCTTCGTTACCTTATAATTCCCATAATTCATTATACTATAGTCTGAATTACCCCTATAAATCAAGTCAATAAGTGAAGATACTATTTCTATGCCTTTGAATTAACTTGTGTATATAATTCACATGTGTGTAGTTACTGAGTTCTGTAGTACCTAGTTGAATACTTATTTGTGATATTAAGAACGTGTTAGGGAAGTTCCTGTTGAGTTTAAGTCCAGATCTGGATTTTAGTAAAGACTATATCACGAGCTGTAATTGTTATAGCCCGACAAAACAATTCCTTTGTATTTTTGTATTCCTTTGTATTCTTTGTATTTCTGTGTGTTCTTCGTATTCCTTTGTATTTCTGTGTATTCTTTGTATTCCTTTGTATTCTTTATATTCCATTGTATTTTTTGTATGCCTTTGTATTTTTTGTATTTATGTGTATTCTTTGTATTTTTTGTATTCCTTTGTATGCCTTTGTATTCTTTGAATTCCTTTGCATTTTTGTATTCCTTTGTATTCTTTGTATCCCTCCCTCCTCCTCCTCCTCCTCATTTTCCTCTCCATTGCCTCCACCTCTTCTTTGCCTCCTTCTCCTTCTCTTCTCTCTCCTTTTTCCTTTTTAATTTCTACTTCTTTACTTCCTATTACTCTTTTTTCCTTTTTTTTTGTCTCCTTCTCTTACACTCCCACTTCATTTAAACCTTCTTCTTCTTCTTCGTTCACTCATTTGCTTCCTCCTTCTTCCCTCGTCCTTCTCCTCCTTCACTCATTCTTCCTCCTCCTTCTTCGCTCGTCCTTCTCCTCCGTCACCCATTCTTCCTCCTCTTCCTTCACTCATTCTTCCTCATCTTCCTTCTCTCATTATTCCTCATCTTCCTTCACTCATTCTTCCTCCTCTTCCTTCACTCATTCTTCCCCCTCTTCCTTCACTCATTCTTCCTCCTCTTCCTTCACTCATTCTTCCTCCTCTTCCTTCACTCATTCTTCCTCCTATTCCTTCACTCATTCTTCCTCCTCTTCCTTCACTCATTCTTCCTCCTCTTCCTTCACTCATTCTTCCTCCTCTTCCTTCACTCATTCTTCCTCCTCTTCCTTCACTCATTCTTCCTCCTCTTCCTTCACTCATTCTTCCTCCTCTTCCTTCACTAATTCTTCCTCCTCTTCCTTTACTCATTCTTCCTCTTCTTCCTTCACTCATTCGTCCTCCTCTTCCTTCACTCATTCTTCCTCCTCTTCCTTCACTCATTCTTCCTCCTCTTCCTTCACTCATTCTTCCTCCTCTTCCTTCACTCATTCTTCCTCCTCTTCCTTCACTCATTATTCCTCCTCTTCCTTCACTCATTCTTCCTCCTCTTCCTTCACTCATTCTTCCTCACCTTCCTTCACTCATTCTTCCCATCTTCCATCACTCATTCTTCCTACTCTTCCTTCACTCATTCTTCCCCTTCCTTCACTCATTCTTCCTCCTCTTCCTTCACTCATTCTTCCTCCTCTTCCTTCACTCATCTTCTTTCACTCATTCTTCCTCCTCTTCCTTCACTCATCTTCCTTCACTCATTCTTCCTCCTCTTCCTTCACTCATTCTTCCTCCTCTTCTTTCACTCATTCTTCCTCCTCTTATTCTCCCCCCCTTTCTCCACTCATTCTTCCTCCTCTTCCTTCACTCATTCTTCCTCCTCTTCCTTCACTCATTCTTCCTCCTCTTCCTCCACCCATACTTCCTCCTCTTCCTTCACTCATTCTTCCTCCTCTTCCTTCACTCATTCTTCCTCCTCTTCCTTCACTCATTCTTCCTCCTCTTCCTTGACTCATCTTCTTTCACTCATTCTTCCTCCTCTTCCTCCACTAATTCTTCCTCCTCTTCCTTCACTCATTCTTCCTCATCTTCCTCCACTCATTCTTCCTCCTCTTCCTTCACTCATTCTTCCTCCTCTTCCTTGACTCATCTTCTTTCACTCATTCTTCCTCCTCTTCCTTCACTCATTCTTCCTCCTCTTCCTTCACTCATTCTTCCTCCTCTTCCTCCACTCATTCTTCTTCCTCTTCCTTCACTCATTCTTCCTCCTCTTCCTTTACTCATTCTTCCTCCTCTTCCTTTACTCATTCTTCCTCCTCTTCCTTCACTCATTCTTCCTCCTCTTCCTTGACTCATCTTCTTTCTCTCATTCTTCCTCCTCTTCCTCCACTCATTCTTCCTCCTCTTCCTTCACTCATTCTTCCTCCTCTTCCTTCACCCCTTCTTCCTCCTCTTCCTTCACTCATTCTTCCTCCTCTTCCTTGACTCATTCTTCCTCCTCTTCCTTAACTCATTCTTCCTTCTCTTCCTTAACTCATTCTTCCTCCTCTTCCTTGTCTCATCTTCTTTCACTCATTCTTCCTCCACTCATTCTTCCTCATCTTCCTTCACTCATTCTTCCTTCACTCATTCTTAATCCTCTTCCTTCACTCATTCTTCCTCCTCTTCCTTCACTCATTCTTCCTCCTCTTCCTTTCCTCCTCTTCCTTCACTCATTCTTCCTCCTCTTCCTTCACTCATTCTTCCTCATCTGCCTTCACTCATTCTTCCTCATCTTCCTTCACTCATTCTTCCTCCTCTTCCTTCACTCATTCTTAATCCTCTTCCTTCACTCATTCTTCCTCCTCTTCCTTCACTCATTCTTCCTCCTCTTCCTTCACTCATTCTTCCTCATCTTCTTTCACTCATTCTTCCTACTCTTCCTTCACTCATTCTTCCTCCTCTTCCGTCACTCATTCTTCCTCCTCTTCCTTCACTCATTCTTCCTCCTCTTCCTTCACTCATTCTTACTCCTCTTCCTTCACTCATTCTTCCTCCTCTTCCTTCACTCATTCTTCCTCCTCTTCCTTCACTCATTATTCTTCCTCTTCCTCCACTCATTCTTCTTCCTCCTCCTCCACTCATTCTTCTTCCTCCTCCTCCTTCATTAATTCTTCCTCTTCCTCCTTCAGTCATTCTTCTTCCTACTCTTTTACTCATTCTTCTTCTCCTTCCTCCTCCTTCACTCATTCTTCTTCCCCTTCCTCCTCCTTCACTCATGCTTCTTCCTTCCTCTTCTCTCCCTTCACTCATTATTCCTCCTACTCGTCTTTCTCTCCTCCTCCTCCACTCATTCTCCCCCTCCTCAGTGTTAGTAAGTAACACTGCACAATATTTCGCTGTGTATTGACTGATAAACTTTGTGTTTATCACAAGACTCCTGCTCGGACAGGGCGCCACTAGCGCCATCTATTGTTGTTTTGCTTTGTAAACAAACGCTCTCTTATTACTATTTTATATAAAATCGTAGCCCCTAATTTTACCCATTACCTACTGTAGTAAGTATCTATTTAACTGCCTTGTATGTAAGTAAAGCTTTGCATATTAATTTGTTAATAAACAATATTGTTTACTAACTAACCTGCCTACAGGGACTAACGCCGACACCATTTTGTAAACAAACCTTTTTGGGGGATTATACATATTAAATTCCAGCAAATTTTGTACCAAATTTAAGTGCATTCATTTATCTTTTCCCCCTAGATATATTCTTGACTTTTTCTCCTCAGACTGATTTTACTTTAAGCTAAGGGTGGTATTTGTACAAACTAACCTAGCCTAACCCAACCTGCCAAGCTTTTAAGCTAACCCAAACCTAGCCTAGCCTATAGCCAGCCAATCTGTTTTATTATTAACTCTTGTAGATATTGTATTTAGTATCCTACTGTAGCTATATATATATGTAATTTTAGTTATTGCTTGCACGATCTTGTAATAACCTTTGACTGATACACTTTTTTATCTAAAAAGAGTAGGCTACTGCTTTACTAGGCTACAGTGACACCAGGGTCATCTGTTGACACAGTATATTAACCCCTTGTGTGCAGTCACACTTTATTTTTATATAATCTCTATTTGGTGAATTGTATATTTAGTTACATATTCTGTTATACATATATTTGTTTAAGGTTAGGTTATCACACCTGGTAGCCTATTTCTGCGAATTTCAATTTTATTATATTCGGTTAGGCTATTCAACGCTGGTAGCCTATTATTGCGTATTTCAATTTTAAAAACAACTTTTGGTTAGGCTATCGCCCCTGGAAGCCTAATTCTGCGTATCTCAACATTTTTGTTTTCGGTTAGGCTATCACCCCTGATAACCTATTTCTGCATATTTCAGCATATTTGTTTTCGGTTGAAGTGATTGAAGTGTTTTTAAAGTGAGTGAAGTGTTTTAAAGTGAGTGAATTGTTTTTTAAGTGAGTGAAGTGATCTGAAGAAAGTGACTGTCACCATGCCTCGCGCTTGTGCGAACTGCGCCGGTAGGTTTGGTGAGTCCATGTTTGCTACTATCGATCTTCAAGTCTGCCGGCTCTGCCAGCAACGAGAGAATTTTACAGTGAAATTAGATGAAGCCTACAACAAGATCAACGTCCTCACCATGAAGCTGGAATCACTCCAAGAGTTTGTAACACTCAACGTTGGAGTGCCACAAACTTCAATTGTCACCGCAACTCCAGCAGCCACCAACGCCCCAACGTCAACTGCCAACAATTCAACGCCTACAGTAGCCATTTCAGCTGATGTTTCCGATACTCAAGATACAAATAGTGACTCTCTTCCCCTCAAGACAACTTCCGTGTCGTGAGGAACAACGTTTGCCCCAAGACCAGGAAACACATACCGATTACCGAGTGTCAAAACCGTTTCCAGATACTCGCAGACTCAGATGACGAAGAGGAAATAGAAGAAGTCCGGCTCGTGGGAGACTCGATGATACGTGGTCAGCTCACAGAGTTTTGCGCCAGGGCACCTAAGACCAGGAAGCGTTTTTGTATCCCTGGTGGTGGTGTGGATGACGTAGTTGCAGCAGTTGACGAAGTATCAAAGCTGGCCCCTGCTAATACAATGTACGTCATCCACGTTGGATCCAACGATGTACAGCGAACCCGGTCGGAAGATTTGCTTTTAAAGTACCAGCAGCTGATCAAGTCGTTTAAGGAGAAGTCATCAAGGATCATCGTCTCAGGAATCGTCCCCCGGCTCGGTGTAGAGAGCCGATTTTACAACATAGCCACCAGCACAAATCGTTGTCTAGCAAACCTCTGCAGGAAGGAGAATGTGGGATTCGTCGACACCTGGGACAATTTCTACTACGATGACTATTTGTTTTCGGACGATGGAGTTCATCTGAACCAGGTGGGAGCAGCACGTTTTGGGCGTCTTCTCAACGATGCGGTGAAGGATTTTCGGAGAAGAAATCGACTCAGCACAGGACAACCAGGAAGGAGGACCGAAGACAGCGAGGACGGCAATCTACAAAGGAATTAAATACTAATCCGTCAAGAACCGCGAATTTGGATAAAGCTCCACCAACACGACCCAAATTCAAAACCGTCAGGGATAACGACCGAGGACCGAGGACAGCCATGAATGTAAATGTAGATCCGACCAGAACCAAAAATTCGATGAAAGAACGATCTGCGAGTTCTAAAACCGCAACTTTAAAGGTTTTCTATGCAAACGCTCGTAGCATACGCAATAAATTTTCAGATTTAGAGGAACTAGTGTTTACAGAAAATTATGATGTGATTGGCATAACAGAATCTTGGCTCAATACACAAGATAGAGACTTTTTAGCAGAGTATTCACTTCCCGGTTATGTAATGTTTGAGAACAGCCGAATAAATAAAAATGGAGGTGGCGTTTTATTTTATATCAAAGAAAGTCTTAACCCGACCCTCGTGTCAAAACCTCAAATTGTGAACGTCGACACATCTTTTGTGCTAATAAAGAATAATAAAGGTACAAAAATAATACTTGCGTTAATATACAGACCTCCAGCTCAATCAGTGCAAACTGACCGAGAAATTTACGAACAAATTGCAGATGTAAGTAACTCACAAGATACCGTAATTTTTGGCGACTTTAATTTACCTGTGACCAAGTGGGGCAATACTCTTACTTCACACTCCGGACATGACTTGTATACGAACTTGCAAGAGAGTTCGCTTTATCAATTTGTTCGAATGCCGACCCGTGGTAATAACGTTCTTGACATTGTACTTGCAACAAAAGAAGAATTGATAGAGAATTTGAATGTTGGTGATGAATTCAGTAACAGCGACCATCGTACGATAACTTTCACTTTAAAGTTTACTAGTAACGAACCAAATAGTAGCATCGAAAAAGTCCCTAATTTCAAGAAAGCAAACTTCCATAAACTTAGAGCTATGTTTAAAGAAACTGACTGGAGCTTTTTAATTAACAATAACGACATAAATACATCTTGGAAGTTATTCGAAACCACTTACCTAAAAGCAGTGCAAGACTGCATACCATCGAAAATACGGCGTCCAGGCCATAATAATAAGCCCAAATGGTGGAATAAAGATATTTCAAACTGCCTGCTTGCTAAAAAATGTGCTAATGATAGATTAAAATCCTCACAAAATGACGAAGAACGGGTGAAATTTGTAGAGCTACGACGCAAAGCCAAAAAGTTAATTAAGCAAAGTAAAAAGACCTTAGAGTTACATATTGCGAATCAAAGTAAAACAAACCCGAAAGAATTCTATAGTTATATCAGAAAGAAAAAAGTATTTACTTCAACTGTTGGACCGTTAGTCGATGAAAAAGGAGAATACACCAAAGACGAAGTACAAATGAGTAATGCCCTCAATACCTTCTTTGCATCAGTTTTTACAACAGAAGACCTCAGTGATATCCCTACACCATCGCCGATTCAGATTGATAATTCAGATGTTCTAAGCAATATCACCGTTACAGAGAGAGAAGTATTGAATTGTTTAGATAAACTCAAGGTAAATAAAACGCCAGGACCTGATACAATCTCGCCTAGAGTTCTAAAGGAAGCTAAGAATGAGCTCTCCAAACCACTGACATTACTATTCAATAAATCCTTGCAGTCTGGAACTATGCCTGATCAGTGGAAGCTAGCCAACGTAACACCGATATTCAAAAAAGGCAGCAAATCCCTACCCAGTAACTATCGTCCAATTAGCTTAACCTCAGTTGTATGTAAAATGCTAGAAACGGTCATACGAGACAGACTCGTAAATCACTTAGAGGAAAATAACATACTTAAAGATACTCAACACGGCTTTCGTAAAAAACGTTCCTGTTTAACAAACCTCTTAGACTTCCACGATATCCTCAACCTCTACGATGAGAGTAAAGCTGTAGATATTATATACCTTGATTTTCAAAAGGCCTTTGACAAAGTTCCCCACAAACGTTTACTGCTAAAACTAAAAGCGCATGGAATACAAGACGGTGTGTTGAAATGGATAGAAAATTGGCTCAGCAACAGAAAGCAAAGGGTAGTCATAAACGGTAAGGCATCTAAATGGACCAATGTAAGTAGCGGGGTACCCCAGGGATCGGTACTAGGACCAATTCTCTTTCTAATTTACATCAACGACATAGATGAGGGTCTCACCTGCACAATCTCAAAATTTGCTGACGATACAAAAATTGCAAATAGCGTACTCTCAAAAGAACAAGTTGACGATATGCAACACAATCTAGATAAATTGTCATGTTGGGCCCAAATTTGGCAAATGAGTTTCAATGCGGATAAATGTAAAGTACTACATGTCGGATACCTAAATGAGAAAGCAAACTATTCGATGAATGGCACTCAGCTTAAGAATGTAAACAGAGAAACTGATCTGGGAGTAACAATATCGAGTAACCTAAAACCGAGTCAACAATGTTCAGAAGTTGTTAAGAAGGCAAACAAAATAATTGGCGTTATAGGCAGGTCATTTGAGCATAAATCCAAAGAAGTTATCCTAACCCTTTACAATTCCTTAGTCCGCCCTCTTCTGGAATACTGCGTTCAATCCTGGTGCCCTTATTACCAAAAAGATATAAACAAGCTAGAACGAGTTCAACGTAGAGTTACCAAAATGATACCTAGCCTAAAGAACAAACCATACGAAGAGCGTCTTAGAGAATTAAATCTATTTCCTTTAACCCAGCGCAGATTAAGAGGCGACTTAATTCAAGTGTTCAAAATAATCAAAGGCATCGACAATATGAACTGTAGTAAGTACTTCACTATCGACCAATCTAATTACACGCGGGGAAACGGTTGCAAAATTATTGGTAAATCTTTTAACACGCACGAATCTAAGAATTTCTTCTTCAATCGAGTTGTCAACTTGTGGAATGGGCTTCCCCGAGACGTTATAGACTGCAGCACCGTTGATTCATTTAAATTCCGCCTAGACAAATATCTCGCATCAAACCCGCGACTGACTGCGTTTGTAAATGAATAACTTTATCCTCCCCTCAGTTACTAAACCATATGTCCCCTACTAACTTCCTAGTCCTGCCACGTTAGTGGCAGGGCAGTAGTTCCCTTTCCAATGTTCCCTTACCCACTCTAAACCACTGTTTGGACACTTGATCCTCAGTGTTTTGGAGGACAAGCAGCCTAGAAGGGTCACTAGATCTGTTGTTGCTTGATTTCCTTTGTACTCCTTTGTACTCCTCCTCCACTCATTCACCTCCTTCACTCCTTCTCCTCCTCCACCTCCACTCATTCTCCTCCTCCTCCTCCACTCATTCTCCTCCTCCTCCTCCTCCACTCATTCTGCTCCTCCTCCACTCATTCTCCTCCTCCTCCACTCATTCTCCTCCTTCACTCTTCCTCCTCCTCATCCACTCATTCTCCTTCTCCTCCACTCATTCTCCTCCTTCACTCCTCCTCCTCCACTCATACTCATTCCTCCTCCTCCTCCTCAGGTGTGTGTTAGGCGGGAGACGAGTCCTAGAATGTCACTTTAAGAGAGGGGAGAAATTAAACCTTTTGTTCCTCTCCTGCCTCTCCGATATTGGCTCTCTCTCTCTCTCGCTGTGTGTTATTCACTTGCTTGTTCGTCAAGGGGAATCCACGCAATGCGAGCTAAGCTCATTATTATCGCGCCTCCTTAACTGGGAATGTATTGCGTGAAATGCATGTTAAGTGTTTTATGTATCGTTGGAATGGCTGTGGATGTGTGTGTAGTCTGTATTTTAGCCAATTGGCGACATCTGGAAACGAGGCTTAGGGTTAATCAGTACGGTACCATTCTCACTACGGTACCAGTCTCACCCGAAGGCTTAGGTTGACCAGTAGCTTAGGTTGACCAGTACGATACCCATCTCACCTTGTAACCGATCACCAACCCCAGATGGGACGTCACAACTTCGTCCACTTATACCAGGTTCCTATTTATACTGCTAGGTGAACAGAGGCTACACCGTTAGGAGACTTGCCCAAATGTCTCTTTCCCGCCCGGGTCTCGAACCCGGGACCTTCTGGTTGTGAGCCAGACGCGCTATCAATTACGCCACAGGGAGGTGTGTGTGTGTGTGTGTGTGTGTGTGTGTGTGTGTGTGTGTGTGTGTGTGTGTGTGTGTGTGTGTGTGTGTGGTCAATAGTAATACAATTGATACGTTTAAGAAGACAATGGACGGTCATCTGATGGAGATTGGATTAATATGAATAAATATATTTTAAATCAGTAGGTACCGGTTATGTGTGTGAAAGTTTGCTTTCATACTAATGTATTTGGCATTTCCTGACCCATAAGGTTACACTTCATCTTATTTTCCAGTACGGCTTTTAGTTGTCCTATTTACTACTGTAAAATGTCCCTGTCTCTAGTAGTATTAAGGCCGGACCATCTAGTAGGGACCATAAGGCCTGTGTGGTCTGAGTGTCTGTGTAACTCTGTGTAACACTCTAACTCTAACTTTCTAACTCTAACTCTCTCTCTCTCTCGCTTTGTCCATTTTGCTTCCACTATTCTGTCTGTGTCTCTCACTCACTCACTCAATCTCTATCTCTCTCTCTAGAAAGGAGGTAGATTAACAGGAAGAAAACAATTGATTTACATTCAATTGAGTATATTATTAATCGAGTTCCACATAAATCCATATTTGGTCCACTCTTGTTTTCCGTCTGTCAAAAATGTTACTTGTTCAGGCTATACAAAAGTTGGAACCGTAAGCATCAATATTGAATAGAAATGCAATCAAACTGTAGGCTTCTGATGGATTTTATTCTATGTGTTTATAAATGCTCTCCAACCGAATTTCAGCTTGTAATTCTGCTAAATATCGAACTCTGCAGCACCAACTTCCTTATAGCCTGAAACTGGTAAGTGGTCCATTATAGCGCTATACCCTGGATACTATAGGGTGGTTATATAGGGTAGTTATTACATAGGGTGGTTTATAGGGAACTGACAGACAGACAGACAGACAAACAGGGACAGAAATATGACAGACTTGTTTTGTTAGGCTTATCTTCAATAGAAATCGAACACAACCAAATTTGGATAGTTAAACCTTGTCCTCTACCTCTCACCTCATTCTCTTAATAAGACGTTTCACCCCATGCAAGTGTCGATTTTGTTTTCTGGGCGAGCGATTGCAAGTCTGTAACTTAAAAGAAATCGGCTATCGCCCGGGACATTTTTCTATTGACAAATGAACACATATACATGAAAGGGTCCTGGGTGGAAATGCACACATATACATAAAGGGTCCTGGGTGGAAATGAACACATATACAGTACATGAAAGGGTCCTGGGTGGAAATGAACACATATACATGAAAGGGTCCTGGGTGGAAATGCACACATATACATGAAAGGGTCCTGGGTGGAAATGTACACATATACATGAAAGGGTCCTGGGTGGAAATGTACACATATACATGAAAGGGTCCTGGGTGGAAATGTACACATAACATGAAAGGGTCCTGGGTGGAAATGTACACATATACATGAAAGGGTCCTGGGTGGAAATGTACACATATACATGAAAGGGTCCTGGGTGGAAATGTACACATATACATGAAAGGGTCCTGGGTGGAAATGTACACATATACATGAAAGGGTCCTGGGTGGAAATGTACACATATACATGAAAGGGTCCTGGGTGGAAATTTGTTCAGTTTGAAGATGGTCTAGGAAGGCGTTTTTGTTAGTCTAGGGGACAAACTAAAATATATTGTTAGAAAATGGCAAAACAAGCCAACTCTTCAATAGTAATTAAACAAAACAACATAATAACCCCCAAGACGTCGGACCAGGGAGGGTTAATGAACAAAATAGACTGTGCGTGCAATAATTTCGCATATACAGTACAAATAAAAATAAAATAAAATAAAGCAAATAAATAAATACATATATGTGTTAATGACTCTCTTTCCTCCTCCTCCTCCCCCCCCCCTCACTCTCACACTCTCTCTCTCTCTCTCTCTCTCTCTCTCTCTCTCTCTCTCTCTCTCTCTCTCTCTCTCTGTAATCCCCATGTTTGTTATTCTATCTTTTTCACTGTTATTTTTATCGAGATCTTTGTTTATTTATATGTTTCTTCCGGATATTTCTTTTAGGGTTCCTTCGCTTCTTTCATTCGCCATTTTCTTTGTTTTCGTTTTCTATTTCCTGTTCTTTAATATATCACCTTGTATTTCATTTTTATCTATACGGATGAGAGTCGGTTTCATTTCAACTGATTTGTCGATAATTAATAGACAAAGAAGAAATGACTATGTCTGCATCATATTATTACTACACACACACACACACACACACACACACACACACACACACACACACACACACACACACACACACACACACACACACACACACACACCCACGACATAAATATGCACAGCCAATATCATTTATCAATAAACACTTGATAATCATGTGATGCCTCGAGAGAGAGAGAAACATTAAACTCCACACTTTTATATCTAAAGGAGGGATGACCGTATTTATTTACTCATTGATTTATCTTTGTATTATTTTTAGTTTCCTCCCTAGACTTCTATCAAGCTTAAAAATACACCCGCCCAAGATCCTCCTTCAAGATAAATGTGTAAATTTTTGGATAAAAACAAATTCCGGCCGAAGGCCGGTGCCTCTTAAATTACAGGCTCGTTATCGCTTGCAAGGAAAAAATCGACACCTACATGACACGAAAAGTCTTAATATTGACAAAAGAATGGGGCGAAAGGCCTTAAAATCGCCAAACTAATGGGCCGAACGTCTTAAAAATCTGAAAACTAATGGGGCTAAATATGAGGGAGAAGGGGGGCCAGAAGCATCAACCATTTCCGCCCGAGCCTTCACATGTAGTCGGCTTTACACACCGTTTGCACAGTTGCCCACGTAAATACTGTTCCTCTCCGCTTTTCTTATATACCTGGAAATATAACGCGCATGATTGAATTAACGAATGTAGATTCTTAGGCAGTGGTTAACTCATCTGATTAAGGGGAGAGGAGCCGTTTTTCAGGTCCCCTTTCTTCCTCATGCTTATCCCCATTAGTTTTGAGATTTTAAGACGTTTGCCCCATTAGTTTGTCGATTTCAAGACCTTTCGCCCCATTTATTTGTCAATATTTAGACCTTTCGTGCCCTTTAGGTGTCGATTTTTTTCCTGGCGAGCTATAGCGACCCTGTAATTATGGAGGAACCGGCCTTCGGACATGACATTTTTCTACCGAACAATTTACAAATTAATCTCGTAGGGGATATAATGGATATTTTATTTTATTATTATTTTTTTTTTTAAAAAGTTCGATGGAGTTCTAGGGGGGAAACACAAAAATGTATTTAGTTATTAACATATAAATATATAGACCTCCCAAAATATCCACTGTCGTCTTAACCCTTTCCAGCTCCAATACGCATTTCTGTTTTGTTTCTGGCTACTATTAGACAATTTTATTCAGATTAGGAAGGGTATATGGAAGTCAGAGGGTTGATTGAGAGAGTCTTTACCTTTTTAATACCCACATATCCTTCCTAAGCTGCATAAAATCGTCTAATGATAGCCAAAATAAACTGCTAAAACGCGTCAGAGCTTCAAAGGGTTAAGTCAATGATAAGTAAATACCCTAATGACGCACATAGAGTCATCGTGCGCCTAAGGGTTAATAGAACACACACTCGCTATACATCTGCTATTACATATATAGAATTATAAACATACAATCCACGTTTGTTTTCTCTATTTCTTCTCCCCCCCACTGTCTGTTTGTCTATGTATATTTATTTATTTTTTCTACCCCCCTGCCTCCTCTCCTCTCAGTTACCCCTCCCCCCTCTCTCTCCCATCCACTACCCCCCTCTTTCTTGCTCCGCTACCCTCCCTCTATGTCTCCCTTTAACCCCCTTCTCTTCCTCTCCCCTACCCCTCTCTCCCTTTCCTCTACAACCTCACCTCTCCGCTACACCCCGCTCATTTTTCTCTCCCCCCTCCCCCTCCCCCTCCCCCTCCCTCTCCTCTCCCCCCTTTCTCTCTCATGAGCGGGGTACGAGAGGCTTCACTTGATTGGCAGCGCAGGCACAACCCCAACTTAATGAGATTTTAAAGTTAATTAATATTTTGGGTTGGTTGTGAGATGTGAGAGAGAGAGAGAGAGAGAGCGAGAGCGAGAGAGAGAGACCTTGTTTTGGTTATAATGCTGGGTAGGGGGTTCCTTGCTAATGTTTTGTATTGTTTGTTTGTTTGTTGTATTTGTCATCCATGTTGTTGTTCTAGTTACTTTGCTTGGATGTTTGCTATTATTGTTGTATTTTTGTCTATATTGTTGTTTTTGTCATTCTTGTTTTGCTTGGAAGGCTATTGTATTTGTTGTCCCTATTGTTGTTTTTCTCATTCTTGTTTTGTTTGAAAGGCAATTGTATTCTTTTAATATAGTGTTGTTTTTGTCATTCTTGTTTTGTTTGAAAGGCTATTGTACTCTTTTAATATAGTGTTGTTTTTGTCATTCTTGTTTCCCTTGGAATGAGGGCGGGGATGCTTGCTTTTCTTGTTGCAATTGTTAATGTTGTTTTTGTTTTTTGCGTGTATTTGTTCATCTTGTTTTCATTAGAACTGGCTTGCTTTTATGGTGGCCATAGTTTGTTGTTTTTGTCGTGTTATTAATTCGTGTAGTTGTTTTGGTCGTTTTGTTATTCCATTTATTGGAATTGTTTTTGTTGCTTTGTCACCTAATTTTATGTAGTTGTTTTTTGTTGTGTTCATACTCCCTTTCCAATACAGTATTTCTTTCTGTTGTAACTGCAACAAAGCTTAATGGGGGTCACCGGCTTTTTTTTTTATCTTTCTCTCCTTTTCTCTCTTTCCCTGGCTTGTATCCATTCGGCCCCATTCAGCCAACTGTTTTAAGACGTTTATCCCCATCCAGGTGTCGATTTCTTCCTGGCGAGCGATAGCGAGCCAGCATTGTATCGAAAAATGTACAAATTTAGCTTGCTGTCAAAAACAAATATATACATGCTGGCTCGCTACCGCTCGCCAGGAAAAATTGACACCTGGATGGGGGTAAACGTCTTAAAACAGTAGGCTGAATGGGGCCGAATGGATACAAGCCAAAGAGAGAGGGAGATACAGAGAAAAAAAAGCGAGGTGGGCTCCCTTAACCATTTCCGTACTGGCAACAGTTTTTTTTTTATTTGATTCTAGTCAAATTTAGAGGACTTTCTGAAGTTTAGGAAAGATACGTGGTCGTTAAAAAGGGGTGATTCAGAGGTAGTGGTTGCAGCCTTTCAATGACTAGTGGTTGCAGCCTTTCAATGACTAGAGGTCCTTCCTAAACTGTATACAATCGTCCAATAGTGACCAGAATATAATGAAAAGGATGTTAAGGGATTCAAATTACCGCCAGCCGGAAATAAATGGACTATAGTTGTCGTTGTTGTTGTTGTAGGTAGCAATATAAGACTTTCAAAGCTTAAGGGGAGATTTTAACTTATGGGATTTGTTTCTGGATCCCCTTCTCCCTTATATTTAGCCCCATTAGTTTTCATATTTTAAAATGTTCGCGTTATTAGTTCGGCAATTTTAAAACCTTTGTGCCATTTAGGTGTCGATTGTAACCTGGCGAGCGATAGCGAGCCTGTAATTAAGGAGTAATCGGCCTTCGGCCGGGAAAATTTTCTACCGAAAAATGTACACCTTTAAATCGAAGGAGGGTGTTGGGGGTATATTGTTAAAAGCTTGATAGAGATCTAAAAATCCCTCCCCCCCACACCCCACACCCCACACCAAAAAAGAAAAAGAACAAAATCGCTATAATTCACCAGATATCCCCGCTAAAAAGTACCGTTTGACCAGGAATTTTGAGTCTGTGTCGAAAATGTAGGTAAAAGTATAAAGTAGCTACGAGGTGTAAAGGGTTATCCCTCAATACCTTCACCTGAACGGACATGACCTGTAGTCCTATCAATGATCGCCTACGCTGATTCTGTGTGTGTGTGTGTGTGTGTGTGTGTGTGTGTGTGTGTGTGTGTGTGTGTGTGTGTGTGTGTGTGTGTGTGTGTGCAGTGTATGTGTTGTATGTACAGTATATGTATGTGTGTGATATGTATGTGGTTTGTGTGATATATATGTGTGTGTGAGTGAGTGTGTATTTTTCTCCTATTTCTTCCGTTCCCTGGCTGTTTAATTAAGGTGGAACGCCCTGGAGGAAGTTTGTGCAATTTCTCATCAAGGGGGCGGGCGGGGAACGTTTTTACCCGACTGTACCCGCCCGTGACTGATTGAGAGAGAGAGAGAGAGAGAGAGAGAGAGAGAGAGAGAGAGAGAGAGAGAGAGAGAGAGAGAGAGAGAGAGAGAGAGAGAGAGAGAGAGAGCGAGAGCGAGAGAGATACAGATATTAAGGGTAGATGAGACACCGGTATAGACGCTTATTAGCTTATACATAAACATTCCCGATATGACCCCTACAATATAGTCTCATAATAAAGAGAAGGGTACGTAACCTAAAACAGAAAATATATATGCATAATTATACTATAAACAACCTTCAACAACTACAAAACCAGCAATCTTATAACTTTAGATAATACAGATACAATCAAGAGAGAGAGAGAGAGAGGGAGAGGATGAGGGAGTGTGTGTGTGTGTGTCCCAGGAGGAAAGGTCATAACTTTGGGATATGATAAAACAAGGTATTGTAAGACTAAAAAGTTCTATAAGACATATTCCGAATCTCAACCAGCATTGATATATTGCCTAGTCACTAGTGCCTCCCACACCTCCATCTTAGTGCTATTATTTGACAATGTTATTTTATAGATATTATAATTATGTAAGTTACAAAATGATTAGAGACATATTAGCTCACTTTGGACCAGTAGGAAACTATATGACATGGAAGACTCCATTACAGTGATGCAGGGGAGGACATTACATAAAACCTATATGACATGGAAGACTCCATTACAGTGATGCAGGGGAGGACATTACATAAAACCTATATGACATGGAAGACTCCATTACAGTGATGCAGGGGAGGACATTACATAAAACCTATATGACATGGAAGACTCCATTACAGTGATGCAGGGGAGGACATTACAAAACCTTCAATATCTTTTTAACGGTTGAGATTTATACTTATTATTATAGAAAATGTTATGCTTAGAATACCTTGTTTTATAATTTCCAAAAGTTATGACCGTTCCTCGTGCGATACTCTGTATACGGTATATATAATATATATATATATATATATATATATATATATATATATATATATATATATATATATATATATATATAATATATATATTGTATATTTGTATATACTCAGGGACATACCCCACTCGCCGACACGAGAGAGAGCCCGAACAGAAACAAAATTTAAATTTCCTACTCTCAGGGTCTGGGACCACTTTCGCGTTCCAGCTGAGATCTGGAACTCTCTCCCTGACTCCATCTTCCCCTCATCCTATAACTTAAATTGTTTCAAACTCCGAGTGTCCAGGCATTTGGGCTCGAGCGTTTCTTGATTTTGGCCCTGTCACTCTCTCAACTCTGGGGAAGGCACTCGTCACAGGCAGTTCTGCCTTTTGTCTCCCTCATCCACATAGAAAGTATATATACAGTATATACTGTGCATATATATATATATATATATATATATATATATATATATATATATATAATATATATTATATATATATATATATGTATATTAATGAGTAACTGGTTGTAGTGGAGGGGATAAAGGACAACCAGCCACTACGTAAATACTATATCTATATACTGTACATATCTATCAATCTATACACTTGTATATATTTATGGTCAATGTATAAATTACACATAATATTATAGCCAGCCATCGTTCCATATACAGTATATATATATTGAATTATATAAATAATACTAATTTACTTACCCATATAAGAACATAACAGGGAAAATGGATATCTGCAAAAGGGCTACTGGCCCAAACGAGGCAGATCCCTACATCCCTATTAGTTCTTCCAAGACTACTTCCCACTACAACCAATAGGCTTTCCGAGACACTTAATCTATTTTATAGCTACCTCAGAACATGTCTCACTTCATACTACAACCTCTACACTTCATCTATTTTATAGCTACCTCAGAACAGGTCCCACTTCATACTCCAACCTCTACACTTCATCTATTTTATAGCTACCTCAGAACATGTCCCACTTCATACTACAACCTCTACACTTCATCTATTTTATAGCTACTTCAGAACATGTCCCACTTCATACTACAACCTCTACACTTCATCTATTTTATAGCTACCTCAGAACATGTCCCACTTCATACTACAACCTCTACACTTCATCTATTTTATAGCTACCTCAGAACATGTCCCACTTCATACTACAACCTCTACACTTCATCTATTTTATAGCTACCTCAGAACATGTCTCACTTCATACTACAACCTCTACACTTCATCTATTTTATAGCTACCTCAGAACAGGTCCCACTTCATACTCCAACCTCTACACTTCATCTATTTTATAGCTACCTCAGAACATTTCCCACTTCATACTACAACCTCTACACTTCATCTATTTTATAGCTACCTCAGAACATGTCTCACTTCATACTACAACCTCTACACTTCATCTATTTTATAGCTACCTCAGAACATGTCCCACTTCATACTACAACCTCTACACTTCATCTATTTTATAGCTACCTCAGAACATATCCCACTTCATACTACAACCTCTACACTTCATCTATTTTATAGGTATCTAAGAACATCTCCCAATAAAACCTACAGTATATCGCCGATACTTCATCTATCTTATAGCTACGGTACCTAATATTATTGTCTATCAGTCTTCCCAGTAGTCTATCATGTATCCATCTAATATCCATCTAGCATCTATCCATATAGTATCCATCTAGTATTAATAATCTATCCATCTATCATCTATTCAACTATTACGATATCTATATAATATCTATCATATATCCATATATAATATATCCTCTATCCATCTAGTATCTACCATTTATATATATATATATATATATATATATATATATATATATATATATATATATATATTATCTACCATTTATCCCTCTGGTATCTGTCATCTATCCATCTACTATCTATCATATATCTATGTAGTATCTATTCATCTAGTATATATCATCTACCCATTTAGTATCTATGTCAAGTACCCCGTATCCACACATGGCATCTATCTATCCATCTCGAGTTAACTATATCTACCCGAATGTATCTACATATCCCCCAATCTTTATCCATCTGGTTAAATATGTGTATCGATTTATCTATCAATATATCGACCCATCTATCCATCAATCTATAATGTATCAATATATCCATGCACTTATCTATATATATCTATCCATCCACCTATCTATATCTATCTGTCTATGCACCTATACAGTATACTACAGTATATATATCTGTCCATCCACCTATCAATATCTATCTATCTATCCACCTACCTACCTATATCTATCTGTCTGTGCACCTATATATATCTATATATCCATCCACCTATCAATACCTATCTGTCCATCCACCTATCTATATCTATCTGTCCATCCACCTATCTATATCTATCTATCTATCCACCTATCTATATATATCTGTCCATGCACCTATATATATATATATATATATATATATATATATATATATCTATCCATCCATCTATCTATATATATCTGTCTATCCACCTATATATATATCCATCCACCTATCAATATCTATCTGTCCATGCACTTATTTATACTTATATATATGTATGTATATGTATATATATATATATATATATATATATATATATATATATATATATATATATATATATATATATATCCATCCACCCATCTATCTCTCTATCAATCAATCCATCCACCCACCTATCTCTCTATCAATCTATCCATCCACCCATCTATCTCTCTATCAATCAATCCATCCACCCATCTATCTCTCTATCAATCTATCCATCCACCTAACATTACCATTATTCATTCATCCATCTATCCATCTCTCCATTTATCTATCCATCCACCTGACATTACCATTATCCACTCTATCCATGTATCCACCTCCCATTACCTTCATCCACCCTGGCACCAGCATCACGGGTCACTCACCTGAGGGAGAGAGAGGTAGGTATTAGTAATCAATAGTTAGGTGTGTGTGTGTGTAAGTGGTTGTGTGTGTGTGTGTGTGTGCGTGTCTGTGTGTGTGTGTGTGTGTGTGTGTGTGTGTGTGTAAGTGCATGTGTGTAAGTGGTAGTGTGTGTGTGTAGGTGTGTGAACGTGTCTGTGTGTGTGTGTTTGTGTACGTAGGCAGATTAATAAATATAAATAGAGTCAAGTATTAATAATCAATAGTAAGGTAGGCGTGTGGTGAGCTAGACCGTGTGTTCGTATGTCTGTATGTACACGTATGAGATCCCACCAGTTATACAAGGAACAGGCAGTATAGGACAGACTTTGCGGTCCATTTCGGGGTGTGCATCCAGGTTGAAAGAATGAAAGTGAAACAGAGACGAACAGAAAGACACACACACACACACACGTAGAAAGAGAGAGAGAGAGAGAGAGAGAGAGAGAGAGAGAGAGAGAGAGAGAGAGAGAGAGAGAGAGAGAGAGAGAGAGAGAGAGAGAGAGAAGGGTGCATAAGCAATCAATAGTTAGTTAAGGTTGAGAGAGAGAGAGTTTTCTACTACGTGTTATTATCATTCAGGGGATGCTGTATTCCTAGTCATGGTCTGCCGATAATATTTACTATTTGGTTATCTCGGTAGTAGTAGTAGCAATAATAATTATTATTATAATAATAATAATGATAATGATGATGATGATGATGATAATAAAACAAATACCAATAACAATAATAATAATAATAATAATAATAATAATAACAATAACAATAATAATAATAATAATAACAATAATAATAATAACAATAATAGTACAATAATAATAATAAACTACCTAGATATTACCAACGTCGGTCACTTGAACAAAATAATAAATAAATCTCCCCTCAGTTGTTGATGTTGTTGTTGTTCCCCAAGCTGCCTGGCCGAACAGCCCCAAGGTCCCGAGCAAGGCCAAGGCCATAACCGAGCGCCCCACAGAACCCTCCCTGCCGACCACAATAAAGCCTGGGTGACCGAAGACACTCCATGGCGGGGAGCTGAAGAGGGTGCGGAAACGCCCGCGAAACCAAAGCCCCACCCAGGGCCCTGTGCCCCTCAGCAATTATGAAGAGAAAGTTAAGGGGCAAAGGAAAAATGTGACGCTTTGGCTTCCAATCTTGGTAGATTGGGAGGTCAATCCACGGAAGAGACGCCGTCACTTGAGATCTAGAAAATATATAAGTAAAAGGAACAGTCAGAGTAAGCTATGGGTATGGCAGAGATCGCTCAGTTCTCACTCTGATAGACCAGCCCATCACCACATGACTAGAACCCAATCCTCTCAGCATCAGCTAGGAAAGGCCATAGAAAGCCGCCTTTGGCGGGGGGATAGCTCCCCTATTTCAACCCCTTTCGGGGTTGGGCACCCGCGATCTCTCCTCAGTAATAAGAGTAATCGAACAACGGTTACATAGATAGATACAGTAAATATATCATACACAAACACACACACACACATAATATATATATATATATATATATATATATATATATATATATATATATATATATATATATATAGATAGATAGAGAGAGACAGAGAGAGAGAGAGAGTGTGTGTGTGTGTGTGAGAAAGAGAGATAGAGTGTGTGTGAGTGTGTGAGAGTGAGTGAGTGGGAAAGAGAGAGCGCGAGAGAGTTTGTATAAGTTTGTATCCACACCATGGTATTGTACTGTATGTTAGGCAGGAAACATAGTGTGCTATACAACCGTTACTTGGTCATAGTACTTAAGGGGAGACGGTCGTTTTTATGGTCCCCTTTCTCCCTCATGTTTAGTCCCATTATTTTTTAGATTTTTAGACGTTCAGCCCATTTGTTTGGCGATTTTAAGACCTTTCGTCCCATTTCGTTATACATTTTAAGACCTATCGTGCCATTTAGGTGTAGATTATTTCCTGGCGAGCGGTAGCGAGCCTGACATTTTAAGAGAAACCGGCCTTCGGCCGGAACATTTTCCTACCGAAAAATGTACAAATTTATCTTGAAGAGGGGTCTAGGGGGTGTTTTTCTAGGCTTGATGGAGGTCTAGCGAAAAAAAACAAAGAAAGAAAGAAATACATTAATTAATAGACCAAAGGAAAAAAAAAAAACGGTCCGTCTCCCCTTAACTACTGCATCAGATAATAGCCTTCTAATTCAATCCTACTATAGTCCAGTCATTATAGGTAGGCCAGTCATCTTCACCACTCGCCTCTATAACTCATAAACGACTGGAGTAACTCAGCTAATATTTCCACCATTTAGGAAGAGTCAGCCGGGGAATAAGAGTGGAAATGTACAGCCCCTTTTGCTCTAGCCCTTTATGAGTTACAGAGGTTAGGGGGGGGGGGGGCGGGATGTCTGGCCTACCTATAATGAATAGACTATAGTTTACCTTCCATTAATATAAACATGGAGTGTATATAAATTACTGTCATCAACTGTACCTTCACGTCTCTATATATTGTAACCCAGGAACCCCCCCCCCCCCTTTTCGAGATTAATGCGCACGTTTTTCGGTAGAAAAATGTCCTAACTTACAGGCTCACTATCGCTCGCCAGGAAACAATCGACACCTAAGTCTCACGAAATATCTTGAAAATTACATAAATGGGGCGAAACGTCTCAAAATTTACATAAATGGGGCAAAAGTTTTAAAATCGCCAAACTAATGGGGGCGA
Organism: Paralithodes platypus; assembly: GCA_032716605.1. Classification (NCBI taxonomy): domain Eukaryota; kingdom Metazoa; phylum Arthropoda; class Malacostraca; order Decapoda; family Lithodidae; genus Paralithodes; species Paralithodes platypus. Next base: position 54,083,263 of record CM064492.1, read on the forward strand.
ACGTCTTAAAACAGGGATCTGCCTTGCTTAGGCCAATCGGCTTTCTGCAGACTCCCATTTTCTTATGTTCTTAAAATATCCCAACCTGCCGACTTGACCTCTTGTGGCGTGACCCGGATCTGGCGTGACCTTCGCTGTGACCTGTGACCTATGACTTGACCTGGCATACGCCGCCAGACCACGCGCGCCCTGATCTCATTAACCCCTTCTGTACCGTCTACATCTTCTGTATTTGATTTAAGGAACATGTACACGATGTTATGAAGCTTAGGAAGGATATTAATTAAAATATAAGACTTGAAACCAAACTCAAAAGTTACTGTTCAAATTAATATAACGAACTCAAATATATATATATATATATATATTGAAACGACAACACACTAAACAAAATCTATATGTGGAAAAATGTATTTTAATTTATAGGAAATTAGACTTTGAAAACAACAAACTTATAATATCTACATATCTGTATCTACATATCTACATATCTGTATAATATGGTAGCTAAAAGGATTAATTGAGATAGTGTGTAGCTTTTGTAGTAGTAGATGTCCTTTATAAGCTGAACAAAGTCGTTTAATAATAGTCAGACTATAATGAAAAGGACGTCACTGGTACTGAATGGGTTAAGGGGGGTGACCTGTTTTTTCTCTTTCTTGGTTGTATCCACTCGGCCCTATTCAGCTTACTGTTTTAAGATGTTTATCCCCATCCAGGTGTCGATTTTTCCCTGAAGAGCCATTGTGAACCAGCATTTTATGGAGAAATCCGGCTTCGCCGGAGATATTTTTCTATCGAAAAATGTAAAAATTTAGCCAGCTGTCTAACTCATTATCCAAAATATGGTGGCTTGCTATCGCTCGTCAGGTATAAATCGACACCAGGATGGGGATACACGTCTTAAAACAGTAGGCTGAATGGGGCCGAACGGATACAACCCAGAGAGAGAAAATGAGCAGGTGACCCCCCTTAAGTTGACCCAGCACCGCCCGAAAAGAACCTGGCGCCCCCTAATCTTATTAAGCCTATTTGCCCCGCGGGAGTTTTTTTTGGTCTACCGCGTTTTTTCTCCATTAGCTTAGAGATTTTAAGATGTTTCACTCCAATAATTTGGCGATAATAAGATGTTTCACCCATTTAGGTGTCGATTTCTGCTGGGCGAGCAATGACGATAATAAGACGTTTCATCCCATCCAAATGTCGATTTGTTTTCCCTGAAAAAAAAGGACATCAGCTTTCGGTCGGGAGATATTTTCTTTATCGAAAAACGTACAAATTCATCTTGAAGGGGGCGTGGATTGGTCCTTTTTTGTAGGTTGAAGGAAGTCTGGGAAGGTAATTGTATTAGCCTATACTCGGTTTGATTTCATCTGACGGTAAATTGAATCCCTTGGCAGCTAATTTCTGGATACTTAATGGAAAAATATGAAACCATTATGTCTCGGCATTCTATTAAGACCAAGTATATATAATTTGCACCATATTTCACTACAACATTTCCAAAATAATCTTGATAGGAACTTTGCAATTTACCGTCAGTTGAAAATAAACCGAATAGAGGAGACAAACTACAACATCTTGCTCGAAAATGGCAAACACAAGCAAAATCCTTAATAATCATCATGCTATCCTAATAACCCCCCCAAAGAGGTCGGACCAGATAGTGTTAAGATGGGATGGTTCGTTTATCGGGACCTCTTTCTCCCTCAAGTTTAGCCCCAATAGCTTTGGGATTTTAAGATATTCGTTCCATTAGTTTGGCGATTTTGAGACCTTTCGTCCCATTTCTTGTAAATATTTAGACCTTTCGTGCCACTTAGGTGTCAATTTATTCCTGGCGAGCGATAGGGAGGGTGAATTAGGTACGTGTACAATAAGATAGTGCAAGGTTTGAAACAGGTACGTTTTCGAATTTCTTTCCAAGTAAACGTCAGTAAGTTCGAAAAGGCCAAACAATAGGTTGCTAGAATTATGTTCGAAATGTTCTAGTTTGAACTAGGTTCGAAAAGTGCTAAATGGAATCATGTTCGAAAATATCCACTAGGTAAAAGATGCACTATCAACACGTACTTGTTACCACGTACGGTACGTATTTCCAACTAAATGTTATAATATTACATACGATCCTATTTCCAAGTCCCTCTTCAAAATCGGAAAATTGGTTCGTGGGAAACAGGATCGCAGGTTTTCCAACCTATTTCCACGTACCTATTTCCCAAAACTAGCACAAACTTATTGTACACGTACCACTTTCCCCCTCCCGCGCGATAGCGAGCCTGTAATTTTAGGAGGAACCGGCCGTCGGCCTGGACAATTTTCTACCGAAAAATGTACAAATATATCTTGAAAGGGGGTCTATTTTTTTTTTTTTTTTTTTTTAAAGTTTGATAGAGGTCTAGCTCGGAAACGAAAAAAATAGATAAATAAATATACATATATAGACCAAAAACTAACCACTATCCCCTTAAACCTCAAGTGAAAGGAGGGACAGTGGAATTAACCCCTTCGGTACGAGTATGTCATTTTTATCTTGTTCTGGTTACCAGTAAACGATTTTCGATCGCCATCTAACAACACAGATATCACGATTCAAACGAAGTGGTTAGGAGTATACCTCTAGTAGAGAAAATATATTTGAGAACAGATATAGGCAAATACTGGTTAGGTAACAGAGTGGAATAGGTTACCTAATAGTAGCGCCATAGTAGGATAAACAACGATAGAACATGTCAAGATAATATTAGATAGGCACATGGACGAGGTGGGTTGGGTGTCAATGGGATCTGCCTTGTGTGGGCCAATCGGCTTTCTGCAGCCCCCCATTTTCTTATGATCTTAAATTCAATTCAAAAGGAAAGTGGAAGAAAAGGACAGTAAAGTAGGAGATAGATCAATATATATATATATAGAGAGAGAGGTCATCACTAACGAGAGGGGAGGCAGGTCATGTTCCATTAGAAGTCAGAGGTCAGGTCAAACGTTTAGAAGTGAAGGTCAGGTCAATATATTATACTGCAGGTCAATATATTATACTACAGGTCAATATGTTATACTACAGGTCAATATATTATACTACAGGTCAATATATTATACTACAGGTCAATATGTTATACTACAGGTCAATATATTATACTACAGGTCAATATATTATACTGCAGGTCAATATGTTATACTACAGGTCAATATATTATACTGCAGGTCAATATATTATACTACAGGTCAATATGTTATACTACAGGTCAATATATTATACTGCAGGTCAATATGTTATACTACAGGTCAATATGTTATACTACAGGTCAATATATTATACTACAGGTCAATATGTTATACTACAGGTCAATATGTTATATATTATACTGCAGGTCAATATGTTCTACAGGTCATATATTATACTAGTCTGTTATACTACAGGTCAATATATTATACTGCAGGTCAATATGTTATACTACAGGTCAATATGTTATACTACAGGTCAATATATTATACTACAGGTCAATATGTTATACTGCAGGTCAATATATTATACTGCAGGTCAATATATTATACTGCAGGTCAATATATTATACTGCAGGTCAATATGTTATACTACAGGTCAATATATTATACTGCAGGTCAATATATTATACTACAGGTCAATATATTATACTGCAGGTCAATATGTTATACTACAGGTCAATATGTTATACTACAGGTCAATATATTATACTACAGGTCAATATATTATACTGCAGGTCAATATATTATACTGCAGGTCAATATGTTATACTACAGGTCAATATGTTATACTGCAGGTCAATATGTTATACTGCAGGTCAATATATTATACTACAGGTCAATATGTTATACTACAGGTCAATATGTTATACTGCAGGTCAATATATTATACTGCAGGTCAATATATTATACTGCAGGTCAATATGTTATACTACAGGTCAATATATTATACTACAGGTCAATATGTTATACTACAGGTCAATATGTTATACACGAAGTTGGAGCCATAAACATCCATATATAACAGAAATATAAAACATTTGCGAGGTAGTGATGTATACAAAAATTGCTATATATATATATATATATATATATATATATATATATATATATATATATATACTGTATATATATATATATATGATTTTTTTTTTTATTTATATGCAATACAACCATAATCTAGCTCTTATATAAGTCTGTTAGATATCGATGTAAACAAAAATTCCAACTTCCTTATAGCCTGAAATTCGCACGAGGTCAATTATGCATGGGCGGTGATTCAAGGTCAAGGTCAAGTGATAATAAGAGCCAACTTGAGAGCAGCAGCCAAGTTTGTTATCAGCGGTGACCAAGTTGTTATCAAATTGACCACTTGCGAGTTTCAGGCTATAAGGAAGTGAGTCATAAACATTGATATAACATAGCAATACAATAATAATGTAGGTTTTGATGGATAAAAGGTATGTTGAATTGGGTTTTGATGGATAAAAGGTATGTTGAATTGGGTTTTATGTATTTATAAATGTACTAAAACCGTATTATAGCTGTTTATTCTGCTAAATATCGATGTCTACAGCTCCAACTTCCTTATAGCCTGAAACTCGCAAGTGGTCAATTAGGCTCACACACGAGATACTATAGTCTACTCTTCTCCCCTTAACCCTTTGAGTACCAGTGGCGTGTTGTTTACTTTATTCTGGCTAGCATTAGACGATGTTATTCAGTTTAAAAAGGGCCTCCAACAATTAAATGGCTTTGAACTATCTTAATTAATCCTTTTTACTACCACAGATCCTTCATAATCAGCTCAAAATCGTCTAAATGTAGCTAGAATAAAATACAAAAGACGTTGCCGGTACAGAAGTGGTTAACCCTTTGAGTACCAGCGACGTGTTATATTTTATTACACTATCGATATACCTTATGCATGCCCTTTTTTATACCCTTGATATTTTAAGGTAGGAGCGAACTTTTTGGGGTAACGCAACATTGACAAGAAAATACGTAATGGAGGAACACATTTTTATAATTGAACCATGGAAACACGATGGAAGAGAACAAGTTCGTAATGTTTAGTTTAATTGGGTTTTATTTGTCTATGTTTTTTATACTCCGATATTCAGTCTTACAGATTTTGTTTTTTTAAATCCGATATTATTCGTGTGGGTGGGAGAGGACGGCTTGGTATTGAGAGAGAGAGAGAGAGAGAGAGAGAGAGAGAGAGAGAGAGAGAGAGAGAGAGAGAGATATGCGAAGAATGCAAAATACACATAATTTAGGAATAAAGGTAAACACAAATGTTAAAAAATAATAATGATAATAACAGAAATAATATTAAATCATAATAACATATATACAATATATATATACACAGTGTATATACTGTATATATATATATATATATATATATATATATATATATATATATATATATATATAGATTGATATGCAGGATTCGAAACTGCATAATAAATCGTAGGCTTGTCTAATAACTGTCTTCGTAGCGCAATGGATAAATGCACTGAATTTCGGTGTGAGCATCCTAGGTTCGAATCCCTGGACTGCCACATGTATTTGTTGATTTCATTAATTGAGTTTAGGAGTAAAGTCGGTTGGTGGAGGTGACATAATAATATATATATATATATATATATATATATATATATATAATGACAGTGGAAAAGGGAGAGAAGGATAGAGAGATAAAAACCGGACGACAACAACAACACCGGGGCCGAAGGAAGAGGAGGAGGAGGAATTAGGAAGGAAGGAGGAAGATATGGTTGATGGTGTGGGCAATGGGCCGGAGAGAGAGTGAGAGAGAGAGAGAGTGAGAGAGAGAGAGAGAGAGAGAGAGAGAGAGAGTGAGTGAAATTCAGAGTGAGAGAGAGTGATAGTGAGCGAGTGAGAGAGAGAGTGTTTGAGTATGAGTGAGAATCAGGTCAGAGAGAGATAAGGTATTGATAACCTTTAGTATTTATTGTGTAATTCTGTATTTGCTTATGTTTTAGAGCGTGGAAAGCGACACACGCATTTGAATCAGTATCGAACGCAAACGAGACAATACAATACATTACTATAGCCCAGATGCTTCAGAACTTGGCTTTAAGGGAGCCCACCTCGCTTTTTTTCTCTTTTTCTCCCTCTCTCTTAGGCTTGCATCCATTCGGCCCCATTCAGCCTACTGTTTTAAGACGATAACCCCCATCCAGGTGTCAATATTTTCCTGGCGAGCGGTAGCGAGCCAGCACATATATATATAGTTTTGTTTTGACAGCAAGCTAAATTTGTACATTTTTCAATAGTAAAATGTCTCCGGCGAAGCCGGATTTCTCCATACAATGCTGGCTCACTATCGCTCGCCAGGAAGAAATCGACGCCTGGATGGTGATAAACGTCTTAAAACAGTTGGCTGAATGGGGCCGAATGGATGCAAGCCAGGGAAAGAGAGAAGAGGAGAGAAAGATAAACAAAAAGCCGGTGACCCCCTTAAAGGTTCAAATATTGGAACTCTTGTACCCTTACACATGCTGAGAACTGTACAGTCATGGGTCATAATACCTGCACACCCATTTGAATCTGTATCGAACCCAAACGAGACAGTTCATTGCTCCGTTATATCCCAGAGGCTTCACAACTTGGCTTTAACCCCCTCAGCACCATGACGTCCTTCTACCTTTGATTCTGCCTAACATTAGACGATTTAATGCAGTTTAAGAAGTAAATATGATACTAAGAGGGTTTATCGTGATCGTATTTACAGCTTTGACTTGCATAGGTAGATTATAAACTAAAGCAAATCATCTAATGGTAATTATAAATATGGCTGTTCAAGTATATGGCTCATGATTGGCTGTGCAGGTATATGGCTCAGGATTGGCTGTGCAGGTATATGGCTCATGATTGGCTGTGCAGGTATATGGCTCATGATTGTATTATGTCTATAGTCTATTAATATTCAACATGAGCTAAGAAGAATGTTAATTATACCGTATTATTTATATCTTATTTGCCATCATCATCATCGTGTGTGTGTGTGTGCGTCGCAATTAAACATCATGCCCTTCAGACTGACTTACTCTCCCCCCCCACCCCCCCCCCACCACCCGTCTCTCACTGCAAAAAAACAAAAAAAATCCTAAAGCGTTCTTCGGCTACGTTAACAGCAGGAAGCCATTCAAAAGTAGCATTGGACCTCTAACAGATCCAACATGCCAACTACAAACCTCTGACACTGATATATCTATATCCCTAAACGACTATTTTGCCCCAGTATTTACAAGGGAAAATACCAGTAACATGCCAAGTCCAGGATTTGTGCATGAGGGTGAAGCTCTTAGAAGAATTAGATGTACAGTCAGCGGCAAAAGTACTGTCGCCTCTCCTGCCTCACCATCACTGGGATATTCATAGACTCGAGAATTTTAGGTGTACAAACGTGCATCTTTCTGCCAACAGATGGCACACTGTGAGGTGTGTGGTTGTGAAGGTAGAGGGTGATGGGGGAGAGGAGGGTTAAGAGCTGTTAGGGGTCAGAAGGCGGGAGAAGGAGGGGATAACTTATTTGTAGGTAAATAACATATTTTCATATTTTTGTATTTAATATATTATCATAATGATCCGAATGTTTATTAACACTGGTAATCTGTTATATTTGTAACACATGGAAAACGACATGATCAAAACACAACACATTTGCAATCAATCAATGCCAATATTTGAGTAAATCCACAAAATACCGTGAATTAGAACTCTCTCTCTCTCTCTCTCTGATACTGTCATATATGACAGTTAACTCTTCTGTACGGAGTCTCTCTCTCTCTCTCTGATACTGTCATATATGACAGTTAACCTCTTCTGTACCGGCCACGTCTGTGTCTCTCTCTCTCTCTCTCTCTCTGGCACTGTCTTATATGACAGTTAACCTCTTCTGTACCGGCCACGTCTCTCTCTCTCTCTCTCTGATACTGTCTTATATGACAGTTAACCTCTTCTGTACCGGCCACGTCTCTCTCTCTCTCTCTCTTGGCCTGTCTTATATGACAGTTAACTCTTACGGCCACGTCTCTCTCTCTCTCTCTCTGATACTGTCTTATATGAGAGTTAACCTCTTCTGTACCGGCCACGTCTCTCTCTCTCTCTCTGATACTGTCTTATATGACAGTTAACCTCTTCTGTACCGGCCACGTCTCTCTCTCTCTCTCTCTGACACTGTCTTATATGACAGTTAACCTCTTCTGTACCGGCCACGTCTCTCTCTCTCTGATACTGTCTTATATGACAGTTAACCTCTTCTGTACCGGCCACGTCTCTCTCTCTCTGATACTGTCTTATATGACAGTTAACCTTCTGTACCGGCCACGTCTCTCTCTCTCTGATACTGTCTTATATGACAGTTAACCTCTTCTGTACCGGCCACGTCTGTCTCTCTCTCTCTCTCTGATACTGTCTTATATGACAGTTAACCTCTTCTGTACCGGCCACGTCTCTCTCTCTCTGATACTGTCTTATATGACAGTTAACCTCTTCTGTACCGGCCACGTCTCTCTCTCTCTGATACTGTCTTATATGACAGTTAACCTCTTCTGTACCAGCCACGTCTCTCTCTCTCTCTCTCTCTGATACTGTCTTATATGACAGTTAACCTCTTCTGTACCGGCCACGTCTCTCTCTCTCTCTCTGATACTGTCTTATATGACAGTTAACCTCTTCTGTACTGGCCACGTCTCTCTCTCTCTCTGGCACTGTCTTATATGACAGTTAACCTCTTCTGTACCGGCCACGTCTCTCTCTCTCTCTCTGATACTGTCTTATATGACAGTTAACCTCTTCTGTACCGGCCACATCTCTCTCTCTCTCTCTGATACTGTCTTATATGACAGTTAACCTCTTCTGTACCGGCCACGCCTCTCTCTCTCTCTCTCTCTCTGATACTGTCTTATATGACAGTTAACCTCTTCTGTACCGGCCACGTCTCTCTCTCTCTGATACTGTCTTATATGACAGTTAACCTCTTCTGTACCGGCCACGTCTCTCTCTCTCTCTCTCTCTCTCTGATACTGTCTTATATGACAGTTAACCTCTTCTGTACCAGCCACGTCTCTCTCTCTCTCTCTCTCTCTGATACTGTCTTATATGACAGTTAACCTCTTCTGTACCGGCCACGTCTCTCTCTCTCTCTCTGATACTGTCTTATATGACAGTTAACCTCTTCTGTACTGGCCACGTCTCTCTCTCTATCTCTCTCTCTGGCACTGTCTTATATGACAGTTAACCTCTTCTGTACCGGCCACGTCTCTCTCTCTCTCTCTCTCTCTGATACTGTCTTATATGACAGTTAACCTCTTCTGTACCGGCCACGTCTCTCTCTCTCTCTCTCTCTGATACTGTCTTATATGACAGTTAACCTCTTCTGTACCGGCCACGTCTCTCTCTCTCTCTCTCTCTGGCACTGTCTTATATGACAGTTAACCTCTTCTGTACCGGCCACGTCTCTCTCTCTCTCTCTCTGATACTGTCTTATATGAGAGTTAACCTCTTCTGTACCGGCCACGTCTCTCTCTCTCTCTCTGATACTGTCTTATATGACAGTTAACCTCTTCTGTACCGGCCACGCCTCTCTCTCTCTCTCTGATACTGTCTTATGACAGTTAACCTCTTCTGTACCGGCCACGTCTCTCTCTCTCTGATACTGTCTTATATGACAGTTAACCTCTTCTGTACCGGCCACGTCTCTCTCTCTCTCTCTGATACTGTCTTATATGACAGTTAACCTCTTCTGTACCAGCCACGTCTCTCTCTCTCTCTCTCTGATACTGTCTTATATGACAGTTAACCTCTTCTGTACCGGCCACATCTCTCTCTCTCTCTCTCTCTCTGATACTGTCTTATATGACAGTTAACCTCTTCTGTACTGGCCACGTCTCTCTCTCTCTCTCTGGCACTGTCTTATATGACAGTTAACCTCTTCTGTACCGGCCACGTCTCTCTCTCTCTCTCTGGCACTGTCTTATATGACAGTTAACCTCTTCTGTACCGGCCACGTCTCTCTCTCTCTCTCTCTCTCTCTGGCACTGTCTTATATGACAGTTAACCTCTTCTGTACCGGCCACGTCTCTCTCTCTCTCTGGCACTGTCTTATAGGACAGTTAACCTCTTCTGTACCGGCCACGTCTCTCTCTCTCTCTCTAGAACTCTCGCCTAGAGTTCTAAAGGAAGCTAAGGATGAGCTCTCCAAACCACTGACATTACTATTCAATAAATCCTTGCAGTCTGGAACTATGCCTGATCAGTGGAAGCTAGCCAACGTAACACCGATATTCAAAAAAGGCAGCAAATCCCTACCCAGTAACTATCGTCCAATTAGCTTAACCTCAGTTGTATGTAAAATGCTAGAAACGGTCATACGAGACAGACTCGTAAATCACTTAGAGGAAAATAACATACTTAAAGATACTCAACACGGCTTTCGTAAAAAAACGTTCCTGTTTAACAAACCTCTTAGACTTCTTCCACGATATCCTCAACCTCTACGATGAGAGTAAAGCTGTAGATATCATATACCTTGATTTTCAAAAGGCCTTTGACAAAGTTCCCCACAAACGTTTACTGCTAAAACTAAAAGCGCATGGAATACAAGACGGTGTGTTGAAATGGATAGAAAATTGGCTCAGCGACAAAAAGCTAGGAGTAGTCATACACGGTAAGGCATCTAAATGGACCAATGTAAGTAGCGGGGTACCCCAGGGATCGGTACTAGGACCAATTCTCTTTCTAATTTACATCAACGACATAGATTAGGGTCTCACCTGTACAATCTCAAAATTTGCTGACGATACAAAAATTGCAAATAGCGTACTCTCAAAAGAACAAGTTGACGATATGCAACACAATCTAGATAAATTGTCATGTTGGGCCCAAATTTGGCAAACGAGTTTCAATGCGGATAAATGTTAAGTACTACATATCGGATACCTAAATGAGAAAGCAAACTATTCGATGAATGGCACTCAGCTTAAGAATGTAAACAGAGAAACCGATCTGGGAGTAACAATATCGAGTAACCTAAAACCGAGTCAACAATGTTCAGAAGTTGTTAAGAAGGCAAACAAAATAATTGGCTTTATAGGCAGGTCATTTGAGCATAAATCCAAAGAAGTTATCCTAACCCTTTACAATTCCTTAGTCCGCCCTCTTCTGGAATACTGCGTTCAATCCTGGGGCCCTTATTACCAAAAAGATATAAACAAGCTAGAACGAGTTCAACGAAGTTACCAAAATGATACTAGCCTAAAGAACAAACCATACGAAGAGCGTCTTAGAGAATTAAATCTATTTCCTTTAACCCAGCGCAGATTAAGAGGTGACTTAATTCAAGTGTTCAAAATCATCAAAGGCATCGACAATATGAACTGTAGTAAGTACTTCACTATCGACCAATCTAATTACACGCGGGGAAACGGTTGCAAAATTATTGGTAAATCTTTTAACTCACACGAATCTAAGAATTTCTTCTTCAATCGAGTTGTCAACTTGTGGAATGGGCTTCCCCGAAACGTTATAGACTGCATCACCGTTGATTCATTTAAACTGTTGATTAATTTAAACTCCGCGTAGACAAATATCTCTCATCAAACCCGCGACTGACTGCGTTTGTAAATGAATAACTTTATTTTATCCCCCCCTCAGTTACTAACCCATCTGTCCCCTACTAACTTCCTAATCCTGCAACGGACATTAGTTCCAGGGCAGTAATTCCCTTTCCAATGTTCCCTTACCCACTCTAAACCACTGTTTGGACACTTGATCCTCAGTGTTTTGGAGGACAAGCAACCTAGAAGGGTCACTAGATCTGTTGTTGCTTGATTTCCTTTGTACTGCTTTGTACTTTGTACTCTCTCTCTCTCTGATACTGTCTTTTATGACAGTTAACCTCTTCTGTACCGGCCACGTCTCTCTCTCTCTCTCTGGCACTGTCTTATATGACAGTTAACCTCTTCTGTACCGGCCACGTCTCTCTCTCTCTCTCTCTTTACAATTCCTTAGTCCGCCCTCTTCTGGAATACTGCGTTCAATCCTGGTGCCCTTATTACCAAATAGATATAAACAAGCTAGAACGAGTTCAACGTACAGTTACCAAAATGATACCTAGCCTAAAGAACAAACCATACGAAGAGCGTCTTAGAGAATTAAATCTATTTCCTTTAACCCAGCGCAGATTAAGAGGTGACTTAATTCAAGTGTTCAAAATCACCAAAGGCATCGACAATATGAACTGTAGTAAGTACTTCACTATCGACCAATCTAATTACACGCGGGGAAACGGTTGCAAAAATTATTGGTAAATCTTTTAACTACACGAATCTAAGAATTTCTTCTTCAATCGAGTTGTCAACTTGTGGAATGGGCTTCCCCGAAACGTTATAGACTGCATCACCGTTGATTATTTAAACTCCGCCTAGACAAATATCTCGCTTCAAACCCGCGACTGACTGCGTTTGTAAATGAATAACTTTATTTTATCCCCCCCTCAGTTACTAACCCATCTGTCCCCTACTAACTTCCTAATCCTGCCACGGACATTAGTTCCAGGGCAGTAATTCCCTTTCCAATGTTCCCTTACCCACTCTAAACCACTGTGTGGACACTTGATCCTCAGTGTTTTGGAGGACAAGCAACCTAGAAGGATCACTAGATCTGTTGTTGCTTGATTTCCTTTGTACTCCTTTGTACTCTAATACTGTCTTATATGACAGTTAACCTCTTCTGTACCGGCCACGTCTCTCTCTCTCTCTGTCTTATATGACAGTTAACCTCTTCTGTACCGGCCACGTCTCTCTCTCTCTCTGGCACTGTCTTATATGACAGTTAACCTCTTCTGTACCGGCCACGTCTCTCTCTCTCTCTCTGATACTGTCTTATATGAGAGTTAACCTCTTCTGTACCGGCCACGTCTCTCTCTCTCTCTCTGATACTGTCTTATATGACAGTTAACCTCTTCTGTACCGGCCACGTCTCTCTCTCTCTCTGGCACTGTCTTATATGACAGTTAACCTCTTCTGTACCGGCCACGTCTCTCTCTCTCTCTGGCACTGTCTTATATGACAGTTAACCTCTTCTGTACCGGCCACGTCTCTCTCTCTCTCTGGCACTGTCTTATATGACAGTTAACCTCTTCTGTACCGGCCACGTCTCTCTCTCTCTCTCTGGCACTGTCTTATATGACAGTTAACCTCTTCTGTACCGGCCACGTCTCTCTCTCTCTCTGGCACTGTCTTATATGACAGTTAACCTCTTCTGTACCGGCCACGTCTCTCTCTCTCTCTCTGATACTGTCTTATATGAGAGTTAACCTCTTCTGTACCGGCCACGTCTCTCTCTCTCTCTCTCTGATACTGTCTTATATGACAGTTAACCTCTTCTGTACCGGCCACGTCTCTCTCTCTCTCTCTGGCACTGTCTTATATGACAGTTAACCTCTTCTGTACCGGCCACGTCTCTCTCTCTCTCTCTCTGGCACTGTCTTATATGACAGTTAACCTCTTCTGTACCGGCCACGTCTCTCTCTCTCTCTCTCTCTGATACTGTCTTATATGACAGTTAACCTCTTCTGTACCGGCCACGTCTCTCTCTCTCTCTCTGATACTGTCTTATATGACAGTTAACCTCTTCTGTACCGGCCACGTCTCTCTCTCTCTCTCTGGCACTGTCTTATATGGCAGTTAACCTCTTCTGTACCGGCCACGTCTCTCTCTCTCTCTCTCTCTCTCTCTGGCACTGTCTTATATGACAGTTAACTTCTTCTGTACCGGCCACGTCTCTCTCTCTCTCTCTGGCACTGTCTTATATGACAGTTAACTTCTTCTGTACCGGCCACGTCTTCTTAATTATATTCTAGCTATACTGTATTTAGAAGATTTTGTGCAGCTTAAGAATGATCTGTCGTAAAGGAGATAGTTGGAAGCCAGTTAATTGTTGGGGACTCTTTCTAAACGGAATAGAATCGTCTGAATGTAGCCAGATTAACGTTAAAAGGACGTCACCGGTACAGAAAGGGATATTCTAGAGAACTACAACAGTTACTTCTCAATTACAGGATTTATTTTACTCGTGTCTTACTCTGGGGACCTTACAGTTGCGCGGACAAGTATTACTTTTGAAATTGTGTAAATTATATTTTCCCTCCCATATAACATTCTGAGTGTCCACATTCCACACCTTTGTTTATCTGTTCGTCGTCCGACTAAGAAGAAGGAGAGAAAACAAAAAAAGGGTAGTGTGGATACCACGGCCAAGCTCTTGGGATTATTTACCCCTTCTGTACCGGTGCTGTCCTTGTAACTTTATTCCGGCTACTATTATTTACCCCTTCTGTACCGGTGCTGTCCTTGTAACTTTATTCCGGCTACTATTATTTACCCCTTCTGTACCGGTGCTGTCCTTGTAACTTTATTCCGGCTACTATATTTTACCCCTTCTGTACCGGTGCTGTCCTTGTAACTTTATTCCGGCTACTATTATTTACCCCTTCTGTACCGGTGCTGTCCTTGTAACTTTATTCCGGCTACTATTATTTACCCCTTCTGTACCGGTGCCGTCCTTGTAACTATACTATGGCTACTATTTACCCCTTCTGTACCGGTGCTGTCCTTGTAACTTTATTCCGGCTACTATTATTTACCCCTTCTGTACCGGTGCTGTCCTTGTAACTTTATTCCGGCTACTATTATTTACCCCTTCTGTACCGGTGCTGTCCTTGTAACTTTATTCCGGCTACTATTATTTACCCCTTCTGTACCGGTGCTGTCCTTGTAACTTTATTCCGGCTACTATTAGACGATTTTACCGAGTTTAAAAAGAGCCTCCAGCAATAAACATAATAGGCTTCGAACTATCTCACTTAAGCCTTTTTACTAGCACAGATCCTTCTTAAACTAAACAAAATCGTCTAAATATAGCTAGAGTCAAATAAAAAAGACGTTGCCGGTACAGTTAGCGTTCTAAATAGATGATAATTCAATAGGTCGTGATCTCACGGCCAATCTGTTGGGCTATGACGAACAGGTAAACAAATTTGTGAAATATGGACTCTGAACATTTTAAAAGGGAGAGAAAATATAATTTTAGCAATTACAAAAGTATGACTTGACTGACAAACTGTAAGGTCCCTTGTCGTATAAACCCATGATGATATCTACATTCCGTATATATTTTGTCTGAACATTATTGACTAAGACTCGGTGCCATATAGCTTCGTCGCTTGGCGCTGGGATTTTAATACTGTTATCCCATCCAGCACCGGTGAATCCTTTTCATTATATTCTGACTACTATTAGGTTATTTTATTCAGTTTAGGAAGGACGTATACCAATGATATGGCCTCGAACCATGTCAGTTAATCCTTTTTAGCTACCACATATCCTTTTTAATCTTCATAAAATCGCGTTCACCCCTTAGGCCCAGGACTTATTTATGTTATACTCTGGCTACCGTTAGACGAGTTCCTGTATTGTTTAATGCAACTCTTGGTCTCACAGGTGGAAATACGATCTCAACATGCCCTCTGAATTAAGTAGGTCCTTCTTCAACTGCATAACCCCGTCTAACTTCTACCATATTGAAAGGTAAACAGATGCCCTGGTAGTGAAAGGATCAATATTGCTGAAATAATGTTTAGAATACATTGCTGGTACTGGAATGGTTAATGCTTTCCACTGTGGTCTATCATCAGGTCAGGTCAGGTGAAGGTATTGAGGGATAAGCCTTTACAACTGCACCTCGTAGCTACTTTCTACTTTTCTGCACAGTGTAGAGAGGGGAGAAGGGGTGTTGGAAAAGAGATGAAGCTGTTGGAATGGCTTTGTTATGTGTGTTATTAGTCTGTAAACGACGTCGAGGTGTCCCCCGACTGGGTGCAAGTATGTGAAACACGCTAGGACGTATTACCACACCCACTAAATGTCCACCTTGGCTGGGATCGAATTAAGGTCAAGCAGATACACACGTGAGCGTGCTCTCCACTCGACCGCCGCGTTATTGAATATTATTCCTTCATCTTATTCACTTGTTTGGTGATATTTGGACATCCTTGTTCTTAATATGTTTTACATATTAGTTCAGTATGGCGTGGTGTTAGAGTTATTTACCCATCTAGTACCGGTGACGTCTCGTATATTATATTCTGACAAAGACGATTCTATTCAGTTTCGGAAGGCCGTCTACCAAATTGAACGTTATATATTATATAAATTGATCCCCGTAGCTGCCACATATTTGTCCTTATCTTCTTATTATCGTCTACTTATAGCTGAAACCAAATACCACAAACAGCATCGGCACTGGACGGGTTAATGTAACGTAATGTAATGGAACTGTTCAGTTATGGAAAATGATGTTACGTGACCCTGATTTCATATGATGTTTTTATATTTCACAACAACATTAATCATACTAAAATACATTCGGAATATCCTATCAATATGTTGTTAGCCCTTTCTTTATA